>BTHU01000001.1:5334625-5429625 GCA_036184795.1 Tokudaia tokunoshimensis
CCCTCTTTTATCAAAAGAGAAGTGAAAAGAAAGAAGATTAAAGAAAAGGACTCCTAAGTAACCCTCCCCTTCAGGCAGCATCTGAGCCTCTGCACGTCTGAGTGTTATTCGTATCAAAATACATCACGTCCATATGTGGTCCTCTCTCGGCAAGCCGCCCCAAATCCCTGAAGTTGCACTGACAGGGCCCTCCTGACGTCACGGAGCTTGGCCTCACTATTGCAAGTGATTTATTGATGTTTATTGGGAATGAATAGATCAAAGGCACAGGCATGACGGGCGATCAATCAGTCATCAAATCAAGGGTGGCAACCGGCCAGAAACCCTTCTTCCAGCCAACGTGCCCCCAACCGACATTATTGCAAAATAATGTTATGTGTGTTGGGTTTTGTTTTGTTTTCAATGATTCTCTTTTCCAGAAAAAAAAAAAATCAGCTCAGTCCTAACAGGAGTTGACGTTCCTGGCAGAAAAAGAGAGGGAGGGGGGAGTACTCAGATCCGTCCCAGAACTAAGTGCTAGAAAAGGGTAGGGAGCCGCAGCGGAAAGAGAGGAAGGGGGTGAGAAGACATTCACGAATGGAGGAAATGTCAGCATCCAACACTGACCTGACAGTCATCTGACAATACCCAGACCCAGTGCGCTCTGGTTTCCACCGCTGTACCCGGTTTGGGCCCAATAAATGAAGAATCAATCGAATTAGCAGTAAGGTGGCCAGGCGGATCCGCTAGCTCACTCTTGCTCGCTCTGGTCCCGGTAGGCACCGGGTACTGCCCGGGACAACGCGGAAGATGTCCCAGAGAACTCAGGTGACCCCGCCCGCCCCCCACCGAAAGGCAGGGGTTGGAGAAGCGCCTTCCCGGCTGCAGCCAGATCGGCAGAGGCGGGGACCTAAGCCGGCTCGGTCGTCCCCAGGAGGGTGTGCGAGCCGGTCGAGCGAAGAACCTAGCGGGGCAACTGGGGGGCGCGCGCACCCGGGCAGGAGAGCAGCGAGCCAGCCGGGCTCCCGGAGTTACTCTGCGCCCGCAGAGACAGACAGAAAAAGAGAGAGAGAGAGAGGCGAGGAGTGCGGCGAGCAGCGCGGGGGCCGGCGGCCCAGAGGCGCGGCGCGAGCAGAGGAAGAGGAGGAGGACCGGAGGAGGAAGGGGAAGCCGCTCGTACCTGCTGCGCGCCGGGGCGCCTGCTGCTTCCTCCTCGGCATGATGCTTCTCCCGCGACTGCCACCACCGCCGCCGCCGCCGCCGCCGCCGCCGCTGCCGGGCTGAGCCGAGGGAGGGAGGGGCGGCGGGGGGGGGCGAGGCGGGCCTGCTCGCAGCCTCCCCCCCGGAGAGAGGCCGCCCGCAGGATGCTGCTGCGCCCCGGCTCTCCGCGTCCCCCCCTCGCTGCGCTCCGCCGCGATCCCCGAACGTGCGGAGGGAAGGAGGGCGGGCAAGGGAGGCGCGGGGAAGGAGGAGCGCGAGGGGGAGGAGGAGGCAGAGGAGGAGGAGGAGGAGGAGGACCGCGCTGCCGGCGGAATGGGAAGTTTGACAAATCGCTCCAGAGGCCCGAGGAGGAGGGGGCGGGGAGGAGCGGTCGCCCTGCCCCCCCCCCGCCCCGTCCCCAGACGAGGTGCGCGGGGTTCGGGGCTGGGGGGCGGGGAGTGAAGGAGGAGAAGGCGGGCAGAGAGATGAGAGGAGGAGCCCAGGAGCGACCCCGGCCGGTCCGGCCCGGCTTCCCGCCCCCAGGCAGGGAGGTCAAGGCATCCGGGGGTGGAAGGGGGGGGCGCAGCCGCCGCCGCCGCGGCCCGGGGCTCAGCGGTCCAGTCTTCTGCCCACGGCGCGGCTGGAGCGGCGGCGTCGGCAACAGGCAAGCTTAAAGGAAAAGGAGATGATCGTGTCACTCGCCTGCCCGCGGAGGCGCCCCTAGCCCGGGTCCTGGCCCGGACGCCTGCCCAGGGCCCCCCGCCCAAGTCCAGACACCCGGAGCTGGCCCTCCGTCTCCGCCCCGAGCGCTCTCGCATGGGCGCGGGGTCCGCCCTGCGGAGCCCGTCCCGGGGCGCCCACAGCCCCCGCCCATCCCTCTTCCCCACCCGAGCTCAACCCGGGGCCGCTCCCGGCTGCCCCTCCCGGCCCGCACTCCTCTCCACCCGCCGCGTGCAAAGCTCCAGAGAGGTTCCCAACTCGGGATGGTACCCCTACAAAGATGCCAGGGTCCCAGGGGTGCCATGGGGAGAAGATGTGCGGGCTGACAAGGGTGTGGGCCCTGGGGCTCCTCTCCTGGGACCCACCGTAGCTACCTCCTTCCGTTCCCCCGCCCCCCGCCACAAACTTTCCCAGGCTTGTTTCGGGGGTAAGCATGGGAGGGGGCACCTCTAAGTTTCCTTTACTGACTTTGGGACGATCACCGTCTCAGCACCCCGCGTCTCACCCCCTTGGGCTCCTGGCCGCGCCCCCCACCCATGGCGTCGGAGGTTGCCAAGGCGGGAACGGGGGAGGGAGAAGAAACTCGGACTCTCCTGCCCATCCCCCGCCGTGATGCTCCCTGGACAGGGGACTGCCCCAGTCGCTCTCGGCTTAGGGGCAGTTCTGGACGAAAGGGATTGATTATTGATTGGGTGATTGGGGTCGCAGAGGCTCCGGGCAGACTCGGCCGATGCGCCCCGGGAAGGAGGCGGCTGGAAGGCTGCGGTGGCGACAGGGCGAGGTGGGCTCACTTACTCTGGTGGTGAGGGCGCGGGTGGACTGGAATTCACGCGGGCGACCCTCGAGCGGTGGCGGCTAAGCGCCAGCCAGAGCTTGAGAGGCGCGGGCGGCGGCGCATCGATGCGCTGCGGGCTCGATTGCGTCTCCCTGGGCCAGCTCTTAGGCCGAGAATGGGGCGGCCGCGGCGCAGCGGGCTCCGGTCGGCGGTGGCTGGGGTGGCCTCTGGGCCCCCAGCTCCCGGTAGCAGCACTGTATCTGGGTGCGCCGGCTAGGGCCCTAGCACCCACGCCAGCCCCGAGGCACACAGTCTACCCGAGGGCCGGCGCCCTGCGCCCCAGGACTAGCCGCCTGACCGCACTGGGAGCTGCAAACCCTGGCCTTCCTTTCTTGCTTCTTTTTTTTTTCTTTTTCTTCTTCTTCCTCTTATTTTAAACTTATTCTTCTCTTCCCCCTTCTTCAGCCCTGTCTCTTTTCCATGCTTTCTTTGTGGTTGGTTTTTCAAGTTTGTTTTAAAAGTTCACAGCGTGCTTTCTTTTTCTTATAGACCAGGAGACCAAGATCTCACCCTACCGGTAAGATCAAAAGTCTCCGCTCGCCCCCCGGCCGGCCGGCTTGGGCTGGGTCCAGACGCCTCCCTGAATGCAGATGTGTGGCTGCTGTCCTCCGGGGCTATAAAGCCGGCTCCAGCGCCTAGGCGCTCGGAAGTTGAGTTAACCCGGCATGGATCCCGGGCGGAGTCGAGAGCCAGAGGCCGGTTGCGGCTGAGCTCCCGAGCTGCCTGTGTATGTCGCGTACCCGTGGGTGGGTGCGCCTGGGGTGCCTGGTGCTTACGGCTGCAGAGGCCGAAGCGGCGTCTCCTCCAGGCCGAGGAGACGCGGGGCCCGACGCGTAAAGCTTCTTGCGAGCGAGGGATCGGTGAGTCGGCTGGCCCCGCCGTTGGCCTCACGGTTCAGGTGGCCGCGGCGCTCCTCTGACCTGGAGGAGGGTCGTTGTCCCTGGAGGTCAGACCCAGAAGGTCCCCGGCTCACATTCAAAGCGGGAAGAGCCCATTTAGGCACGCCGGCGGCGGCGACGTGCTCACCGCGCTGGGCACCGCGCACTGGGAGTTCGCCCAAAGGATGCTTCCCTCTCCCTTTGCTTCCTTTTGGTGCTCTCTCCACCTTCGTTCCCTTGCTGCCCACCCCCCACTCCTCATACCCTTGTGCCCGTGGCTCAAGCGGCTCCCCCGTCGCCTGTCGGCACCCCTGCTCGCCAGTGCCTAGCCCTCCCTGCTCAGGCGCCGCGCACTGTGTGATCCGCCCTAACATCTGTCCGTCCAACCATTGGCGCATCCATCAGTGTCAATGGGTTGCACATTGCAGCGACAGCCTGTCACGCACAACACGGGCTGTACGGAGTGCACACTGCGACCACACTGCCTTGCCCGGTGGGGCACTTAAACAGACTCGCCCGTCTTGGCACCGCCTAGATTCCTATTTCTGCTGAGTTCTTTTAGCTACATTCACCCATTCACCCTTAATTTGGGGGATCAAAACATGTGCATAGTTTTTCAGGTCGTTCTACGGATGGAACATTGGAACATGGGAAGTGGGCAAGGTCAGCCTACTCCTTATATTTCACTATGATTTATCTTCCCTTCTGCTGTAAGGCTGGGTGTAACTAAAAGAGAAGGGTTCCCCTAAATTCTCACCCAACACAAAGTAGACTCCGAAGGTACCTGAATGTGGGAACTTAACTTCCTTAACCTGAGCTAGGTGTTAGGTTGTGGAGTTTGCTCCTCTGCACCTAGCAAGATTTCAACAACAAAAACTTTGTATAGCCAGGGCTGACTGCTGCTTCCCAGGACCTGACCTGGAGAAATGCCGACCGATGGACTCTTGGTGAAAGTGAAGGGCTCTGTTTAGGAAGAAATGGCGTCTGGTAGTAGTAACTCTGAAATTCACATGTCATTACAGAAAAAAAAAGGGTAGGGCCATAGGTTCGAAACACCAGAGCTTGCAGATAGTTCCAGGCTGCCGAGCTGCAGTTGCGAGTTCTTCCTATTGTACTTCTTTGCTTTCTGCTCCTTCTGGAGCTACTCAGAGGGTGCACAGGCACAGGTGTCCCGGATGAGTCTGTCTCTCCCAGAGGCCTTTCGATTCTCTACGACCCTCAGGGGAAGGGTATGCGCCGAGTCCTACTCCTCTGGCATCTGAATGAAGGTCTACCTGGCATTTGACCTGACTTTATCATTGTAAATATTTTCTGTCGACTGTCCCGGCGGCAAGCAACCCTTTCTGCAGTTTATATAGCGGTTAGGGGATTCCGAGGGGGAAGGAGTCGCGTTCAGGCAAGCGCTAAGGGTTGCTACGTTCTGGGAAAGGCCAGAGAAGGGTTGCATAGGCATGCTCAGGGAAGTAACCTGTGCTGTAGGATGTTGGCTCCGCAAGCACGTCGCATCCAGCGATCCAGCTGTTTTCACACTCTACTAGAGGGCGGAAAAGCCCGGGCATGGTAGAGGATATAGAATTCTGTAAAAGATATACTACGTAGAAATCGTTCACTCTTCATAGAGACGCGGTTATCTTTTAAAAGCAACAATAGGCTTTTAGTGTCTGTGCAAGTACCTAGGAACTTCTAGTCCACTTTGAATTGTGCTGGGTAGTAAATGTCTTAAGTTAAAGATGGCTACCTTTGGGAGGTGCCGCTTTTCTGAGAATGATTTCTTAAGCCCCTAAAAATAGAAGGAGGAAGGAAGGAGCTGAATAAAGAGAAACCCCTAAATACCCAGTACCAAAAGTCCATGGGGGAAACTGGGAGCTGGCATCTCTGTCAGGAGAATCACCTTGAAATCAGTTGGTCAGATTATGACCCCTTCACATTCCCAGGAACGAAGATGGCTATCTTGACCACCCCTGAGACTGGGTCTAAGACTCAGTGGAAACCCGGTGGTCCACTACCTCCCGATGAATCTCCAGAAGACTCCCAGAGAGAGTTATCTAGGTCAAGGGTTAGACACCCTGCCCACCTTTTCCAATTTTGAGCCTTAGATTTCCATTTCTAAGTTTCACCCACCTTGGCTAGCCTGAGCCCCTTGAGGGTAGGGCGTATCAATTAGAGACATGGCTCAAAACAATGTTCTGAGGTGCAAGGAGCCTATCCCCAGCCCAGTATACTATTTACAGTTATATGAAGTATTGGCTTGGCTGCCACCTGGAAGCAGCCAAGTTTGTGTTCTAGGTGGCCACTTAGGGTAGTTAAATGACAGCCCTCCCAGTCCTAGGAAGGCAGGAGTATATCTCTAGTTGAGTGCCCACCAAGAAGAAAAGGGTATCCTGAATGCCATCATTCCAGGACCAGGAGCTAGGGGTGACTCTCCCAGACATGTGGGGCCTCAACTCTGACCTCAGATGGTGGTATATGCTGAGTCCCTGGAAGTATCATCTAGAAGGGCAAGGACTCTGGGAGCCTTTGGTGATGGCATGGACCTTTGGCAACAACCCAGGGGTGGGCCCTGACAAGGCATCCCAGCACTAACTCATCTCGAGCCGGAAATGGTCAGGAAGCCTCGTGGAACTGCTTTTTGTTTTTTTCCCCTCACTTTCCTGGGTTAAGCAGTGATGGAAAAGTGCCAGGGGGTCCCAAAATTCCTACTACTCCTACTCCTCACCTCAACGTGGCACTGGGCTTCAGTTCCTGCCAAAGCCAGAGGTTAGGAGGGGCTGTTTGCTAAAGGTACTGTCTCACAGCAGGGAAAGTTTGTTTCTCTTTTTCCTGGTAGCTTTGTTTTAAGAAACCAGATGTTTTGTTTGTAAATTCTCCCCAAGAACGTTTACAGTTTGGACTTGAAATAAACCTTTGAAAATCAGGGCCGGTATATTAGGTATATTAATGCCACTTCTCTCAGGCTTCTGGAGAGCTGCATCAGGTGCAAAGAAAATGAGACTAGGGGTGGGAGAGAATGGCTTTATGCAAAACCAAGGTTTATAAGCACCTTCCAAATCCAACGCTGGAAGACACAGTCACACATGCAGACACACACTCCCATTCCCCTCCTGGTATTGTATCTAGTTTGCTAATTTCTTATGTCTTGGGACCCAACTTTGCCTGTATGACCAGTGCAAATCTGCCGGTTTTCAGCTGAACTCTTTGACTTGGAAGCAAAAGGACTGGTGGGCTTCCTTCCCAGGTAGCCTTGCTGCTGCTGGTGATCAGTCCGGATTCCGGGATGCAGATGGCAGGGGTTGGAAGCTAGTTCACTAGATTAGGGAGGATTCTGGTTATAAATCCCAGAGGTGTAGCTTTCCCTGCCCCCAAGAAAACTGGTGCCTGCAGCTTTCCCTTCCATTGGCTTCATCCCCACTCCCCATTCTAGATTCCTGGGCAGTTAGCTTAAAGAAAAGCACAACCAAAACTAAACCTAACAGCAGAGGGACAGGAGATGATCATGGGTGGGGTTGGGTCTGGGCGTAAGCCAGGCAGCTTCGTTACACACAGTGCCAGTCCCCAGAACCCCTTTTCCCTCCCCCAACCCCATCTTCAAATACCTCCGTTTTCTTCCGAAATGCTTTTTTCATTCGTTTACCGAAGTTACGGAAAACTTTTTGGAGACCGACGGCTAAATAGAGAAAACTGAAAGTCTTTGTATTTCCGTCTTAACAGGACAGAACTGCTTTAAGCTCCTTTCAAGAGCACAGTTACCAAGGAAATGCCCTTTGGTCAGATCCCACCTGCGGACTTGGGTTCTAAGGGAGAATTTCCTCCAAATCCCCCCTACATCATTGCGTGCTCTTCGCTCCAACTCCACTGAGTGAAATAGATTTATAGAAACCATTTGGACATTTAAAAAAGAAACAAAGATTGCTGTTCAAGATAGCTGATGCTGGCCACATAGAGACTCGCCCTTGGCCAGGAGTGGGACTCGCCCCTGGCCAGGAATGGCTACCTCTTTGCTGATGGGGAGATGCGGAGATGCCCACCTGCTCCCGCGCGGTGGCGAGAGCTCGCGGATGTTAGTGACCCGATGCTGATCTGAACCCGGCTCTTTAGCTCTTCCGCTCTTCGAATAAAGGGGGGTCGGGGAATGAGGTCCCAGCAGTCAAAACACCGGGTCATTGAGGACCAAATAGAGCCCACGTTCCTAACAAGATGATCTCATTAACTGCCTAGGGGGATTACCAGACCACGAGAAATCTCGTTCCCCTTACTCTCTTCCTACATCTCTCCTCTTTTCTGTCTAACTCAAGATGGTGTTGTGACTGTTTCCACTTCCCAAACACGGAAGACCAAACACAGCACTGAATAGGGGCAGGTAAAGAGGGGCAAGAAGCGTTATTGTTTTCTCTTGTATCTATTTTGAAACTTAGTAAATAACACTTGTATTTGGACCGTAGGGTGCCAGAGGGTCATGGGGGCGGGGCGACGCAGGGTCAGATTATATAATATGCAAGTGGTATCTGGCCCCAGGGCTCTTCTGCCCGGAAGATCTAAAGATCTACGCACACCCTTACTAAATTTTACCTTTACTGTTGTCTACCTTCTGTCTCTTGAGTTTTCTTCCTTCTTTTCTCCTTTCTGTTTTTCTGTTCTGTTCTCTCTTTCGAAGAGTCCCTCCTTGACCGTCATAAAAATTCTCAGGGCATTCATTTAGAATCTGTAAGTTTTGTTTTGTTTTGCTTTTCTCCCCAAGTCAAAGCATTGCAGTCACCACCCTGTGCACTATTTCTGAGGGAACTAACCAGTTTGTGAGGTTCCTGGCTTTTGGGGTGGAGGGAGGGGGGTGAGAGAAAGGTCAGACTCTGGTCGACACCTGGTATAAAATAAAAGAACATGTTAAGAAGTTTCAAAGCTGCCAATAAAACCCTTTAAGTGGCTTGTGATGCACTGCCTGGAGTTCCTGCGATGGCATTGGTAAATGACTCTAATGCCCAAAGAAAAACATTACAAATGCCGCTGTCTGCGCCACCAATCGGGCGCCGCTCTCCAGCGCGGGCGGTGGCTCCTCTCTGGCGCGGAGGGCACCCGCATTTGCATGATAAATTGACCAGACTGGCGGCAGCCAATGAAATATTCAAATTAGGCACGCGGGGGGGTGGGGTGGGAGTGTGGTGAAGTCCCTGGGGCTCCCCCTTTGAGCAGGAGCAGCATCTGGCCTTGCCACCTCTCCTTTAGCGCCCTCCAGAGGCGGGACAAAGCGTGGCCCTTCTGTGACAGGAGGGTGGGAGAGTTTGGGGAAAGGGAGGTAACACTCTACAGGTGCTCTTGGGCACCCCTGAAGGCATTGTGGTTAACCAAGTGGATTAGAAATGTCTTAGAACCTCTATTTCTCTTGCACTTAAATCAGCAGGATTGCAGAATCAGGCGGTGACTCTCAGGAATTTAGGCCGGGCCCTAGACCCTTTCTAATAGTATAGTTGCTGTGTTGGTCCTTGACTCATCTCAGACCACACTTCCCACTACTAGAATTCTGGAGCAGATAGATCTAAACTGCTGTGAGGGAGAAGATTCCATACCAACAGTCAGGGAAGGTAGCCCAGTTTAGAGCAGCTTTAGACTCTCAGGTTTCATCAGGCCTGAGATGTCATAGGATATCAACTGTGGCTTTGCTCCTGGGAGTGGAGATTTAGGCTCTGCTTAGATGTTGGTAGGAAGCTCAGCAGGCAGAACTCATCTGGTCTGGAATGTTAGGGAGAAAACACCCAGGCTCACTCAAGGCAGCACTGTGAGTGTGTACAAAAGGGAACTTGTAAATCGCTAGTCAGCAAATGGAAACCCTGCATGGGGTATTCAGGAGGATATAAAGGGAACTAGCTTTTAAACAGGGCTACTACCACGGTGGCCAGGGACTCTTGGTCTTCTCAGAAACCTGGAACCCCATCTTCTGGTCTGGTTCCCTCGTGGGATACCTGACTCAGTTCATATGAATGTGTGGAGGCCTCTCTGCAGTGTCTTCCTACTGTGTGCAAGCCTTGACCTGAGGGGTAGTGCTGTTTCTGTAGTCTGCTGTGGAATGATAAGCACTCTTTCCCCTCTCCCTATCACAAGACTTAGAGATGGGCCTAGCTGCCCTAGACAGTGCAACTCTATCCCCAGCTCTTTCTCTAGGTCACAAGGGTCTTTAAGAGGTGACATGAGTCCCCTCTAAGCACTTCTCCCCTAGACATGCTCAGCAGAAGTCAGTTAACTACAGCTGTCCTCCCTGGCCACTAACCAAGGAGTCTCTCTGAGAGGGCCGGAGTCTAGCCAAGCCTGGCCCCAGACTGGCTCAATAACTGTAAGGACACCAAGCAATAAGCTTTACTTGCTGTCTTCTAGTCTACAGTCCACAACACTCTGAAATCTAAGGTAGGAGGATTCAGAGTTTGGGGCTAACCTGGGCTATAGGCTAACCCACAGAAAAATATCAGTTACCTATATAAAACTATGGGAAAGAGTTGATTTTAATTTTGGATCACTTAGCAGGTTTTATCTGCATCTTCAAAGTATGATGTCCAACACAAGGTGACTAATGCACAAGCTGTTCCTGTCATTCAGGGTTTTAAGGAGTGTTGGCCAAAGAGAGGAGGTTTTGATCTTGGGCCCAGTAGGGGGAATGCATAAGGTGAACAGCTGGTGGCAACGTTTGTTCCAGAGACAAAAGGACATTTTCTCTTACTGCTAGCTTGTGTGCTTAGTCAGAGTTTTCATAAGAAAAAGCCTGGGAGAAGACTATGCCTACACTTGGCAAGCTGGGTCAGTTTTGACTGTGTTTCAGGAATGTCCTTCCTTGGTCATTCTCAGACATCACCTCTGGGCCAGGAAAGATGAGGCTCCTCAGGGGGTCAGGATCACCCTCCAGCACTGAAGTGTGTCACACAATCCCTTCTATAAATGCAAGCAGCTATGTGAACAGGTAGGGACACAGAGGGTGACTCTGTAGCCCAGTCCAGAGCCTCACCTCCTCTGAACCATTTACAATGAGCCAGCCTCTCAGTTCCTCTTAGAACTCTTCATATATATATATATATATATATATATATATATATATATATATATACACACACACACACATATATATATATATATATATATATATATATGTATACACACACACACACACACACATATATATATGCATGTGCACCTGTTCCTGGTGAGTGAGTGCAAGCTTTGGTATTAGTAATGGGAGGATGGATACTTGGTCCACAACTCACCCAGTAACAACTCTCTGTATCTGAAGTACCTGGGACCTAAGGAGAAAAATCCCTGATCAAAATGGGAGATATCCCCAAGCCGGGAGCTTTTGAGTTCAGCCTAGGATGTGAGAGAGGCATTTAGATGCTGCTTCTCAGGGTCTGCCCTAACCCTAGCTAGAGTGCAGGCATGCTGTTGCCTTGTTGAAGAGCCTGGTACACACTAGTCCAAGTCGGCCATCCCTTGGTGGTCCCCCTAAAGCCAACATGAGAATGATAGTCACAGGGTCAGACCTCCCAGACAGACAAAGGATATAAGCAGAAAGTGAGCAAGTGTGGAGCAGGGCAAGGGAAGAAAGGGGGAGCTGCTTTGGGGGAAGAGCTGGCTTTTGCAGGGGCTGATAAGGAGGTTCCCTCAGACCTTTCTACGCACTCATTAGAGGAAGTGCTTTGCTACAATGATATTTCTATTTTCCCTGTTAGCAGCGAATGGAATTTGCACCATCCAGGTCAGATGGAAAATAGAAGCTGGGAAAACTTGACACTCTCATTGATTTGCTCTCCTCATGAGAGAGGAGTATGGCTCCGAGATTGCAATTAGGAGCAGCCTGCTAAGGGGTTCCTCTCCTGAGCTCAGGTGCTGCAAGACCATGGGCTACAAGCCCTGCTGCTGGGGCTGGAGGAGGAGGAGGAGGAGGAGGAGGAGGAGGAGGAGGAGGAGGCAGCTTCAGCTTCATTCATGGTTCTGAGCTGAAGCTAAACCTGCCGAAGCTCCCAAAGACCACCTGGCACTTTACTCTCATTTTTTGGTCAGGCCTTTGAGCAGATGGCAATTTTTCCAGTGTTTTTTAAAGTATTAACTTCCTTTCAAACATTCTTTAACCTTTAATGTTTTGTAACTTGATGAAAAGGTCACTTGGTTCTGAGGATGCAGCTGTTCCTTAATTATTCAGCTATAGGTGAAGTCTACCCAAATCTTCAACTCTTCTCTTTTCTGTTTCTTTCTTTTTTGGGGGAGGGGTAGGTGGTGGTGGTGGCTGAGGATGAACAGAGGGCCTTGTACAGGTGAGACAGGTGCTCTACAGCTGAGCCACAGGTAAGTTCTAGGCAATGACATCCCTGCCTCTGATTGCATACACACACACACACACACACACATCTGAAGAGATGGTTCAATGATTAAGAGCACTGGCTGCTCTTCCAAAGAACCTGGGTTTATTTTTCAACACATACATGACAGTTCACAACCATCTGTAACTCCAATTCGAGGGAACTGAGTGACCTGTCTGGCTTTCTTGGGCAGCAGATATTTTAATGGTGCCCAAACGTACATGTAGGTAAAACATCCATACACACAAAATTTTAAAAATTATTGCATTTGTTTGTTTGTTTTAGTGTGTGTGTGTGTACATGCCAAAGCATGCTTATGGAGGTCACAGGGCAACTTGTTAGAGTTACTTATCTCCCTCTATATGTGGGTCTCTAGGATTGAACTCAGGTTATCAGGCTTGGCAGCAAGAACCCCTAACCCACTGAGCCACCCCACCAGTTCACTGCCCAGCCCCCAATTCTATAATAGGATCCAAACTGTGCATGCGCACATAATACAGACCAGTGTTTTTCCCCGAAATCTGTCTATGTATGTGGGTGTATGTTTATGATTGTATTTATTTATCTTTTGCACATGTATGTTTATGTACATTCGTATTCACATGTGCTGTTCATTTTGCATTTGCATACATTTATATTCATATAACTTGTACTCGGGGACTTAGGTTTACATGAATACATGAACTCTGTCAGCCCTTACTACACAACTTCTTTATAGGAAAACACATACAAGATTTGCTTGAGTGATGAATGTCCCTAAACATTTGATGCCCACCATTTATTATACATGTTCCTGACTTTTAAAAAATGTCCGAACAAGGTCTCACTAGGTAGGCCAAAGCGGCCTAGCACCTGCTAGGTGTGTCCAACCTTTTGGCACTGTGGCACACGTTGTCATTTACAGCATTCATGCCGGAGAGCCACATGATCGAATTCCACACAGCAAAGGAAAATAGATTGTAAAACAAACCTCATAATGTTTTAAGTAAGGTTACAGTTGTGCTGGGCACATTTATTGCTATCCCTAGCTGTGATCTGTTTCAGGTCAGACACACCCTGTAGACCTGGAGATGCTCTCTGGCCCCAAGAACATCTCTGGCCTGAGTGCTGGCATTTCAGACGTGTTTGCTGTTCTCTGGTTCATAGTCTCAGCTTCTCGATTTCTGATGGCTGCTTCGCTTTTACCTGTCTGAGCTGATGCATTCTTGCAAATGGACGTATTTGACTTATCTTTAAAATAAAAAGTAAGCTAGTTTGTTCAGATGAGAACATGAAGGGATTTTTCTACATAGAAACTGCATGAAGCTGATGTTCAGCCCCTGCAGAATGTGTTTATTGTCCAAGAGGCAATGGGTGTGGTTCCCTGAATCTCTTCTCCCTGAGGTCTTAGATGAGAAATCTCTAGGCAAAGAGAAGCTCTTGGATTCTGGCACTCACCTTAAGTCTTTGTAGACTTGTATAAGAATAAATTTGCTCCAAGCTATGTACTAAATCATGAAGAGCACTCTGTAAGATTAACATTCATTAAGTGCAAGAGACAGAATTGATACTTTGCTTAAAAGCATATACCTTTAAAAGGTCTCTGGATGCAGGAACAGCAAGGAATAGCAGCAACCAGGCTTGGAGAACCATAGTGATCTCTCTTGCAAAGTATCATCTCAGGACTCACTACCTAGAACGATTTCTTGCACATCCCTGACTGCTAGGTGTTTTTTTTTTACATTTCCTTTTGGCTCATTGCTGGCTACCTGTAACCATGTGTGAGACACTTCACAAACACAGAGGAGCAAAGAGAATTTTTCAGAACATTCTCCCAGCACTGGAGAAGCTGAGGCACGAGGATTGTGAGTCCAAAAAGAGCCCGCCATGCATAGTGACTATATATGTTGATACATACATATTCACACATATGTTCATACACATACGCAGTCACATGCATATACATATATATGGTATAAGATAAAGAAAAAAGTAGGATTATGTAGAGCCTGTTTAAATATGACTAAGCTAATTAAATAAAAAAAAACCTTCAGTTCTCAGCTAGTAATCACAATACTCAAACAGGTGAGACAGGAGGATTTCAAAATCAAAGTCAGCTTGACCTACATAGTGAGAGACCATGCCTCAGCCCTGTGGGAAGAAGTTTCTGATCAACAGTGAGTACTTGCTGCATCTGGCACTGAAAATCTCCACCTCCTAATTCCAGTCCTCGCTTCCTGGAGGGCCCTGCCACCACTATGTTTCTCCTTGTTACTGTCCACACTTAAGTGTACGAGGAATGACACCAAATGGGTCACATTGTATTGTGTCCTTTACTCTGTAGTGTCTATGAGACTCAACTGTGTGGTCATATATAGCTAGTTTGTTTTCAAATTTTTATACTATGGATGCATTAAAGTTCAGTAAGCATTTGTATTTATTTCTATCTTTTCTTTTCCGGGGGTGGGGTTAATGATTTAAAAATACAAAACAAAACAAAATAAACAAAACGCCAGCTAGACATCTTGTGGTTATAATCTCAGAATTCTGTAGTCAGATGATTTTGAGAGACCCAGGCTGCAATACTCCACAGATCCTGTCTCTGAAAATGGGGTGTGTGTGTGTGTGTGTGTGTGCGCGCGCGTGTGCATTTGCAACAGGGGATTGCTGGGTTGCAGAGGGAACAAGGGTCTGACATAACCCTGCTAAAATGGCTCCATCTATTTCTGCTCCCACAAGCAGTTTTCTATGTCCCCCCTCACTCTTCGTCCTTGTCAGCAAGGAGGCATTTTTAGCTGTGGTTCTTCTCAGTACTTCTGAATCTGGTGGCTATCGCTGCCATTTCTTGATGTATACACTTCTCTCCGTGCTTTGTAATGCATTTGACACCACCTGTTTCTATTTTCGATCATGCGGATTCCGGAGCCTGTTCACATCCACCTTCTTGTCTTCTGTTGGATACATGCTTTGTATCATTTCAAGAACATTTCTTTTTTTCTTTTGCTTTTTTATTTTTAGCATGTGGCAGAGGGGGCAGGGCTTATTATTCCATCTCTTACATCCAGATAACAAATGTCCAATGTTGAGAGAAGCAAGGACAGGAGCTATAGCACAAGAAAGAGCCATACGGGCAAGCTCCCTGCTTGCTGTCTTTCTCCCTAGCCTCTGCTCAGCTAGTTTTCCACATGTATATATCATTTATTACTATTATTATTGTTAACTTGAGGCTTTCATACTGATCGCTCTCCTCCATCTTCTCCTGTATCAACTCCCATTTCATACCCACTTAACTTTGCATCTTTACTTTTTTTCAAGCCTATCCAGCTCCCTCGATGCTGTCTGTATTCTCTTAGCTGTGCAGCCATCCACTGGGATGGTAGACCTACCAGGGGACACACCCTTAAAGAAAGCCAACTCCCTTTCCTGGTAGTTATCAATAACCAATTGCTCCTCAACTAATGGTGAGACTTCATGCCCAACTTTTCTGGAAAATCCTCTGTTGTTCAGTTGTCTTAAGTTGTCAGAGTGTAGACCACTTCAGAGACACGTCAGTAGATTCCCCGATTACAACCCAAGGATTCCCCAGTTTACACATACTCCAGATCGCTGAGGCATAAAGATATCCCAGGACCTGGCTCAGTTTCATCAACAGGAATCCAGTTTTCTTACCTTCTTTCTCTCTCTCTCTTACCCAGTGTCTCCAACATGACCTCACTTCATGGGTACTTCATCTCAAAAGCACAAGAGGATGTCACATGAAATATGACACTGTGTATCTGTGCCCATATCCAACAAACGGGAGGAGAATGAAATAGCAATAATGTGCAAACCTTTTCCATTCTCAGCTAGTAATCCAGTATTCAGAAGGCTGGGGTAGGAGCATTTGCAAACTTGAAGCCAGTGTGAACTGGGGGTAAAGCCACACATACCCCTTCATACACAAATAATAAAACATTGGTATCTCAAATAATCGAAGTCCTTCCTTTTACTCCCCATTCTAAGGAGTATCAGTAGCTATCGCTGGAGAGGACACAGCCCCAACAGGCTTACCAATCACCCCAAGAAAACCAGAATGAACACTGGATAGGGGGGAGTCAACTTCAGACAGCTCCCATACCCACCACTATCTGTTGATTTCAAGACTAATCTTTGTAATTTGCATAAAGTAAAACTCACTTTTGACATATAGTCTTCTTGGTTCTTATAAATACATAATGTCTTATTACCATTTCGATCAAGAATTGGAACAGACCAGGCCTGGGAGAGTGTGGTGGTTTGAATAGATATGGCCTCCATAGACTCATGTGTTTGAATACTTGGTTCATAGGGAGTGACACTATTAGGAGGTATGGCCTTGTTCGAGTAGGTATGACCTTCTTGGAGGAAGTGTGCTTTTAGAGGCAGGCTTTGAGGTCTCCTATGCTCAAGGTCTGCTGAGTGTGTCACACAGTCTCCTTCTACTGCCTGCTGATCAGGGTGTAGAACTCTCAGCTCCTTCTCCAGCATCATGTCTGCCTGCACGCTACCACGCTTTCTGCCATGATGATAATGGACTGAACCTCTGAAACTGTAAGCCAGCCTCAATTAAATGCTTTCCTTTATAAGAGTTGCCATGGTCATTGTGTCTCTTCACAGCAATAAAATTCTAAGTAAGACACAGGGCATGCCTGTAATCCTAACACTTCAGACGACTGAGGCAGGAGGATTAAAAATTCAAGACTATTCTGAGCTATACAGCAAAACTGCATCTCAAATGTCCCTCAAGACCAACATGTCTTTGGCTCCCCTTTTATAGGCAAATTATTCGCCACCCATCCTTACCTTGCAGTCTCTCAGGCCAGAACCCCTATTCACCTCAACCACTGAGACATTAGTCATTGTCTCGCAAAATTTGTTCTAAAACATAGCATGAATAAATGAAGTTACATATTCTGTCACTTTGGGAGTCTGCTTTCTATGTTAATACAAGGCATTTGAGACTGGCCCATGCTAAATCCATAAGCTATTTTATATCATTCCTAAGATGCATTCCTTTGTGTGGTTATACCAAAGCTAGTTGACCCACTCAGCAGCCAAACAGGAATCCTTGTGAATCGAGTTATTATAAATTCGCAAGTACAGGTTCTATGTGAGACAACATACCCTTTCCTTTCTTCTGGGTGTGACTGGTGGGTTTATATGATAAAAACATACTTAGTTCTATAAGGAACTACCAAATAAGGCTGGGGTGCATTAGCACACACCTTGAATCCCACCATGGAGGAGGAAGAAGTAGGCAGATCTCTGTGAGTTTGAGGCTAGCCAAGGCTTCAACATAGTTAAAAAAAAAAAAAAGCAAAGCAAAACAAAACAAACCCAGAAAAGAAAAATGAAAGAAAGAAGGAAGGAAGGAAGGGAGAAAGGAAGAGAGGAAGGAAAGAAAAAGAAAAGGAAAAAGGTAAAGAATTGTAGAGGTCCCTCAGCTGTTAAGGGTACGGGTACATACTGCTCTTGAAGACCACTTTGGCTCCCAGCATCCACAGGACAGCTCACTACTATTGGAATCTAGTATCCTCTTCTGACCTCCATGGTTACCAGGCACATATATGGTACACATACACATATATGTTCAGACAAAACATACATATAAAATAAATTAATTAAAAATTTTTTCGGGGGCAGGAGAGATGGCTCAGCAGTTCAGAGCACTGTTTGCTCTTCCAAAGGTCCTGAGTTCAAATTCCCACAACCACATGGTGGTTCACAACCATCTGTAATGACATCTGAGGTCCTCTTCTGGGGTATACTTACATATAATAAATAAATAAATCTTTAAAAAAATTTTTTTTCAAAGAAAGGAAGAAGAATGTGGAACTACCAAATAGTCTTTGTTGTGCTGCTAGACCCTGGAATCTAGGGTCTTTTCATGCACTGCCCATGTGCAGTACTGCTGAGCTATATCACCAGCCAGGCCAAATACGTTTCTTGGTTCATAGTGTTGGGGGTTGAAACCAAGCGTGCAAGTGAAGGGCCCTACCAGGAAGCTATGACCTCAGCCTTCCTAAATGGCATTCTTATTTTTTATTTGAGTATGTGTGTATGTGTGCATATATGCCACCATATGTATAGGTGCCTGCAGAGGCCAAAGGAAGGCTTCGGTCCTCTAGAACTGGAGATACAGATGGGTGTGAGCCTCACTACATGGGAACTGTAACCAAACCCAGGTCTTTTGGAGGAACAGTATGAGATCCTAACTGCTGAGCCATTCCCAAAGTCAGCTGACCCATTCAGTGGGTCCCAAGGACTTGCACCATTTGCATCTCTGTCAGTCACCAGGGCAAAGACCTACAACCTTCTAAAGCTGCTTGATAGAGAGAGGGTGCTATGCAGTATGTCAAGGTGGGATATTTGGGAAGAAATATATCTAAACTCTATGTGTATTTAATAAATATGTATGTTAAGTTGAAATTTGAGTGGATCTCTCTCTGTCCCTCTCTGTCTTTTCCACACACACAAACATACATACACATTGCAGTTTAATTTCTTGAAGATTTTGTACAATATATTTTGACCATGTTAGTCCTCCACTTCCCTCTTGTATCCCCGTTTATTGAACCTCCTCCACCCAAGAATCAGAGAGATTCTTAAGGAAAGTAGAGCAGGGTAGCGCCAGCCAGAGGCAGCACATGAATACATTGAAGCTGTTTTTCAGGCACACCAGGGCAGTTGCATATATGAACTTCACAACTATGCTTAAGTCCAACAAAATCCCAGCATGGAGTTGGGGAGGTGGGAACAAAACCCCATCCCTAGCTGAGGAACTCATGACACCTGTTTG
The DNA here is from genome assembly GCA_036184795.1 of Tokudaia tokunoshimensis. Taxonomy (NCBI): domain Eukaryota; kingdom Metazoa; phylum Chordata; class Mammalia; order Rodentia; family Muridae; genus Tokudaia; species Tokudaia tokunoshimensis. The sequence continues at coordinate 5,353,361 of BTHU01000001.1, forward strand.
CCACTAAGGTAGAGAGAGTCCTGTTTCTTACCCCTGGTAAGATGATGGTACTCCACCGGAAGGCCAAAATCCCAAGAGTATACAGACAGCATAAATTGGATCAGATGCGTTTGTATCTGGAGTCTTAACTCCTGAAGGATCTAAATTATCCTGTATGGGGACAGAATACTTCCAGTTCTGGGTCGTTTGCTTCTCCCACAGGGAGACAAACACTACTACTCTATCCTTTTACAAATGCAGATAGGGCACTACCTCTCTAGGTCGAGTCAGCTAAGCTTTATGTAGCATGGTAGAGAACACAGTTTTATCCCTAAGTTTAGAAACTCAAGTGAGATAATCATTTGGACCACTCTTACGCCACGGTGGCAAGAATTCCGAAGGGGATCCACATCAGAATGCCCTAGCTGGCAGGGGTCTCAGCAATTCGCACTGGAAAGATGATATGCTGTTATGGAGTCTTCTCCCCAGGGTCCCTACCAGGGACCCAGGCAGCCTCAGATTTAACAAAATCAGTTCATTTCCTGTGTGACCCCTGAGAACACAGGGCAGCGGTTCCCACCCCACCAGTGGCCGCGTGGTGCGAGTGTATAGATCTGTGCTCCCAGCAGGGAGGGAGGGAGGGAGGGAGAAAGGAGGAGGAGACAGTGCCACGTGCCTGGTGACCGGGCCTGAGCCCAGCTTTCTGGCTTACCCCCGCAAGCCGCTGTTTCCTCATTCTTCGCGCCCCTTTTGAGATTCTGAAGGCACCTTCTCACTTCAAAGGTCCTGAGAATATGTTTAATTAGAACTTGGCCGTACAGCCTTTTAAAATAAAACAGAAGGGACCAGCTAATTATATCGCTCCACGTTCTGTGGCAAACATATATTTTTTTAATAAAACACTTTCCTAACCAGAGGAATCCCTTGAGATGCAAATCCTCATTTATAAGAAGTTTCCCAAAGGGAGTTAAAGAGAAAGACTTCTCTAAAGAAAAGAAACAAAGAGGGTGTGTGTGTGTGTGTGTGTGTGTGTGTGTGTGTGTGTGTGTGTGTCGGGAGGGGGTGTTTGTAAAGAACCTTTAAAAGAGGCTCTCGTGGTGAGGTTGAAATAGGGGTGTTTTAAGGATACCAACCTTTATTGCAAACACCATCCTTTCCTATCATATCATCTCTGTCAAGCATTTCCCGTTTTTGATTAGTGCAGCAAATGCTAGTATTTCTCATCCTGGTGTATTGCATACGTGCAGTATTTAAATAAACAAGCGATTTTCTTTCTCAAAATGTTCTTTGTGTCCTACTGTGTGGCCCTGCTTTGCTCCCCCAGGACCCCCGTTTCTATTCAGGAACATCACAAGGACTAGCTGTGGCTTCCAGGGTGATGCTAGGTAAGGGGTTTTGCCTGAAACTCTTGTCAGTCTAGGGTTGGAGAGAGGAATTTTCCTCACCCACCCACCCCACACTCAGCTGCAGCATCTGCAGAGTTGGATGGCTTGGATGCTTCTCCTAGTGTGGATCCTTTAGAGTTGGAGATATAGGTGGTTGTGAGTCACTTGATATGGGCACTAGTAACCAACTCAGGTCCTCTGCAAGAGCAGCAAACACTTGACCACAAAGCCATTTCTCCAGTACCCTCCCCCTTTTAAACTTAAAACGTTAATAGGTTTCCTTATGGCATTTTCATACAGAGTTTTTCGTATTTGGGGAGGGGGGCCCTCCTTCACTGCCCTCCGCTCTCCCTTGGTCTCTAGGTTGCTGGATCCCTTTCCCCTTCAGTTGTATCTCTTTCACTGTTCACTTCCCCAACCCTGCCCCGCCTCGATTCTTCCTCTGTACCCAGCCCTTTCCATTTTCCTGACCTAACTTGATCTGAATGCAGGCATTTGATCCAACACTCTCCACTCTCTGGTGCCAGAGCCTGCTGGTAGACATAGAGCTGGCCAGTCTCAGGGGTAGTCCCTACAATGCGTATTTGTGCCTCTTCCTTGTACATAGTGGGGGACAGACGGACACTGAGGGGAAGGGCGGGGGGGGGGGCGGAACTCTACTTGCTGGTCTTGAACTTCTATTTCTCCAGCCTTAGTTCCCTAAATGCTGGGATTACAGGCTCCTGCAGCCACCTGACATTGAATTTTAAATTGAACTTCCAGCACGATTTTGGTGGGAAAGGCGAAAACATTCAAATTCAAATGATTACTCAAAAGATTTCTAAAGGAGATGATTTGCAAAAGAAAGCAGGGGAGAATAGGGAAGATGGGATGCTAATCCAAAGTCTGCTTGGGTCTGGGGTCCTGTAGAAACTGAGCCTAGGAATCCAGTGCAATAAACTGGAGTCTCCTCTAGAAGGCTCGTTCTTCCAGAGAGTCACAACCCAAGACCTCCCAGTATCCTTTACTGCTGTCCTTACTTTTTCTTTCTCCCCTCTGCTGTCTGCTGTCTGAGCTCCATATTGCAAACACCCCAGCAGACACTAGTGGTGAAACTGTTGCCTAGATCAACCTCCAACCTCCAGGGCTTAGCTCCGGGGGTTCTAAGGCAGAAAAACAGCAGAAGAGGAACACGTTGGGAAAACGTGGATGTTGATTATGTACCAGTTCAACTAGCAATAGAGAGAAGGGGGAAAACTGGAGAGGGGAGGAGGGAGGGAGGGGGAGAGAGGGAGGGAGAAAGGAGGGAGGAAAGGAGGAGGGGGAGGGAGAGAGAAGGGAGGGGAGGGGCAGAGGGAGACAGAGAGACAGAGAGAGAGACAGGCAGACAGATCCTGACCTATGCCCAAGACCTTTCAGTCTATGGAGGAATCATAGGTATAGACTGGAGAAGCAGAGCCTTGGCCAAAGGCCTGCCAAGTCCAAGGCTTGAAAGATACTCCTGAAAGCTTGAGGTTTGGTGTGTGTGTGTGTGTGTGTGTGTGTGTGTGTGTGTGTGCGCGCACGCACAAGCACACGCACCTCAAAGGGACCACATGAGTGATCAAAATCACTGCCTGTAGCATTTACAGAGCTTGGGTGGATCCAAGGTCAGCTCTTCTCAAATGCTTCTTAAATGAGATTTAATAAAAAGGAAAACGAAACCATCCTCCATCCCCCACCCCTGTCAAAGGTTGGACCTTAGGCCTGACTGCCACCCCTTCCTTCCTTGTGTGCTTCTCCTCTGCAGTTATGACCACAGTGAGTAGAGATCTCAATGGAGAGTTAGGATTTTTGTTTGAGTCTCTTACCATATTTTGTCATGTTCTAATCTTTGGTTATGTGTCACTCCGTTGCCTTATTATCACAGCTCTTGAAAGAAGACTTAAATTTTCTCTTTAGTTCTGTGTATGTGTGTACATCTGTGTGCCAGTTCACGCATGTGCATGCAGTGCCTGTGGGAGCCAGAAGAGGGCAGAGGATTCTCTGGAGCTGAAGGTCCCATTGAGTATCTTTCCACCCCTGGCATCTCTCCTGTTATTATTATCATCATCCTAATGTTTAAGTATTTAGATTATTTTCTGTTTGTTTAGGCTTCCTTCCTGTTATACTACAGAATATTATAACGAATATAAAGATATTTTTAAAACATATTTTAGATGGCTTCTTCGGGATGACATCTCCAATATAGTTACTTGGTGGTAAAATGTTCAACATAGCTCCAGTCACAAAAGAATACAAGTTCAACCCTAATTATCCTTATTCAATGGTGAATATTTATAGGAAGAGTTTTTTTTCCAACATAAACATTTGTTAGGGAGACATTTTACATTTCTTTCAAGAATGCATTTGAAAACTGTCATGTATACTATAGGATTCATGTCAGTTCAGAGCTCCCACATTCTGGGCTTCAATAGCCACACATGTGGCTAGTGGATCCCATATAGTGCAGTAGAGGACCAGAGAAAGCATCTCCCAGAGGTTCTGACCACCATTGGCATCATCACCTAGCTTCCAAGTCTATCCATCTTTCAATACTTTCCTGATCCGGTTTCTCAGCCTTTCTGAACCAGACAGCCAAAGGCAGCCTGGCTTCCCTACCTGCTGCTCCTGTTCCTACCTGGATGCCAGGGAGTCTAAGGCCTCCCTACAGCCTATGTGCTCCACACTCACCAGCACTCTTAGCTGCTGAGGCCCGCTAGCCAGTCTCAGGAGAAGCTGGGTAAAAGAGTTTGCCACCAAACCTAACAACCTGAGTTCATCCTCCAGAACCCACAATAAAACTGACCCCCAAAAGTTGCCCTTGGACCTACACACATATACACACACACACACACACAGACACACACACAGACACACACACAGACACACACACACAGACACACACCAATCATGGGTAGTTATTGAGTTCTTCCTATGTGCGCAACCCTCTTCCCATCCTTAGATGCAAATAAACACACAGAAAATTTCCCCTCACATTTAATTGCAGAACTGGACTGTGTCTTTAGAATCCTGTGGGGGGTAGACAGACAAGAATCAAATCACACAGTGTGTGAGTTCAAACTGTGATGAGTTCCAGAAGAGAAAGCATATTTTAAAAGGCTGAGGCCTAAAAACGTAAAGTTTATTAAAAAAAAAGGCATCAAAATATTCTGGGCATGGTAGAACATACTTAGAACCCTAGACATGTTGCCCTCCAACTCATGACGATCTTCCTGTTCCAGCTCCCCTAGAACAAGCATGAACCACCATGCCTGGCCCCTTCATCTGTTCTCACCATGAACCCAGTGAGGTAGATATCAGCCATCTCTCTGGACATTTCAGACAAGCCAATGCAGCAATCTCTTGGGCTAGACAGACGACGCTGCCAACTGGGCACACTTTCCTGAGAAGATAACAATTTAAAGAGGAAAAATCAATGCTAATAGAACTCTTTTTCAGGTTTGGAAAATGACATTGTCCACAGCAGCCGATGCTAGGAGCCTGCGGCTGGGCAGAAGGCACGGGCTCTGAATGGACGCAATCTTGTGAGCTCTTCAAATGGGGCCAAATCAATAAATGAGAGGCAGCGGGGAAGGTGGTTGGGTGGAGGGAGGATGGGTTCAAGGGGCAAGCTCTACCATTCCTCTTCCACCCCTGCCACAGGACCCAGACCCTCCCTTCATTCCAAAGTCCCTGGGGACAGGGTAATTTCGGCCACACTTGATATAACCTATACATCACTGTCTTCTGGACCAGCTCTCAAATTAAACTCTGATGTATAAAGTTAAACAAAAATGAGATAAAAATTGGCAGAGGTTGAAGAGGGTCAGAGTAGTCAAAACACAAGGTAGGGTATTGCTCCTTTTGATTTATGTTATTCTGTGCACTTAGGGAAAAAAATAAAATTATAAATCTCCCTGAGACTTTTCTCGTTGAGAATGAGGCATTACTAATTTATTTTCAATAGACTCCCAGGTCTCCAAACAGGGGCTGAGTGGGTGATTCTGGGGCTATTGTTTCTAGTGACCATGCCACAAATGGTTCTGAAACACAAACTGGGGAGGCAATAAAGCATCTTGCAGAGTTAATACCTCTACAGGACAATTCTGTCTTGTGTTGTATGCATGCTTTCCTTAGTGTTCACATGGGCACAAATGCATGTGCATACACACATGTGTCTGTGCTGCGGAGGCCTGAAGTCGGGAGTCTTCCTCGGTCCTTCTCCACTTTGCTTATTGACCGGGTCTCTTGCTCAACCCAGACTGACTGATTCTGGCTTGTGTAGGTAACCAGCTTGCCTCTGTGACCCATTTCTTTCTGCTTTCTGGGTGCTGGGATTCAGGCGGCCTCTCTGTCTGCCTGACTTTTATGTGGAAACTGGAGATTTGTCATCTCCCAATACCTTTTTTCTTTCTTTTCACTATCTTTACTCCCCTCTCCCCTCCCCAACACCCCAACTCCCCTCTCCCTCCCTCCTGCCTCTCCTTCCTCACCTGTTCTTTTTCTATAGCCCCAGATGGTCCCTAAAGTGAGATCATTCCACCTCAGTCTCTCCAGGACTGATACACAGGGGTGTCTCACGCTTGGCTATATTTTATTCTTTAATCTGTACGAGGTTCCAAGGTTTGGGACACACTGAAGATCCAGCTGAAAGTTGAAAAACTGCATGTTAGAAAAATGTCATGCATTCAACATTAGGGACAAAGGAATACATAAGAAGGACACCATCATTTAGGGACTTCAGCTTAAATGACTAAAATAAAAAAATGTGATTATGGCTAGAATTAGCTGCTTCAAGGAAATCAGGGTAGGATAAGGGAATAGAGAAATGAGCCCATAAGAGGCAGTGTTGGCCCTCAGACATGGAATAGACAGAACTGGAGATCAACCAATCTCTGATCCCCAGCTTCTCCAATATGCCTAAGATTCCTTCACAGACTTTAAGGTCTGGATCTCTGGAGGTCTGGAGAGCACAGGATTAAATCTTCACTTCCCTCTGACTCTCCGTCTCTCTGTCTCTCTGTCTCTCCGTCTCTCTGTCTCTGTCTCTCTCTCTGTCTCTCTCTCTCTGTCTCTGTCTCTCTCTCTCTCTCTCTCTCTCTCTCTCTCTGTCTCTCTCTGTCTCTCTCTCTCCCCCCCTTCCATTCTTTCTTCCTTCCAGTGCTGAGATTGGAACCCAGAACCTTGAACACAAATGTCCCCAGCCCCAAAGTGATACATTCTAGGCAAGTACTTTATCACTAAGTTAGACCCCATCCCTGCACTGGCACATTAGATTCCAGGCAAGCACACTACCACTGAGCTCCTGATTGGTTGGTTAGTTGGTTTGGTTTCTGGTTTTTGGATGACCTTGGACTCCTGATCTTCCTGCCTCTGCCTCCATAATTCTGTGATTACAGATTTGGGTTACCACACCCATCACAAAGGATTAATTTAGGGGACAAAGGTAAGATTAAAGGGACAAATGAGGACCCCGCACCACGTATCCAGGACACACAGATGTGGCTGTTTGGGGGCCATAGTGGGTAGTGTCAGTGGTGGTGGTGTATGGTATATGTTTTTTGAAGACGAGAGTCTAAAAATTATCTCTGGGCTCCACTCCAGTGCTATTTATACAGCACGGAGACACCCACCAGTGTTCCAGGTACTCAGCACGCTACCTAGCATAGACCCAGGATGGCGGCAAGGGGCTATTGGGGGTAGGGGTAAAGAAGCACCAGAGGGAGGAGACTATAGAGAGGAGGATCTTTGGGAGAGGGGGAGGGAGAGGGGGAGGGAGAGGGGGAGGGAGAGAGACGATAAACACAATCTTGCCTCATATTTTCCCCCCACTGACTACAGCAGTACATTTGTAGCCTACTTACCTCTGTTCTTTCTTTCAGTTTCTCTAGTCTGGCTTTTGTCTCTCTGTTGCTTTCTCTCAAGGACACGGCCTTCTTCTCCATTACTCAGCCCAAGACTGTGAGACTTCCCCACTGCCCCCCCCCCCCCAGATGGATGAGCAAAAGTTAAGAGTTTCCAAATGTAGCTACATCTCAGTTAGGCGATTGATGCCCACCTGCCTGGCACTGTGGGATGGATTTCAGCACAGATGTGACCTCTGTGGCCAGAGGCCAGGATGAGGTTTGTGTGGCTATAAAGACCAACTTTCAATCTGTCTCCCGAGGCAGCCACAGTGGCTGCAGGCTTAGCCTCATCTGGGAGGCTGCAAGGGTACAGGTGTGATGGATTTCAGGTGGAGCTGAGCCCTGAGCCCTGGTGTCTCTCCCGGGGTCTCAGATCCGAATGAGGTTGGTCAGTACCTCAGCCTGTGCTAGGCTCCCAAGGAGCATTCTTTGAAAGTGCTTTCATGCTCTGAGTTCAGGGAAGCAATGGTTGGTCAGGAAATAGACATAATTAGCTTTAATTGTTAACTTGACACAACTTAAAATAACCTGGTTAAAGTCATAGTGAGGGATTATCTACATTGAGTTGGTCTGTGGGAATGATAGCTTATCTTAATTAAGTTAATTGATGTAGGAAGACCCAGGCCAGTGTGGGTGGCATCATTCCCCAGGCAGCAGATCCTGAACTGGAAGCCGGGAAGAGAGAGAGAGCTGAGCACATGCAGGTAAGAAAGTGAGGATGCATGCGTCCCCTTCTGTCTGCTCTTGCCTGCGGATGTGATGGGACTAGCTGTGCAGAATTTCCTGCCTTGACCTCCCCACCATGATGGACCATGACTGGGAATTCCAAGATGAGCTACATTTCTCCCTCCCCTATGTTGTGATGTGTCATGTTATGTTTATCACAGCAACAGAAACGAAACCCGAAACTGCACAGGTTGGTGCTGTCTCTGATTCTCCCCTGAAATCCTCCCAGATTTCAATACTCACGGAAGCTTTGTTAGATGGATGGGAACAAAAAGCTGTATGTTCTAACTCTACAGAAACTCCTCTGAGCTCTTTCTTTCTTACTCTGATCTGATCAAATGAGGACAGGGCGAGGTGGAGCCACAGAACAGAGGGAACCTCAGTCCTGAATGGCCACATGGACAACTGCCCCCACCGACACCTGACGTGTGAATAAAAAACAAATAATTATATTGCTTGTTTATGCAATGGGACCTGTTTGTTGCTGCCGCTGTTGCTTATTGCTTACTCTAAGACCATCCATTCTTGGGAGTTTACAGTCACACTGAGAGCACGAGGTTCAGATGCAGGATCCCGGAACACCAAGAGGAGGCTGTGGTGGTTTGCTTGAGACAGTACCCCATAGTCTCAGGCATTTGGATACTTGGTCTCCAGTTAGAGGAGTTAATGTTTGGGGAGGTTTGGGAGGTGTGGCCTTGCTGGAGGAAGCACATCACTGGGGGCTGAATTTGAGAGTAAAAATCCCTGCCCTTCCAGGTCCCTGTCTCTGCTTCATGCTTGTGTTTGAAGATGTGCACGCTAAGGTCTCTGCTCCCGCCATTCATGTCCGAGTCTTACTGCCGTGCCTGCTCACCATGGTGGACTCTGATCCCTTGGCTATTGTAAGGCCAATGGTTGTGGTGTTTTATTGCAGAATTGAAAAGTTACTTAGACGGTGACTGTGAGGGAGCAGCTGGGCTTTAGAGGTTATAGTTTCTCAACTCCTAAAAGTTTCCAGGCTGCAGGCAACAGGGACTATGAGTCTCCTTTCTAAAGCCTTCCCAGTTAAAGGATCACAAGGAAGCTTTAAAGCAAGTACAGATGAAAGCACTCTGGGAAAGATGGCTCGGTGGTTAAGAACACTGACTGTTCTTCCAAAAGTCCTGAGTTCAAATCCCAGCAACCACATGGTGGTTCACAACCATCTGTAATGAGATCTGACGCCCTCTTCTGGAGTGTCTGAAGACAGCTACAGTGTACTTACAAGTAATAAATAAATAAATCTTTGAAAAATATTGCAAAAAAGAATGATAGGAAGAAAATTGTCCCTCAGTACCTGATAGTTCTGTCACAGGGTAAAGTGGGGGAGAAACTTCTTAACCACGCTGTCTTGCTGTTAGCATACTCTGAAGTTCCTAGGACATAGAGCTCTGACCCAAGGTATATGTGGGATGTGTTGGCCTGCTCCTTCTTCTCTAGATCTCCTTCACTGGGCCTGGCCTCCAACCTGTTGTTTCTGTTTTAAAAAGTAAATTTTCTAGGTCTTCAATGCTAGTTAGAACAACAAAACAAGTCAGCTTTGCCCAAAGGCCCAGGAGGTCAGAGACTTGGTCTTGCTTCTGGGTTGTGGAAGCTCTGACTGGCATTCCCAAACATCAGCTGAACTACAGACACGGCCTTAGAGTTACAGGGCCCATCTGGGACACTGGCAAGCTGAGCTCGGATCTGTCTGTCCCCAGCAGACTCTGGTGTGAAGCAGAACAAGCTGCTCTCTTACAGTTGACCACCGTGGACACAGTGCGCTTCGAATGAGGAACGAGTTGGACGCTTTTGACCTTGAGGAAGTAACAGGAACTCAGAGATGGTTGGTGTGATTTATCACTTGTTGAGAAAAGTAAACGCTCTTGTCATTTGTCATGCTTTCGATTCGGAATGTCAACCCTCAACGGCTCCTGTGTTGAAGGCTTCACCTCAGCTGGAGGTGCTGTGCTGGGTCCTTTTGGAGATGGGACTGAGCTGAAGGAAGTGGCTGCTCTGGTTTAAGTCTGAAATGTCCCCTGAGAGAGTCATATTCTGGGTGCTGGGTCCTGAGGTTGTGGTTCTATTTTGAAAACTGTGGAGATTTTAATAGATGGGACCTGGCTGGAGGAAGGGATGGGTCTTTGAAGGTGACAGTCCCCCTAATCCTGGCTGGCCAGCATTCTTGGCTTTCTACTCTGCCACAATGTACACAGCTGTCCCACACATTCATTGCTATGGATGGGGCATCCCTCCATGCCTGTCCCTCCTGTGATAGACTGAAAACATGAGTCACACTAAGCCTTTCGCCTTTCCTCCCAGTGTAGTTTGCCTGCTAGACTGTTTTTTGTCACAGCGATAGATCATAGCAGGAGGCAATGTCCTTGAAGGGTGGATTGGAAGCCTGACTTCTTCCAACTGCTTCTTTGATTCCTGGTTGTCATGAAGTGACGTCTCTCTTGTAGCATGTGCACCACACACCACACCACACACACACACACACATACATACACACACCACACCACACCACACACCATACACACACCACATACACACACACACACACACACACACACACACACACACACACACACACACCCCACACCATACACACACATACCATACACACACCACACACACACACACACACTCACACACACATACACTATTCCACACTTACTACTTACTTTTGCATTGTTCTGCTTCATCAAAGGCAATGGGAACCAAGTAGTGAAGTAGCCATGGACTGAACCTCTGAAATTATGAGCAAAATTAATCTTTCCTCCTTTGTACATTGATTGTCTCTGGTATGAGGATGAGGTCAAAGCATTTTTTTTTCTGTTGCTGGACAGTCCCTTCCGCTTTCCTAATGTACCTATATCCTAACTGCACTATATGGAAGACCATTGCTGGAACCCCCACAAGTGGCATGACCGAGCAGGTCTTATAAAGATTTGGTTTCCAAGGAGCTGGGATATCGCTTCACAAGAAAGAGCATGCTGAAAACACACCAGTGAGGGTCTGGGGGCGTGTCACAGGGATAGAACAGCTTGCCCAGCATGCACAAGGCCTCAAGTTCTATCCCAAATGTGCAGAACATTCAACAACAAGAATAATGACTTGGCTTCCAGTTGCAGTCCCTGATTTTTGCTAGGGTGTTATTGCAGCCTTCTTACTCCTATCTCCTCTTCCTAGTCCTTTCAAGATGCTTGTGTTAAATTAATATTTGTTGTTCATAGAGTTTACTGTTGAGTCAAACGGCATGATTTGAATTAATGCCAGTCTCATTTTGTTTTTCCTAAAACCAAAAAAATCAATTCGTTTCCATTTACTTTGGGTTTTGTTTTATTTATTTATTTATTTATTTATTTTTGGTTTTGGTTTGTTTTTTGTTTTAGTTTTTTTTGTACATGCGGTTAAGTTTCTCCAGATCCACCTACAGTTTTTTAGAAGATTTTCCTCAGAGTCAAACACAGCAGCTAATCCACTATCAGAGTTTCTTGTCTTTGAGGCATTCTATCTAGGCCCCTGATGCTTCAGCTGTCCCTGCAGCCCTAATGACTACACCCCAGTCCTTATCCCCACCTGACTTCTATCTTTAGCTCTGGTATCTACTGGGTCCCCTTCTTCCTGGAGCTTTTGTCTTTTCTTGTCTTAATCCCTCCTTTGTTGGTGTATAGTCCCCACTAGCTGTCTGATGATGTAATAATGATGTTTGGAAAGCAGATATCACAAGCAAGCAGGAAAAAGAAGCCCCTACACATCTCTCCCATTGAGCATGTCCAGCCCAAGGGCGGCAGCAGCAACCACAGCTCAATAAAGCAAGAAGACTGAGCAGAGATTCAAAGTCCATTTTTATCAAGGGAGCAGCAAATACTTCGTAAGACATGAAGTGGAACAGGGAAGAGAGCTCTGGGCATCTGTTCTTCTACATGCCTGCCACCAGGGACACCAAGACCCCACCCAAGGCACAGAGCCAGATAAAGGACTTCTTACAAGATCCCATAGATTAGATGCATGTAGGGAGTTCAAATATCCCTTCCTTCCCTCCTTTTCTTCCTTCTTCTGTCCCCTTCTCTCTCCATACCCCTTCCCACATTCTCACCCCACACTTTCTTTCTCTCTTTCCTTTCTCTCCTTTCTTTCTTTCTTTCTTTCTTTCTTTCTTTCTTTCTTTCTTTCTTTCTTTCTTTCTTTCTTTCTTTCTTTCTTTCTTTCTTTCTTTCTTTCTTTCTATCCTGCCCAGTGTGGGCTCAAACCTATAGTCTAACTAGTCCTGCCTCCCTAGTGCTGACTGAGATTACATTTGTGTACCACCTTACCAAGCTATAACCCTTTCATAGTCCAGCCTCCCTCTATAAGATACTAGGGCAGACCCTGCTAATAGTGTCCCATCACCCATGTCCTAGGCAGCAGCAGCTTCTTCCTCTTCCTCTTTTCCTCTCTTCCTCTCTTTCTCTCTTCCCCTTCCCTCTTCTTCTTCTTCTTCTTCTTCTTCTTCTTCTTCTTCTTCTTCTTCTTCTTCTTCTTCTTCTTCTTCTTCGATCAGCCAAAAACACACTTCACTCTGGAGTCCTGCTTAGCAGGCCTGTTCCCAAATGTCAGCTCCTAATCGGCAACAGCTGCCTCTGTGGTTTCTTCTGGGCGAGTGATTCATGTCTTTGCTGAGAAACGATAAGCAGAACAAATGTTTACTTAGACATATAACAGAGGGACAATTGGAAAACAGGAGACGGGCAACTGGAAATATTTTGCTGCTATTTGATCCATGACAATTAGTGGGAATTAGTCATATGGGCCAGAGGCAGAGTGGGGGAGGCAGATGGGTTCCTGGGAAAACAGCAGAAGGGAGCAGAGAGGAGGCTGGAGAGTTTGTTCTAAGCACTATGGGCTGACCCTCATCCCCCCAAGGAGCATACCCTGATAACCTGTTTATGGGTTACATAATTGGGCTCCACAGAGCAGAAATTTGGAGAGAAAAGTTTATATATGTGTGGTGAGTGCTTCTAAAATATATCACTATTTTTGTTAAAAAAAATTCACATTCACAAATTAAAATATGGGCTGGGTTGTGAACTCAGTGACAAAGTACTTTGTAAGGTTTGGACCCAATCCAGCACAGAGAAAAGAAAAAAAGAAAAGAGAATAAATAGTCTTGTGTATAGCATAGCTTGTGTATACGTATAATGCATAGGAACACAGAAGGGAAACAAACAGGGTGTGGTGGCACATGACTATAATCCTAACTAAGTAGGGAGGTAAAGCAGGGGGGCCAGTGTTCAAAGGGCGGCATGAGCAATTTAGTGAAACTGTTTCAGGAATTAACTGTTTCATATTATCCATAATATACATTACATATGTAGGTACACACACACACACACACACACACACACACACACACATGCACAAACCTGATACAACCTAGATTATGAAGTGGTAGCCTCAATGGATGAATTGTCAAAATCAGGTTGGCCTGTGGCCACGTCTGAGAAATTATTTTGATTGATATGGGAGGGCCACTGTGGGAGGCATCATTCCTAGGCAAAAGGGCCTGGATGATAGAAAAATACTAGGTGAACTGGGTATGGTGGTGCTTGCCTTTAATCCCAGCACTTGGGAGACAGAGTCAGACAAATCTCTTGAGTCTGAAGCCAGCCTGGTCTATATAGTGCATTCAGGCCAGCCAGGGCTGCATAGAGAGACCTTGCCTCAGTGAATGAATAAATAGATGAATAAGCAGGTATCTTTATTTGCATGGTGCCAGCATTTTAGAGGCAGAGACAGCCAGATTTCTGTGAGTTAAAGTCTATCCAGGTCTACATAATGAATTACGGGTTAGCTAGCCAGAACTACATGGTGAGACCCAGTTGCAAGAAAAACAAAATTCTCAAATCAGATTGAACTAGGGGGGAAAGGGAGGGAGGGAGGGAGGGAGGGATGGAAAGACAGATGTATGGACGGACATATATATATATATATATCTGGAGAGAGAGAGAGAGAGAGAGAGAGAGAGAGAGAGAGAGCGCAGTAGAGAAGTAGCAAGTAGTCTTCAGCCATGATTTCTGCTCCAAGTTCCGACCTTGACCTCCCTCAGTGATGAGCTTCGATCTGAAAGTGTGCACTGAAAGAAACCCTCTCTTCCCTTAAGTTGCAGTTGGCTAAAAGTCAAGTTGTTTCACCTAAATCTTGCCCTCCACTCCAGGTATTTCTGTGAACTCTGCCTTGGGCCCAAACCAGCCTATGTGAGGAGTTCAAACATGGCATGTGCCACAGTCAAATTGCATTAGGCACTGTCCACCCAGACATCCAGTGGTCTGGGTCTTACACAAGCAGATACCAGGACTTAAACCACATCCTCAGAACTCAGGCAGGATGTGACTAGACATGGATAGAACAAGTTCCCATCATTGGCTTTAAAAGTACAGTCTCAGGGAGATGGGGGTGGGGGGGATGCCACTGACACAGGCTGGATCACGGGTCTCCTAGAAACCAAGGGGCAGCGGAGGCAGTAAGCCTCCCCTAATCTTATTCAAATACCCCAGTGAGGGCTATGAGATAAGGGTTTTCTTCAAAAACTAGAATAATATTAGCTGAAGGAGCAAAATGAGTAGCAAACGTAAAGGCCAGCACAAGTCCAGCCCTCACAAAAGGCTACCTTTGATTGGCACCTGGTCTTATCTCCCCAACTCCTAGCTCTCTGCCTCAGCTCCAAACACAGAAAGCACCTATGGGCAAGAAGAGGGAACCACATTACCCTAGTTACATACATTCTAGAATGATTTAGAGAGTCCTATGGGCCAGTGTGGTGATGCAAGCCTATAATACCAGCATTTGGGAGATTTAGGCAGATGATTGCAAGCCTTAGGTCATAAGACCTAAGAAGACCAAGGGCAGGGTTGGAGAGATAGATGCCTAAGTGGTGATAGAGCCCCTGCCTAGAATCCCCCAGTGGGGACTGGAGGTGTGGCTCAGTGGAAAAGCTCCTGCTTTGAATCCCTCCCACCCCCATTAGGGGCTTGGGGCAAGGCTAGGCAGTAAAGCATTTGATTAGCATGTACAAAGCCCTGGGTTCAAACTCCAACACAGAGGCACACATGCATATACACTCACGGGTATACACATGCTAGTACACACACACACACACACACACACACACACACACACACAGGAACAAGCACAGTCACAGGCACCCTCCACCTTTGATGGGGAGGAGAGTTTTCTGTCTTCAGCTTCCAGAATTAGCCTCAGCTCATACTTGCTGCTGTAACAGCCCCAGTTCCTTCTCAGCTCCCTACTGGCTTCTCCAACCCACCATTCCTTCCTCTCCAACCCTCTGCCAACCTTCCTTGTGACTTTAATTGCATGCTTAGTGTCCCCAGACCATAGACAGCCTGACCTTAAGGTGAGAGTACCTGGAACTTTGGAGTTTCATTCTCTCCCTGACACTCTGAAAAAGATAATCTGAGAAGATTCTCAGAACAGAAATTAAGATGGTTTGCCCACAATTAATCTAATAGTTTCTTCCTTTTGGCCCAGACAAAATTAGTATGTCTGCTGTTTTTCTTACAAAAATATTTGTAGCTACTGGAAGTATGTATTAGAGACTGGCTATAGAAGTACACAGCGTATTGCATAAAACGGAGTGCAACAGTTAACTGCATAAATATAACCAGTTTCAAAATGTATAGGTTCAATGGGCCTATAAATAAGTCCTCATAATCTTACAATTTTTAATTTTATAATTTAAATTTATAGTTATAAAGTTATAAGTCCTTATAAATAAGTCCTTAGCCAAGGCTCATGCGTATGTCTGAGTCAATATTAATGATATCAGAATTCGCTGATGTGGGTGTTTACAGAATTCTTTCCCACCAACACTGAAGATTTTGAACCTTGAAGCTAGTGCCTGGTGACCATGTACTCTACCACTGAGCTACACACGCATGCACACATGCGTCTGACACACTCAAGTACCATCCTAGTTTGCCTCCTGTGCAGTGATAAAACACCCCTGGCTCAGGGGGTGACAAGTGGCATCTGTGAGGAAGGACACTGAAAAAGATAAAGTTGGGGATGGTCAAGTCCTGGCTGCTCTCTGGGAGATTGACCATTGTGGCTCCTGACATATGCAGAGTCCCTGAATGCACCTGTCCCCAGGGAGCCCCAGGTCCTGTCTGCCACAACATCTACATTCCTTCTCTCTGGAACTCTGTCATTCCCTGTTCTCTGAGTTAATCTCTTCCTGTCCTTTCCACTCTCATCTGGAATGTCACATCCTTAAAGAGGACTTCCCTGCCACTAGGCCTGTCTAGACCATTCTGCTTCAAGTATTAGTTCCTTCATCAAGTTATGTTCATTCATTCATTCATTCTTCATTCACTCGTTTATTATTTGTAGGTATTTGGAAAAATATCCCTGATTTATTTTCTTACCTGCATAGCATGAATGGTCCCCAGCTGGACTCTGCACAGACCATATCCTGAGTTTCTAATGTTATCGTGTTGGGATCACAGTAACAAGATTAGTGGATCTATCTGGGAATTCTTTACTTAGATGAAGTTTTTCTTGTCAGGGTGCTGGGATGGGGGCAGCTTTTGGTATAAATAAATAAATTAATTAAAAAATAAATGAGGTTTTGTATTTCATCATTTAAACCATTTACTCTTACTCTTCCTGGCCTTACACATGTGGCCACAACTCTCATCTTCTCGGAAACCATTCCCAAGGGACTGAAAAGGGAGCAATCCAGGAATTTTCCAGAACACATCTGGTTATGGAAAGCCAAGTCTCGTGACCCAGGTAGAAGATCTGGTTGGGGAAGAGGCCGTGCCAGCGTAGGTCCCGGAATTGCTCTGTTTCTTTGGATTAAGAAAGGATGGAGCAGGTCCAGCACAATGACAGACAACTTCAGGCCCTCTTATAAGGGAGGAGTTTGTTCCTGGACCCAGTGGTTCTAGCAGCAGCCAAGACATCAGCGCCAGGGCTCGCCTTGTGTGCAGTGAGTCCTATGGACAGCCCTTCTCTCTCCTGCCTCTCTGGTCCTGGTAGAAGAGAGACAATGATGAGCTTCAGTTCACAGCAGAACAGTGGATACAGATTTTACCAGGAAGCCCATGTGTGAAATGGACAGAGGATCATCGGAGATGCACAGGAGGCCGCAGGGTTCTAAGTGTGTGAGACACAAAAGCCATAGATCTGTATTTAATGTATAGTCCTGTTTGAAAATGTAACTACCACGAATAGGTGTGCACACACGTGTGCATGCGTGTGCATGTACGTGTGTGTGTGTGTGTGTAATGACTGCATTTCAGAGGCCTCCCTGACACTGACCTGGCTCGTTTCCTGGTTGTGAACACAGGCACTTTCTAAGGCTGACTTGAGAGCTAATGTCTGCAGATGGGGGATCTCCTGGATTAGCTCATCTGGGAAACACATGCAGTCTCCCCACCCTGCACCCCTCCATTGCAACACTATATAGCCCCTAAGAGTAACCGAGGTGTTGATCTGAGAATGAGCTGTAGCTATGGGGTACTCTGTTCCAGGTTGGGAGTCATCTTGGTACAAGGTCACACTTGTTTATGTGTTTTGTTTTGTTTTGTTTCTGAGTCAGGGTTTTTCTAGGTAGGCCAGGCTGCCTTAAACTGGACATCCCCATGCCTCAGCCTTTGAATGCTGACCTCATGTGTAGATGCTACCACACCCAGCTCAAAGAATTCTTCTGAAGCGAGGGCGGTGAAGGCGATAATGTTCCCCACACTGTCTACAGTGGATGGGTGAGCTCCAGTCTCCCTTAGCCGCTTTCCTGACTGACATCTTCTGCCTCAAGTTCAACCTCAAAGGCGCCTCCCTTCCTCCTCAGTTTCCCTTCCTTGAGGGTGGGCTGGGGTGGGGGGGCTTCTCCAGTGTGAAGCCATCTTACCCACCGTTTAGCAAATGTCTGTGGAATCTTAAAAGCAGTTTCCATCGTAATAAAAATATTTTAACTTATAACCCCAGAAAGAGATAGGCCCGGGAGTCTTTATAAAGCAGGGAAATCCAGAGGAGCATAATTTGAAAGTAATTTGAATTGTAATGAGGATTTTTTTAATGTAAACAGGCAGAAGGAGAAAGTTGCTGGGTTCTGCCACAGCACATACACCCAAATATATGTCTTTTGATGGAAGTATTAATGTGTCGAGGAAGCAAAGGATGCTGCCAACCAACCTCTGTGGTGTGAGCAGGAGCAGCATCCTCTGCAGTGTCAGAGGGAAAGGAGGGAGGTCAGTGTGCTGGGTGGCCTGCAATCTCTGCCAGCTAGCTTCTACGGGGGGGGGGGGGGGCAGGAAAGAGAAGATGTGGCCTGGGAATTCAGAACACCCAGAGCACCCAAACACCAATACCCCAAACACCCTGACCACTCTTTGCAGTTGCAGGGAGGGACAGATAGCCACGACTGTGCTCTCCATAGTAGACTAACAGTAGTTGACAGCGATTCATCAAATAGCTCAGAAAGCCAGGAGAAAGGATTTTTTTTTGAACGCTCCCAACACAAAGAAGTGATGTATGTCTGAGGTGAGGGATCTGCCAATTACCCCAATCCGGTCTTTACTCATTCTATGCATGCTTTGAAACACTGCACCGTACTCCATAAATATGCACAGCTGTTTTGTGTCGGTTAAAATAATAATGAACTTTAAAAGGGAAGGACTTACAGAAAGCTAAGCTGCAAGGGTTCCTGGGGCTGGGGGGCACAGCATCCTAAGAGCACTCTCTCCCCTAATATCTGTACTTCATTCTCCTGCCTCCCTCTTCTCACTTTTCTCTTCCTCTCCTTTTGCTCCAGTCCACAGAGTGAAACCAGGGTCCGACACAGGGTAGGCAAACATTGATCACTGAGATACACCACAACCCTACTTTACCTTCATTTTTATGATGCAAACACTTTCTCAGTTACCTAGGCTGCTTTTGAATTCACTAGGTAGCCCAGGCTGGGATCTTTCTTGCCTTCTTTTCACTTCAGCCCCCAGAGTAGCTGGGGTAACAGGCATGTGTCACCATGTCCAGCTGATATCTGTGCTTATATTTCTCTAACACATTTGTTCTCTTTTTTTTGTACTCATACTGATTTGAAAGGAACATGTATGGTATGTTAAGACTGTGGACCTGTGATCACTCTGCTTTGAATAAGTGAAAACCACCACCACCACCACCACAACAACAAAAACTTTATTGAACACTAACTGACTTTTGCTTGCCTAGGGGTCTGAGCTTTAGAAGTGTTCATTTTTCCTAAAGGAGATGAGTGCAATGCAAGGATGAGGTGGAAAATGCCCAGAAATCAAGCTGAGGGTTCCACCTCCAGGTAACCACAGCGACAGAAAAGAAAAACCTAAGGTCGGACTCACACCTCCCATATGGTACTTGGTGCTATTTAATGAGCAACCCGTGCGTTACCTCAAGGCTTTGCAGTTGCCTCTCTTAATAAGCAGCTCTCATCCATAGAGACTCCCTTATTTAACAGATGGGAAGACTGAGGAGCTCAGGGAGGAGAGAGACCCCTGGAGGCTCCTGTCGAACCCCATACATTCCGGTGGGATACTTTCTGTTGGTTACCGCATCATTTCTGCAGTCCGTCCACCCTGTGACCTATTAAATGAGAGTCGTGGTCTTTAATTACAGTGAGCCACTGATGCTTTTGGAAGAAGAGGCAATTTAAGGATCTCATCTCCGCTTGGAGGAGCCTGCCTGGGACCTGGGACCCCGCAAGCAGTGGGCAGACGCATCAAGCAGAGAGACACGGGGCTTCTTGGAGAAGTCATGCTCATCTTCCGAAGCCAAACTATTCAGCTCAAAGCACAATATTTTCTGGCTCAAAGTTTGGCTTTTGGAGTGGCAGCTGTTCCCACCCGAGCGAATTCCCAAAAATCTGTAATTCTCGGAAATAATCGCCAACCCTCAGAAAAGATGTGTTTACACAGAAACTTCTCTGCGCTCATCCCGAAGCAGTTATCTCTCTGCTCCCTGCCTCCTCTCCAGCAACCATTTCGGCTACTGTGCGTCTACGAGTTTGCCAAAGGATCCCAACTGAGGTCTTGTCCCAATAGGCTCCTCCTCAGATGGAGTCATATAATTTCCTGCTATTTGTCACTCCTAATATTTATTCAGGAAATCAAATCTGTGCTTGGGTGGTCAAAAAACATCCAACTCCAATGACTCACCCATGGTCAGTCAAAAAGTCCCAATAGCAACATGGCAGGTGGCCTCGGAAAGAGATCCTTTAAAATAAAACCATTAAACGTGCAGCTTCTAGACCCTTCCCTCCTCACAGAACAGGAAGTGTGAGACCTCCTCTACTTAAATCGTATTTGTAGGCCTAGCTGGCCCAATGTTAGTTTCCAACCTGTGGGTTTCGACCCCTTTGGGGAGTCTAAAGACCCTTTCATAGGGGTCTAATAATCAGATATCCTGATTCTTGGATATTTACATTACAATTCATAATGGTAGCAAAATCACAGTTATGAAGTAGCAATGAAATAATGTTATGGTTGGGGGTTTCACCCCAACCTGAGGAACTAACTGTCTTAAAGGGTCGCAGCAATAGGAAAGTGAGGACCACTGCTCTATGTAGACATCCATCTGCTCACCAGGCACTCAGTCATTGTTTCTTTCTTTTGTATTAGATACTTTCTTTATTTACATTTCAAATGGTATCCCCTTTCCTGGTTTCCCCTCTGAAAATCCCCTATCCCATCCCCCCTTCCCCTGCTCACCAACTCACCCACTCCTGCTTCCATTTCCTGGCATTCCCCTATGCTGGAGCATCGAGCCATCTCAGGACCAAGGGCCTCTCCTCCCTTTGATGTCCAACAAGGCCATCCTCTGCTACAAATACAGCTGCAGCCATGGGTCCCTCCATGTTGACTCTTTGGTTGGTGGTTTAGTCCCTGGGAGCTCTGGGGTACTGGTTGGTTCATATTGTTGTTCCTCCTATGGGGATGCAAGCTCCTTCAGCTCCTTGGGTCCTTTCTCTAGCTCCTCCATTGGGGACCCTGTGCTCAGTCCAATGGTTGGTTGAGAGCACCCACCTCTGTATTTGTCAGGTACTGGCAGGGCCTCTCAGGAGACAGCTATATCAGGCTCTGAGACAGGGTTTCTTTATGTAGCCCAGGCTGTCCTGGAATTCCCAATCTTTCTGCCTCATTCTCCCAAGCACTGAAATAAAAGCACATGCCACCATGCCCTGCACAAGGAATTCTTTATATCCATTCTTGTGGGCCAGATTTCAAGAAGATAGGAACTTTTCTCTCTTGGTGCTCACATTGACGGGGGAGAACAACTTGGAAGACATCCAAGGAGGAAGAAATGCAGAGCTTGGGAGCGTGGAGCCCTTTGGAGCTGCTGTTCTAGGCAGTGAATCCGTTGCACCTGTTGGGAGACAGAGCCCTCCTATGTGGTGTGTTAGCTTCCTGGGTGTGCTGCATAAAAATATCATGGACTTGGTGACTTCAAATTACACACACTGATTCTCTACAGTTCTAGAGGCCAGAGGACTACAATCAGCATCCCCAGCATCAATTGAGGAGGTGTAGGCTTGCCTCGCCCTCTTTGGGGGCTCTCAGGGACAATCTGTTCCTTGTTTCTTACAGTTTGTCATGCTGTGAAAAACCCTGGGTTAATGGCTTGGACATTCCCTCTTCAAGACCAGTATCTTCAAATCTCTATCCTGCTTCAGGTGACGTCTCCTGTGTCCCCTGTGTGGGTGTGAAATCTACCCTACCTTAACACTTTTTCCCCCTTAGACAAGATTTTACTCTGTAGTTCAGGATGGATTCAAACTCATTATTCTCCTGTCTCAGTATCCCAAGTATGAGTATTATAGCTGTTCTTTTGATGTCCTTTGTACTTAAGAGGCTCTATCAAATGTCATCTTTCTATCTTACATCCTTGTGTCTGTCTGTAAGGTCCCTATAATGGCCTAAAAGGGCAAGCTACATTGACCTCTGCTGACAGAATAACAGTCTCAGATTTCAAGATGTCTGACCCGTTGTCTTCTGGGTTGTGGTTTGGCCCACCACACATGATTTCCTTTGTCTCTGGGGAGAGGATGGTCTTTTCAATGTCCCCTTAAGTATTCATTGCACTTCCCTACTACTATTTGGTCACTTCCCCAGGACGTGTGTTCTCCTTGCTAAGAAAAAGCCCTGGGGTCACAGATTGTGCTACAGGGCAGTGCATAGCCCCTCCCTGGGTTGACTGGAGGCTACTGAGTTCATCAATACCTTACAGATGCGCTGTGTGAAGCTGGTCCATTCACCACTGCCTGTGTTCTGTGACCAGAAAGAGGCTCTTGAGTCAAACTGATGCCTGGGGTCAGTGCTGAAACACAAAAGAGATTAAGGGGACACAGAGAGGTCAGGGCAGGCCTGCTCCCACTGGTGATTAACCCAGCAGAACCACAATGAGACAGAAGGGCTGCCTAGCTCTGCTCTTCTCCCCCTCCCCTGTGTCTGATTCTACCCTGCAGGAGACTTTAGGGTCACAGCACCACTGCAGAAATCACACTGATGTTTGT
The DNA here is from genome assembly GCA_036184795.1 of Tokudaia tokunoshimensis. Classification (NCBI taxonomy): domain Eukaryota; kingdom Metazoa; phylum Chordata; class Mammalia; order Rodentia; family Muridae; genus Tokudaia; species Tokudaia tokunoshimensis. Next base: position 5,375,905 of record BTHU01000001.1, read on the forward strand.
CCCAGGGGCCTGAGCTACACACTCCAGCTCCAGGAAGGAAATTCTGCCCTGGAGTCAAGCAAAATCAAGGCCTTGCCTAGAGGCCTCCTTAATCCCAGAATTATATTACATTGGTATGCTAAACATTTCATTATCAATGCATACTCATAACAGTTCAGAAACTGTCTTGCTTATGGCCATTTAAAGTTGGGCAGAGTAGAGCACACATGTAATCTCAGTACTCGGGGTGGGTGTGGGGTGGGGGGTGGGTGGGGCTGAGTGAGAGAGATCATGAGTTCTGGGCTAGCACTGTCTTAAACAAAAACCATCCATTTTTGCAGAGGAAAAGACAGAGGCTTAGAATACTGAGGAGATAGGGAAGGCGAGATGGATGAATGTTAGGAGACATCCTACTTGTGTCTTGTGTAATGAAGAGAGAAAAGGCAAAGGCTTTGCCTACCTGAGTTGGGACACTCAGAATATCTTTACAGGCCATGTGTATCACTGTGTGTGTGTGTGTGTGTGTGTGTGTGTGTGTGTGTGTGTGTGTGTGTGTGTCTGTCTGTCCTGATGCCCATGATGGTGAGACTTGTCAGATCTTCCCAGAGCTGGAGTTACAGGCAATTTTAAGCCTCCCAACATGAGTTCTGGGAAACAAACCCAGGTCTTCTGCAGGAACAGCACTCTCTTAACTACTGAGCCGTTTCTCCACTCCGCGAAAGAGTAGTCTCTAGATAAAGTTTCAGTCCAGACTATTCCTCTTCATCGCCAGCCACGCAGCCCTCCCTCTATCATGACCCAAGCTGTCAAGTTACTATAAAGAATCAAGGGCATAAGAACCTGTCTAGGCAAGGTCCTGGCCAGGCTTGATTGTCCCAAGAGACTCCTCGGGTTGTAAGTCTTGGAGTCTAATGAGATGACAGGTTTTCATATTTGTTAATGTTCTTGTTTTTGTACCAAAATATCTGGAAGAAAGCAACGTAAGGAGGTTTATTTGGTTCATAGCTTCAGAGAGAAGTCAGTTCATCATAGCGAGGAAGGCATTACAACTGCGCAGGGAGCAGAGAATACGACTGGAGACGGAGAGTGAAATGGACCACCAAGAACCTGTCTCCAACAACTTGCTTCTTACTAGGCTGCACATCTTAGCACAGCATCCTAAGCTGGGAACTAGGTATGGACATTTCAGACTCAAACCATACAGTGGTGGTTGAAACTTGAGACAAGAAGGAGATTTTCCCTGCTCATCCCCCTTATTGTATCCTTGCATCTGAGAATTGATCTTAGGTCCCAAGACTAACATGGGGCCACACTGCATTCCGGCTGTCTCGATGTGGTCTTAGTGGACTAGAAGTGGAGTGGGCAGATATATAACCCAAGTGTGACTTGTCACCGTATCCTCGTATGTGATTTGAAGTTAAGGCAAAGAGTTGGTCTAAGGACAATCTAGGAGAGCCATGTGTTTCTATCCTCTTTCCCTAAACGGATGAGATTGCCAGTCTTCAGGGGGAGACAGGACACAGGGGGAAGAGAGACACCAGTACCAGGCTGCATAGCCCTGCCGGCTTAGATTCCCCTACAGTCTACAATTCCTAGCAGCAGAATCTGCTCCATTCCTTAAACTGAATGAATGGAATTCTGCTCCTTGAGACTGAATGAATTTTGAGTCCTGAAGCTTCTTAGCCTTGTGTGTGAAATTCAAGGCATCCACGAGAAACCCCTAAGCAGCTGGGGCTGGATCTGATGGACGTTGAAGTCAAAGTCACTCTATCACGAGGGGAAGGCCTCTTTGAGTTTTCTGAAAGGTGTGGACTCTGAGGATAGTCCAGGCATCCCTGTGGGGAGAAGGAAAGGGCCACCCCAAATCACCCTAAACAACCTAGCTATTAGAAAGAGTGTGTTGTACTAAAAAAGAACATCACCCATGGAGTGTGAAAACTTTCCCAGCCCTGCACCCACCATAGTGACATGACCACAGTTCTCAGCAGTCCCACAGGAATGACAATGACAACATTCCCATTGAGATAGGGAACTAAAGAAAGAAGGGGAATTTATTTTCTCCTTCCACAACAAATTAACCTAGCCGGGAGGCTTTAAACAGCAGATCTGGAATGCACTTGGAAAGTTTGTGTGTGGAACGCTTGGTCCCCAGGACAGCAATGTTCAGAGGTGGGGCATTGAAAATAGATTGGATAACTGATGCTCTAATGCCATTAATTTTATTTCAAAGCTTAATGGGCTATTTTGAGACGGGAAAGGAAGGAAGTCTGTGAGGGAATGGATTTGGAGGGTATATTTTGCCCTTAGCCCCATTCCATTCATCCCTCCCTCCCTTCATCCCTCCCTCTCTCCCTCCTTCCATCTCTCCCTCCTTCCCTCCTTCCTTCCCTATCTCCCTTCCTCCCTCCTTATCTCCCTCCCTCCCTCCCTCCTTCCCTCTGTCCCCTTTCTAACTATCATCAAGTGTGCAGCTTTGTTTCAGCAAGCCCTTGTAGCAAGCAATGGCGTCTGCGGACCATGGATTGATGGGCAGGGGAGGTGGCTCACAGGGTGAAATACTTGCTGTTTAGATGTCAGAGCCTGAGTTCAGATCCCCAGCACCCTGCAAAACTGTGGGCAGTAGCATGCATCTGTAACCTCAGATTCTTAGGGCAAGATGCAAAGTGGAGACAGGAGAATCCTGGGAAGTTCACAGGCCAGCCTGCCTGGCATAGGTAAGGACAAACAACAAAGAGAACCTGTCTCGAGCTAAGGTGGAAGGCAAGGACCAGCACGTAAGATTGTTCTCTGAGGGGCTGAAGAGATGGCTCAGTGGTTAAGAGCACTGACTGCTCTTCCAGAGGACCTGAGTTCAATTCCCAGCAACCACATGGTGACTCACAATCACCTGTAATGGGATCTGATTTCCTCTTCTGGTGTGTCTGAAGACAGCAACGGTGTACTCATATACATAAAATAAATAAATTTAAAAAAAAATTAAAAAAATAAAGAAATGGAAAAACAATAATTAAAAAAAAAGAAAAAAAGACATGCTGTTTCATGTACACACCAGCATACACACACACACACACACACACACACACACCAGGAGACTAGAAACCAAAATAAATCTTCCATTTTTATTGAAGATTTTTTTTGGGGGTTTTTTTTTTGAGACAGGGTTTCTCTGTGTAGCCCTGGCTATCCTGGAACTCACTCTGTAGACCAGGCTGGCCTCGAACTCAGAAATCCACCTGCCTTTGCCTCCCAAGTGCTGGGATTAAAGGCATGCGCCACCACTGCCCAGCTATCTTCCATTTTTAAAGGTAGTTTTTTAATATGCATGTGTGTGAGTCTGTTAATACATGCATTCACACATCTGTATGTGGATGTCATGCATGTAAGGGGACCTGTGGAGGCCAGAAGAGGGTATTGGATCCTCTGGAGCTGGAGTTATGGGCAGCTGGAAGCTGCCTGAATTTGTTATCTAAACTGGAAGAGCAGCAAGTGCTTTTAACCATTGAGCCTTCTCTCCAGCTACTAAATCAATCTCCCTCCAGTCCCTCCTTCTCTCCCTCCCTTCCTCCCTCTTTCCCTCCTTCCCTTCTTCCTTCCCTCCCTCCTTTCCTCCCTTTCTTCCTCTCTCTTATTATCTTCTCAGGTGTTTTGTCAAAGCAACAGAAGTTTGACTAATGCGCTTAGTTGCAGAGGCCCAAGCCTGGGATCAAGATATCAAGAGGGCTCCACTTCCTCCAAAGACCCAGTGGACAAGCTTCACACCCATCCGGATGGTGCAGGCATCCCCTGGTTTATGAATGGATCACTTCAGTCTCTCAGCATCTTCACCTTGTCTCGTCTCTCTTCATCCTCACCTCTTCCGTCTCTCGTCAGGGGACCTGTGATTGGCCCACTTGGTTAATCACAGATGATTTAATTTGGGCTTTATTTCATTAATTCTCTCTATAAAGATCTCCACACCAAATAAGGGCTCTTTCCACAAGTTTTGAGCCTTAGTATGTTTATTTTGTGGGAGGATCAGCACACAGCTCACTGGAGGGAAATGACTGGCTGGTTTTCACTAGAGGGAGGTTGGCTAATTGTCTACTACATCCAGCAAGATGTGTTTGAAGGAACTGTAGAACCAGCCCAGTGTGACTGCCCTGCTGTTGTCTCTAGTGACAGGTTCATTTGGGAGGATGTAAGGTAGTGGGAGGAAATGAGGGGAAAGACTCTTCCTGCTCAGTGTGCTTCATTGTGCTTTGGAGAACACAGGTGTCATTAATTTAAACCTGAATCTATGATTTTTTTCACTAGAAGCCAGCATGGTGATTGTGGGCATTCTTCTTCAGCCTGTCCCTTGGCTCCCAGAAACATCAGTCCACTAGCCTTCATTTTCCTTCAGGAAATGTACACGTGGCAGTGGGCATGCTGCCCAGATGTTCTGAAGGGAGCCACCAAGGGTGGTGTTGGCTGGTCTAGGAGGGTATCCTTTCTAGGGATGTACCAGGGGCAAGGGCACAAAGCTCTGCTCCTCAGCTGATGCTAGGACAGAAGAACATGCCTCTTCCTGGGTGGCCCTTGGTGGGCTGAGAGGATAAGGACAGGAATCCCCCTCCCCCCTGTGCTTTCATTTCCCCAGAACTCCATGGCTGACTTTGTGGATGTTGTGCTTTGTCAACACAGACACCTCAGTCTCTCTGCAGGACCCACAAAGGGAACCCCATAGGACATTCATCCCCCCTTCCTGTCCCACGTCTGTTTGATACACAGTCTATGAAGAAACTCCTCCTCAAGACGGTCCTCACTGACTGCCCCAAACTGCTCCTTCCTCGCTCCCCACTCCTGCCCTTGGTCCATAAACTAAGAAAATGCACTTTTCTACCCAACCTGGAGCGAATCTGTAAGTGACATAGAAAGTTCAGTTCAACACTAGCGAAAATTGAATTTATCTCGGAAATGCTTTATTCTTCCAAAAGCTCACTTTGGCAAAGTCTAATGTATAGAAAAGCATGAAATACTGTGGCTCCAGCTGCAGCAACTTCTGCAGCTACGCATTAAGCCGCAGGGTCCGAATCCAGCCTCGCTTCCGTCAACCACTCTCTTTAACTCAAATGCCCGTCAATGTCCCTGCTAAATGGGAGTCTTGTGTGCATCGCATCTTATCATAATGTCACAAAACCCATAGAATTACAAATCAGGTTTAAGGCAGAAACCATGACAGGGAAATAAAAGTACACAAAAAGTACATTAAGTATCAGTCTTCATTTATACTCCCTGTTCCAACCTACCTCTCCGCTCAGCCCCACACTGCACGAAGCTCAGCTTGAGGTAGCCTAAGATCCATTTTAGAGTGGACTGAAATATAAATGACAGTTCGCTCTGCACATGAACATAGACAACTGTATAAAATATTTAAATAAAGACAGGAAAGAACAGAGGATTGCCATGAAGCCTTTGGCAGACTCAGCCTTAGGGGAATTTAGCAGCTTGAGATTCATTACAAATTTCGTCTTTAATGTTATTTTTAGTTCAATATTTTGTAGCACTCAGAAGTAAATCTTGGTGTGCTGTCTCCTCTTCCCCTGGCTTCCTCTCCTTCGGTGTCTGATCCTTCAGTTTTACTGAACCCTAATACGGTTTCAATAAAATTGATTTGTGACGTCGTAATGCTGTTTGTTACGGCTCCTCTTTCTTGATGTAATGGGGGGGAGGACTGTTGGATGATTCGGCGGAGTGAGGAGGATCGCTCTTGATTGGAGAATAAATTGTCATGAAGCTAGAAACAGCCTGCTGCAATGTGAACTCTCCATCTCTCTGTCCCTCCTGCCGTCTCCCATCTTGAATTTCTGGCCTTGTGTTATGGCCCTGAATGCATCATCTGTCCCCTCTGAAGAGAGCTGTCACCAAAATAAAGACTCAAAGGAGACAAGGAGACATGGGTTTTGAAAGAACTACTGCTCAATCGATCTCTCAACTTGGATCTCTACCTGTAAACCTCCAGCTAGTTTGTGACTAATGTCCAGATGAACTTCTCAAAATGGCGCCTGCTCCCAAACCAGAGGTAGAGGAGATCAGTTACTTGGAAGCCCTCTCCTTGTTCATTTGCAGGCTCCTTGGTCTTCCAGGGAGGCTGGAGGGCCAAACAATGCCTGCCTGGGAAACAGAAGGCCAGGTGGGAAGGGAAAGAACAAAGTCTGGTTTCCTGCCCATCTTGTTCCTAGATAGCAATGGGCTGAATGCCTTTTAGGAAGAAGCAAAGTGTAGAGAGTTTCTAATGGTTTCGGCTGAACCAGAACAGCAAATTCTTATTGATGATACTGAGAGTAGGATAGGGACTGTATCCTGGCTTGGGGAGGTGACAAAATAGTAAGGGGACTGAGATTGGAGCTCAGGACAACCTCAAAAATGGATATTTAAGGGCTGGAGAGATGACACAGTATTTAGGAGCACCTGTTGCTCTTGCGGAAGACCTGGGTTTGGTTCTCAGTGCCCACAGAAGTTATGGACCAAATGAATTTAACAGATATCTATAGAACATTTCATCCTAAATCAAAAGAATATACCTTCTTCTCAGCACCTCATGGTACCTTCTCCAAAATCGACCATATAATTGGTCACAAAATAGACCTCAACAGATATGAGAAGATTAAAATAATCCCATGCCTCCTATCAGATCACTACAGATTAAGGGTGGTCTTCAATAGCAACAAAAGCAACAGAAAGCCCTCCTACACATGGATGCTGAACAATGCTCTACTCAATGATACCTTGGTCAGGGAAGGAATAAGGAAAGAAATCAAAGATTTTTTAAAAATTAGTGAAAATGAAGGCACAACATACCCAAACTTATGGGACACAATGAAAGTAGTGCTAAGAGGAAAACTCATAGCTCTGAGTACCTCCAAAAAGAAACTACCATACACCAGCAGTTTAACAGCATGCCTGAAAGTTCTAGAACAGAAAGAAGCTAATACACCCAAGACGAATAGATGGCAGAAAATCATCAAACTCAGAGCTGAAATCAACCAAGTAGAAACAGAAAGAACTATACAAAGAATCACCAAAACCAGGAGCTGGTTCTTTGAGAAAATCAACAAGATAGATAAACCCTTAGCCAGACTAACCAGATGATATTACCATATCATCTAAACATCTGTTGACTTCTTCCTTTCCAATTTGTGTCCCCTTGATCTCCTTCAGTTATCTTATTGCTCTGGTTAGAACTTCAAGTACTATATTGACTAGATATGGAGAAACTGCACAACCTTTCTTGTTCCTGATTTGGGCAGAATTGCTTCAAGTTTCTTATCATTTAATTTGGTGTTGGCCATAAGCTTGCTGTAAATTACCTTTATTATGTTAAGTTTGTTCTTTGTATCCTTGATATCTCCACAATTTTTATCATGAAGGGGTGTGAATTTTGTCAAAGGCTTTTTTTGATATCTAATGAGATGATCATGTGATTTTTTTCAGTTTGCTTACATGATAGATTACATGGACAGATTTCCATATGTTATACTATCCCTGCATCTCTGGGATGAGGCCTACTTAATTATAGTAGATGATTTTTTGATGTGTTGTTGGATATGCTTTGCAAATATTTTATTGAGTATTTTTGCATGGATGTTCATGAGGGAAATGGGTCTATAATTCTCTTTGTTGAGTCTTTGTGTGGCTTAGGTATCAGACAAACAGTGGCCTCATAAAAATGAATTTGGCACCGTTCTTTCTCTTTCAATTTTGTGGAATAATTTGATGAGTTATTGGCATTAGCTCTTCTTTGAAAGTTTTGTAGAATTCTGAGCTAAAACTATCTGGCCCTGGACTTTTATTGGTTGGGGAACTTTTAATGGCCTGAACTATCCATCTTCTGTAACCAAACAAGGTTTCCAGTACAAAGATTGGGATATCAACAACGCCACAAAACCTTCAACATAAAATTTGTCCTGCCTGCAGGCTGTGCTGGGATAAATGTGGCACAGAACAGGGAGTGGTCAACCAATGAATGGTCAAACTTGAGACCCGCATCAAAAGAGGGAACCCAGGAACCAGAGACTGAATAGCCCAGAGACCCAAGATAGAGTCCCTCTTTAAAAAAAACCATCCAAAAATGTCAATGAAATGATTCCTAATATTATTCTACTATACTTATACACCAGAGCCTAGAATATTTATCATCAGAGAGATTTTATTCAGCAACTTATGGGACCAGATGCAGAGACCCACAGCTATATATTAGCCAGAGCCTGGGGTACCCTGTGCAAGAGGAAGAGGAGGGACTACTGCAGGAGCCAGAGGGCTGGAGGACACCACAGAAACACAACCCACAGAATCAATTAAGCAGGACTTGCAGGGTCTCACAGAGACTGGAGCAACAATCAGGAAGCCTGTGTGGGTCTGAACTAGGTCCTCTGTATCATATATTATGTTGATGTTCTTGTGACACTCCTGACAGTGGGAGTGGGCTTGGCTCTGACTCTTTCACCTCCCCTTAGGACCTCTTTCCTCTTACTGGGTTGCCTCATCCAGCCTTGATATGTGAATATGTGTCTAGTCTTGTTGTAACTTGTTATGCTGTGTTGAGTTGATATCCCTGGGAGATATCTGATCTAGATCTGGGAGGACAGGGAAGGGGGACTTGGAGGAGTGAAGAGAGGGAAACCGGCAGTCTGGGATGTAATATATGAGAAAAAAAGGCCTTATAGATTAATCCTAACTCTCTCCCTCTCCCTCTCCCTCTCCCTCTCTCTTTCTCTCTCTCTTTTCCAGAGAGGGTTTCTCTTTGTGGCTCTGGCTATCCTTGAACTTGCTCTGTAGACCAAACTGGCCTTGAATTCACAGAGATCCACCTGCCTCTGGTTTCCAAGTGTTGGGATTGAAGATGTGCACTACCATACTGCAAGAGACATTTTCTCAATTGAGGTTCCCTCCTTTCAGATAACTCCAGCTGTGTCAAGTTGACATAAAACTTGACAGACACTATCTGCCTATCTGCCTATCTTTCTGTCTGCCTGCCTGCCTGCCTGCCGGCCTGCTGTCTGTCTGTCTGTATGTCTGTCTACCTGTCTGTCTGTCTACCTGTCTGTCTGTCTGTCTATCTATCTATCTATCTATCTATCTATCTATCTATCTATCTATCTATCTATCTATCTCCATTCCTCTTTTTTTTCTCTCATATGTTTCTTGGTTGCCATGAGTTAATCTGTTCTGCCTTTCCTACCCTCCCTGACACAGTGGACTGAACTCTTTGAAACCATGAACCAAAACAAACTATTCTTCCATCGTTTCTGTCAGAGAAAAAAAAAACCAGCATCATAGGGAATTTATTAGGCTATTTAGTTCTCATGAATATTGAGACTGAGAAATAGCCCAATATGTCATCTGAATGCTGGGAGTCATCTGGTAGCATGGTTCAGTTCAGGTTCAAAGTATGAGATCCCCAGGCTAGGATGGGTGTGGGTGTTCAAAGGCCAGTGGACCTAGAGTTCTGGTGTCCAGAGGTGGGAGAAGCATGTGTCTCAGCTCCAAGAGAGAAAAGCCAGCTTGCTTTCCCTCTTTTTTTTTTATTTTCTAAGTTTTTTTTTATTTACATTCAAAATCATTTTCCCTTTCCCATTTCCTCCCTCCCCGAAAGTCCCATAAGCCTCCTTCCCTCCCTCTTTTCCCCATTCAACCCCCTCTCGCTTCTCTGTCCTGGCATTCCCCTACATCCAGTCTTTCCAGGACCAGGGGTCTCTCCTTCCATCTTCTTGGAAATCTATTGATATGCGAATTGTGTCTAGGGTATTCCGAGATTCTGGATTACTATCCCCTTATCAGTGACTGCATACCATGTGTGTTCTTTTGTGATTGGGTTACCTCACTAAGGATTATATTTTCAAGTTCTGACCATTTGCCTAGGAATTTCGTGAATTCATTGTTTTTAATTGCAGAGTAGTATTCCATTGTGTAAATATACCACATCTTCTTAATCCATTCCTCCATTGAGGGACATCTGGGTTCTTTCCAGCTTCTGGCTATTATAAATAAGGCTGCTATGAACATAGTGGAGCATGTGTCCTTATTGCATGCAGGTAAAGCCTCTGGGTATATGCCCAGGAGTGGTATAGCCGGATCCTCCGGGAGTGTCATGCCCAGTTTTCGGAGGAACTGCCAGACTGCTTTCCAGAGTGGTTGTACTAGCTTGCAATCCCACCAGCAGTGGAGGAGTGTTCCTCTTTCTCCACATCCTCGCCAACAACTGCTGTCTCTTGTGTTTTTGATCTTAGCCATTCTGACTGGTGTCCTGAGTCTGTGTGTGTGTGTGTGTGTGTGTGTGTACACTCAAATGTGAAAATACCATGGTGCACATGTGAATGTAAAAGGACAAACTCAGGTAGGTGTCAGTTCTCACATAAACACTAGTGATCCCACAAGCTCTTGGAGATGATCCTCTGTCTGCCTCAACTGTATTAAGAATTTTATATTCTATCTAGTGCATATAAAATATACACAATCCTGGCATTTTATTTACAAGCTGTAAGCCTAGATTGGGCCTGTTTTGGAAGCTATTCTAACTTACATCCCAGCAATATGTCCCTTGTTTCTTGCCATTTTTCCTGGCCATGCGATCATGATCCATCGTCTCTCATAGCTGCCTCCTCCTCCCTTGGTCTCCTTTATTCTTTCTCCTTTTCTCTGCTCTCTCCAGAGAACCCTCACTGGATCCTCAAGTGCTGTTCTCTCTCTATGGCCCAATTGTAAACTCTAGCCTTTTATTGAGCAATTAACTTAGGGAGCTAGGTTTTATGTTTGCACAACAAAAACTGGTTTATGTGAGAATTCACTCATCTCTGTGGCAACCACATCTTGGGGCACAGAATCTAGCATTTGAATACATAGCAGCACCAGACCAACTACAACACTTCACCTCAGTGGAATTGCAGGGGTGTCCTAGCACATCCATTTTCCGTGGTATCTGATAATCCAAACACTGGTCCCGGTCCTTGCACAGTTAGATCTTTTATTGCCCGAGGCTCTCCCAGTCATTTTCTCTTTTGTTTATTTTTGTTGTTGCTGCAGCTCCAGCCATCTGGATGGCGCCCACCTACAATGAGGACCAATCATTCCATGTAGTCCACCCAGATTCCTCTGGAAGCACCCCAAAAAATTGATTTGCCACTTCTTAAAGTACTCCTGATCCAGTCAAGTTGAAACAGAAATCTACCCATTACAGCCACAGTGGAGAAAGCTGTAACAGTAACTGTACAAAGAATTATCTGACTTTAAAACCAGAGGTCTGGGCTTTTACATTTTGTGTTAGTCTGATTTTGGTTGCAGGTGGAGGTTGGGGTTACTCTTAAGGAGAAGGAGCTACATAACAGGCATTTGTATTTGCACGGGGGTGACTTGCAGAGGTTGAGAGCAACTTCCAAGAGATACATGTGCTGGTGGTTCATTCCCTACTCTGTGCTCCCAGCCATCAGAGAGTACGCCATGGTCTGGCAAAGGTCTAGGGCATGCTCAGCTCATGCAGGAACCTCTATTGTTGTGAAACTGCTACAGTTTCGATAGTTGCGAAGGTTTGACTCTGAAATATCCTCTGCAGGCTCATGAGTTTAGATACTTGACCTATAATTGGTGGTTCTGTTATGGGAAGCTGTGGAACATTCTAGACTGCGACCCAGCTGGCAGAATTGGGTCAGTGGGAGTGGGCCTTGAAGATGATACCTGGTTCTGGTTCGGGCTCAAGGTCTCTGCCTCATGATCCACCATAGTGTGAGAAGTAGCAGCCTCAAGTTCCTACCTTTCGGGCAGCATCCATTCCCTACCATGGTGAACTTGGTCCTTTAATGTATAAAGTTATAAAGTCCTTCATTAAGTTGCTTATGACAGATATTTTATCACAGTGATAAGAAACATAACTAACACACTCACTCACTAGGCTGAGAGCTGACCATGATGACAGAAAAACTCACTATGTTCCTGAGGAGGTTTGGGCCCATCCAAAGGGGGCAGGCCGGGGGACACACTCAGGAATGGGTAGGCTCATTTATAAGGAAGGAAAGATGACTTGCAGTTGCTCACATCTCAGCAGAGGAGAGAGTTAAGCTGAGAGCCATAGAGGGGAGTGGCTATTTCCTTATGCCCCCCTGACGTGATATCATTGCAATTATGTTGCTGCTGTTGGCGTCAGTTGGAAAACACATATATGGCTTTTTATATACTTTCTGGTGTGTAGTATCCACTCAATAAATGTTAGCTTGATTATATGGTTATTTTCCTAATTGTGGGATCAAAACAGTTAGCCCAGGTTTTATTTTTAATGAAAAATCTGATGAGATAATCCTTGAAATGGGGAGGATGGATTGTGACCCCACACCCCCAACTACTGTGATTAAAATGTACTTGATGACATCCAGGATAGTGACAATGTAGATTTTCTAACATGGAAACTCCAGCTGAGTCCTGGTGGCCACTATTGTTAGGGAGGTTCTGAAGCTGAATTCAGTCTGAGGAGAAAGCATTTCTTGGTGAGTGAGTTGTATCTGCCATGCTCTCCAGAGAGGAGGTATGAATGAGGTCGATGAGTGATATCTCTGTCCTTTGGGATTGTTGAAACTCACTTTTTTCCTTTTGAGAAAGCAGATTATAGGAGGCAACTTGCTCCTTCAGCAGCAAATGGGAAAGAGGAGTTTCTGCTTTGTAGAGTTGATCCAAGCATGAAATTCAGAGGATGCATTGAATACAAACATATCTCTTCAATACTAAATGTTTCAAAGAAGAATAAAAGAGAAGATGAGGATGGATGATATAAATATTATGATTTGAGAATGGAGAGATGACTCAGTGGTTAAGGGCACTGGCTGCCTTTGCAGAGGACCCAGGCTTGGTTCCCAGCACCAACATTGGGCAGCTCACAATCATTTCTAACTCCATATCCAGAGCATCTGGTTCTCTCTTCTGACCTTCCAAGGCATTGCACGGTCATGGTGCATACATACATGCACACACACATATTAAATAAATAAATATTTTTAAAAGGAGTGACTTGCAGCATAATGAGGAAAAAAAACACCAAAAGATCAGCAGCGAGAACATGCATTGTTGTATCTAACATATTACTATCCATAAGCAAATATGAAAAAGACAATTCTCCAAAGAAAGATAGGCAGAGTTTGAGACTTCATGAATGAAATCCAATGGTTGATAAATGAAACATGCTCTATTTTACCAAGAGCCCATGATAAGTGAATAAAACAACACCTTATTATTCTCTAAGTTGGCCATAGTTTTGATTCTGATGCTATGAGGCTGCAAGTGTGTGGGATTGAATGGGGATGCACAACCTACACCAGAAGGAGGAAAAATTGATAGTACACAATACATTGTGACTGTGAAGGACCTTTCCCCTTCTGCTATGTCTGCCTCTGGGTATGTAATCTAGAAAGAATTATGTTTGACACATGAAAGCATGCCTGGTGTGGTAATCCCAAAGCTAAAGTCAACCAAGCTACTCATCAACAGAGGACAGGGTAGATACTGAATGGGAGTAAGGTTTGCAGTTCATTTCTTAGAGAAAACTGCCAATGACATGTGCATTCAAAAAAGCAAAGAAGAGAGAGGACCAAAACCTTATGCCCACCAATGTTACACACACCTCATCCAAACCTAAAGGGCATATGTGCAGATGGTGATAGAATGTATCATACAGATGAGGATAGGGTGGGTCAAAAGAACTTCAGTCTTATTGATTGTGGAGATTTGAATGAAAGTGGCCCTCATAGGCTCATAGGATGGAATGCTTGTTCCCAGTTGGTGGATCTGTTTGGGAAGGATTGGGAGGTGTGGCTTTGTTGGAGGACGTGGGTTACTGGGGGCAGGCTTGGAGGTATCAAACAACTGGTGGCATTTCTCTCTCTCCCTTCTGCTTTTAGACCAAAATATAAGCTCTCAGCTGTTCTTGATTCAATGTCTTTGCTCTTCTACCAGGGAATCAATCCCTCAGAAACAGTAAGTCCAACTAAATGCTTTCTTTTATTAGTTGCCTTGCCATGATGTTCTGTCACAGCAATAGAAAAGAAGATAGTTATTAATGGTATTTTCATACTTCATGCTAAGAAGCTCCATGAGCTTTTCTGCAATCTACTCATATTGTATCAGCTTGCTTCTACAAGAGCAAGGATGGACAGAGACAGGGGGACTCAATAAGTGCTTTGTCACATGTATGCTATTCTGCAAATAGATTCCTTCATTTAAAAAATAATGACATGTTCATGTAGTCTTCGTGCACTTTAGGAGCTGCAGAAATCGTCAGTTTGTAAAGCGCTTGGCTCATAAGCATGAGAGTCTGACTTGGGATCTCCAGCACCCACATAAAAGCCCGGAGCAGTGGCCCATGACTGGAACCCCAAATCTAGAGAGCCAGAGACAGGAAGATCTCCCTTGGAATAGCCAGATCACAGTCTGTAAGTCAGTCATATAAAACATTCTATCCATTTGGTGATAACACTCCAGATTCAATAAGAAGCATCATTTCAAAATTAAGGTGGAGTGTGATTGAAGAAAATGCCTGATGTTAGCCTCTGGCCTCCATATACCATGCATGTGCACATATACCACATGTACACACACACACACACACACACACACACACACACACACACACACACTCACTCACACACACTCACTAATTTACAGAGTCCTAACTCTTGATCACAATCAGGTGGGTATCAGATTGAGGACAGTTGGTGGATATGACTATTGTCTCTGTGGCCATAACGGCCTTTAACATTCTTCTCTTGCTTATCCACAGGCCATGTTCACCACTAAGCCCCTTATGTCTTGATTTGTCTAGGAAGGGCAGCACATGGCTTTCCTGCTGGGAATCACATTTTTGGAGACCAGGGTGCAGAGCAGGCATCTGTCCTCTTCAAGGTGGGAACACAGGGCTGGACTCTGATGGCTCCATCTTTCAAAGGCTCCTAGGCAGCCTGGTACTTTGGGCTGGGCTGTGAGCAGCAGCATTAACCTTTCCCTGATGCCTTGCTTTCATTGGCTCCAGTGTCCATGGATTCCCACCATCTCAATCTCCCCAGGACACAAGGAGCAAGTAACCAATAACTGCTTAGGAGACCTTTTATCTGTACTTCTGTGTTATATCTGTCTCTAAGATAAAGATCTGCCACATGGGACCCCAGAATGCTGCTTCTGATGGGAAGGCTGCTCATATCCATTTAGATCACCTCTTACACTACTGCATTAAAAAGAATGGCTTACACTCTCAGTTTCCTGGGAAGACAGGACACGCATGTCTACTCACCCTCTCCCTCCTGGATGGAATGATTCAATTCAGAGACCCTTCATATAATAGATCCATGCCTCCTCAACAGTCATCTCTCCTTTCTTTCCACTTGCTTCCCAAATCCATCTTTCTGCCTGCCCTGGGGCCAGGCTCCACATTTCCACTTGCAGGTTTGACTTCCATTAATGGGGAACTTTCTCTACCTCCTTGCTCTAGACCAGTAGGTGGTCTCAGACACCCAGGCTTCTACTGGGAAGGATAGACTCAGTAGTAGGTTCCTCAACTCTCTTGTCTTGTACCTACCACTTCTTCAGTTGCTTCATAGGCTCATCTTCTGTCCTGGATGAACACCTGGTCAGATTTTCTGTTCTGCTCAATCTATTTCCTATTCCAGGAAGAGGTGTCAAATCTTAGAATACCCTTGCCACCATTGTCAAACTACTATGTGCAAATTCTTTTCCATCTACAATGGGACCATGGATCTCAGTAGACCCATTAAAAATGCCACGAGTAGAAAATTCACTCAATAGCAGTGATCTACTCAAATCATAGCTTGATCTATAATATGTGCCTGGAACATTTACATTAAACCTACAGAATAACACAAAGTCTATTTTATAACAAGAAATTGAATATTGCATTTTTGTTTAATGCTTATGTACCAAAATGTTAGCGTCACTGTTCACTATAGAGTAGAGAGTAGAGGTAGCTTATCCTCATGACCAATGGCTGGTGTGGGTATTCCAGGACTCACTGGGGTTGCTTGGTGTCATGTCATGTTTCACTCGTCTAGGAAAGAACACCATTGAAGATTGAAAAACTAGTCCAAGTTGGATGCATATTACACTGAACAAAGTTGCCAAGTCACAAGTCACATTGTCTGCATTACCAATAATATGGAATACAGGAGGATCAAGGCCAGCTCTCACAAGCATGGGCTTGCATCACACAGGTGATATGAGATTCAGGCATAGGAACATCACAGAGTCCAAATGTCTAAGACCCTCTCCAGGCTTAGCTACTCAGCATCATGAGGTGATCAAGTAGATCATCTGTAGACCTTAAAATGAGCCCAATTTTCAATCTCATTCTGTGTGTGTCGCCTGTCCTAATTGTGCACATCTTTCCTGTCTCCAGAAGGGAATATGAGAGTATGCATAAGAAAGGACTTTTGCAACTCAGAAAAGACCTCTGTTAATGGGGTCACATGGTCCTAGGCAGGAGCGTTCCTTTAAAGTCTGTGATACACACTCATGCATTAAGATGCCTGACCAGCGATGGTTTATTGAGAAAATCCAATGCACAGGGGATGCTTCTAGAAGCAAAGGATGCTGAAAAAAACACAATCTATCCCCTTAGTCATATCAGTGTAGCTGCATGAGATTTTTTTTATTTTTCATATAAATCTTCAATTTTATCAGAAAATATTTGAAATTCCTCTTTCAATTAATTTAGTAATTTTTTAAATCTTCTGTATTCTTTATTTACATTCCAACTGATTTCCCCTTTCACAGTTCCCCCCTCCCTGAAAGTCCAATAAGCCCTCTTTACTCCCCCTGTTCCCCATTCAACCCCCTCCTGCTTCTCTGTCCTGGTATTCCCCTACACTGCTGCAACGAGTCTTTCTAGGACCAGGGGCCTCTCCTTCCTTCTTCTTGGGAATTCATTGATATGTGAATTATGTCTTGGGTATTCCGAGCTTCTGGGCTAATATCCACTTATCAGTGAGTGCATACCATGTGTGATCTTTTGTGATTGGGTTACCTCACTTAGAATATTTTTCAGTTCCAACCATTTGCCTAAGAATTTCATGAAGTCATTGATTTTAATTGCTCAGTAGTATTCCATTGTGTAACTATACCACATTTTCTGTATCCATTCCTCCACTGAGGGACATCTGGTTTCTTTCCAGCTTCTGGCTATTATAAATAAGGCTGCTATGAACATAATGGAGCATGTGTCTTTATTACATTCTGGGGAGTCCTCTGGGTATATGCCCAGGAGTGGTATAACAGGGTCCTCTGGAAGTGTCATGCCCAGTTTTCTGAGGAACCGCCAGACTGCTTTCCAGAGTGGTTGTACCAGCTTGCAGTCCCAACAGCAGTGGAGGAGTGTTACTCTTTCTCTACATCCTCACCAACACCTGCTGTCTCCTGAGTTTTTGATCTTAGCCATTCTGACTGGTGTGAGGTGAAATCTCAGGGTTGTTTTGATTTGCATTTCCATAATGACTAAGGACGTTGAATATTTCTTTAGGTGCTTCTCAGCCATTCAATATTCTCCAGGTGAAAATTCATTGTTTAGCTCTGTACCGCATTTTTTAAATAGGGTTATTTGGCTCTCTGGAGTCTAACTTCCTGAGTTCTTTGTATATATTGGATATTAGCCCTCTGTCAGATGTAGGGTTGGTAAAGATCTTTTCCCAATTTATTGGTTGCTGTTTTGTCCGATTCACAGTGTCCCTTGCCTTACAGAAACTTTGTAGTTTTATGAGGTCCCATTTGTCAATTCTTGATCTTAGAGCATAAGCTATTGGTGTTCTGTTCAGGAAATTTTCCCCTGTGCCCATATGCTCAAGGTTCTTCCCCAGTTTCTTTTCTATTAGTTTCAATGTGTCTGGTTTTATGTGGAGGTCCTTGATCCACTTGGAGTTGAACTTAGTACAAGGAGATAAGAATGGATCTATTTGCATTCTTCTGCATCCTGACCTCCAGTTGAGCCAGCACCATTTGGTGAAAAGGCTATCTTTTTTCCACTGGATGGTTTTAGCTCCTTTGTCAAAGATCAAGTGACCATAGGTATGTGGGTTCGTTTCTGGGTCTTCAATTCTATTTCATTGATCTACACACCTGTCACTGTACCAATACCACGCAGTTTTTAACACTATTGCTCTGTAGTACTACTTGAGGTCTGGGATACTGATTCTCCCCAGAAGTTCTTTTACTGTTGAGAATAGTTTTAGCTATCCTGGACTTTTTGTTATTCCAGATGAATTTGAGAATTGCTCTTTCTAACTCTATGAAGAATTGAGTTGGAATTTTGATGGGGATTGCATTGAATCTGTATATTGCTTTTGGCAAGATGGCCATTTTTATTATATTAATCCTGCCAATCCATGAGCATGGAAGATTTTTCCATTTTCTGAGGTCATCTTCGATTTCCTTCTTCAGATGCTTGAAGTTCTTGTCATATAGATCTTTCACTTGTTTGGTTAGAGTCACACCAAGATACTTTCATTGTTTGTGGCTATTGTGAAGGGTGTCATTTCCCTAATTTCTTTCTCAGCCTGCTTATCCTTTGAGTATAGGAAGGCTACTTATTTGTTTGAGTTGATTTTATATCCAGCCACTTTACTCAAGTTGCTTATCAGTTGTAAGAGTTCTCTGGTGGAGTTTTTTGGGTCACTTAAGTACACTATCATATCATCTGCAAATAGTGATAGTTTGACTTCTTCCTTTCCAATTTGTATCCCTTTGACCTCCTTATGTTTTCTAATTGCTCTAGCTAGAACTTCAAGTACTATATTGAAAAGATATGGAGAGAAAGAGAGAGCAGCCTTGTCTAGTCCCTGATTTTAGTGGGATTGCTTCAAGTTTCTCTCCATTTAGTTTGATGTGGGCTACTGGTTTGCTGTAAATTGCTTTTACTATGTTTCGATATGGGCCTTGAATTCCTGATCTTTCCAAGACTTTTAGCATGAAAGGATGCTGAATTTTGTCAAATGCTTTTTCAGCATCTAATGAAATGACCATGTGGTTTTTTTCTTTGAGATTGTTTATGTAGTGGATCACATTGATGGATTTCCATTTATTGAAACATCCCTGCATCCCTGGGATGAAGCCTACTTGATCGTGGTGAATGATCGTTTTGATATGTTCTTTGATTCGGTTGGCAAGAATTTTATTGAGTATTTTTGCATCAATATTCATAAGGGAAATTGTTCTGAAGTTATCTTTTTTTGTTGGATCTTTGTGGAGTTTTGGTATCATCGTAATTGTGGCTTCATAGAACGAGTTTGGAAGTGTTCCTTCTGTTTCTATTTTGTGGAATAGTTTGAAGAGTACTGGTGTTAGGTCTTCTTTGAAGATCTGATAGAATTCTGCAGTAAAACTCTCTGGTCCTGTGCTTTTTTTGGTTGGAAGACTTTCAATGACCACTTCTATTTCTTTAGGGGTTATGGGACTGTTTAGATGGTCTATTTGATCCTGATTTAATTTTGGTATTTGGTATCTGTCTAGGATATTGTCCATTTCCTCCAGATTTTCCAGTTGTGTTGAGTATAGACTTTTGTAGTAGGATCTGATAAATTTTTGAATTTCCTCAGTTTCTGTTGTTATATCTCCCTTTTGATTTCTGATTTTGTTAATTTGGATACTGTCTCTGTGCCCTCTGATTAGTCTGGCTAAGGGTTTATCTATCTTGTTGATTTTCTTAAAGAACCAGCTCCTAGTTTTGTTGATTCTCTGTATGGTTCTATTTGTTTCTACTTGATTGATTTCAGCCCTGAGTTTGATTATTTCCTGCCTTCTACTCCTCTTGGGTGTATTGCTTCTTTTTGTTCTAAAGCTTTCAGGTGTGCTGTTAAGCTGCTAGTGTATGCTCTCTCCAGTTTCTTTTTGTAGGCACTCAGGGCTATGAGTTTTCCTCTTAGCACCGCTTTCATTGTGTCCCATAGGTTAGGGTATGTTGTGCCTTCATTTTCATTAAATTCTAAAAAGTCTTTGATTTCTTTTTTTATTTCTTCCTTGACCAATGTATCATTAAGTAGAGCATTGTTCAGTTTCCATGTGTATGTGGGCTTTCTGATGTTTTTGTTGCTGTTGAAAACCACTCTTACTCCATAGTGATCTGATAGAAGGCATGGGATTAGTTTGATCTTCATATATCTGTTGAGGTCTGTTTTGTGATCAAGTATATGGTCGATTTTGGAGAAGGTACCATGAGGTGCTCAGAAGAAGGTATAGTCTTTTGCTTTAGGATGAAATGTTTTATATATATGTTAAATCCAAAGTTTCAATTAGTTTCACTGTATCCCGGTTTAGTTTCTGTTTTCCTAATCGGTCCATTGTGAGAGTGGAGTGTTGAAGTCAATCACAATTATTGTGTGAGGTGCAATGTGTGCTTTGAGCTTTAGTAAAGTTTCTTTTACGAATGAGGGTGCCCTTACATTTGGAGCATAGATGTTCAGAATTGAGAGTTCTTCTTGGTGGATTTTTCCTTTGACCAGTATGAAGTGTCCTTCAGTGTCTTTTTTTGATGACTTTAGGTTGAAAGTCAATTTTATCCAATATTAGGATGGCTACTCCAGCTTGTTTCCTGGGACCATTTGCTTGTAAAATTGTTTTCCATCCTTTTACTCTGAGGTAGTGTTTGTCTTTGACACTGAGGTACGTTTCCTGTACACAGCAAAATGCTGGGTCCTGTTTATGTATCCAGTTTGTTAGTCTATGTCTTTTTATTGGGGAATTGAGTCCATTGATGTTAAAAGATATTAAGGAATAGTGATTATTGCTTCCTGTTATTTTTGATGTTCTTTTTATGTTTGGGTGGTTATCTTCTTTTGGGTTTGATGAAATAAGGTTACTATCTTGCTTTTTCCAGGGTGTAGTTTCCCTCCTTGTTTTGGTGATTTCCACCTATTATCCTTTGCAGGGCTGTGTTTGTGGAAAGATATTGTGTAAATTTGGTTTTATCATGAAATATCTTAGTTTCTCCATCTATGGTGATTGAGAGTTTTGCTGGGTATTGTAGTCTGGGCTGGCATTTGTGTTCTCTTAGAGTTTGTATGAGATCTGCCCAGGATCTTCTGGCTTTCATAGTCTCTGGTGAGAAGTCTGGTGTAATTCTGATAGGTCTTCCTTTATATGTTACTCGACCTTTTTCTCTTACTACTTTTAATATTCTTTCTTTGTTTAGTGCATTTGGTGTTTTGATTATTATGTGACGGGAGATATTTCTGTTCTGGTCCAGTCTGTTTGGAGTTCAGTAGGCTTCTTGTATGTTCATGGGCATCTTTCTCTTTAGGTTAGGGAAGTTTTCTTCCATAATTTTGTTGAAGATATTTACTGGCCCTTTAAGTTGTAAATCCTCACTCTCATGTATACCTATAATCCTTAGATTTGGTCTTCTCATTGTGTCCTGAATTTCCTGGATATTTTTGGTTATGAGCTTTTTGCATTTTGCATTTTCTTTGACTGTCGAGTCGATGCTTTCTATGGTATCTTCGGCATCTGAGATTCTTTCTTCTATCTCTTGTATTCTGTTGTTGATGTTTGCATCTATGACTCCTGATTTCTTCCCAAGGTTTTCTATCTCCAAAGTTGTCTCCCTTTGTGATTTCTTAGTTGTTTCTACTTCCTTTTTTAAATCCTGGACGGCTTTGCTCAGTTCGTTCACTTGTTTGTTTGTATTTTCCTGTAATTCTTTAAGATATTATTGTCTTTCCTCTTTCAGTATTTCTGCCTATTGACCCAAGTTATCCTGTATTTCTTTAAGTGATTTTAGTGTTTCCTCTTTATGGTCTTCTATCTGTTGACCCATATTCTCCTGAATTTCTTTAAGCAATTTTTTTTGTGTTTCCTTTGTAAGGGCTTCTACCTGTTCTCCTGTACTTCTTTAAGAGATTTATTTATGTCCTTCTTGAAATCCTCTAATAGCATCATGAGATGTGATTTTTAAATCCAAATCTTGTCTTTCTGGTGTGTTGGGGTATCCAGGACTTGCTGTTGTTGGAGAGTTGGGTTCGGATGATGCCATATTGCTTTGATTTCTGTTAGCAACATTCCTACGTTTACCTTTTGCCATCTGGTTATCTCTGGTGTTAGTTGGTCCTGCTGTCACTGGCTGGTGCTTGAACCTCCTGTGAGCCTGCAAGGCTATTTCCGCACCCCTGGATGACCCGGCTTCCCCTGGCACAGATTGCTGAGAGGCTGCCCTGCTCCTGGGTGCCATTGGAGCCCTGGTGTGCCTTGCCCCAAGAGATGTTATACTCGGGATATCTTTGTGTACCTGGTTGTCCCTGTCTGGTCCATCCCTGGAGCAAAGATGGCGGAGGCTGTGGTACTCCCTCCAGGCGCGGGTCACCCTACAGGGAAAATGACCCATGGCAGGGCTGGCGCACAGACAACCACAGAGCTGCCCAGCTCTTGGGCACAGGCGGAACCCTAGCAGGCTGTGTCCCAAGCGATGTTATACTCGGGATATCTCTGTGTACCTGGTTGTCCCTGTCTGGTCTGTCACCAGAGCAAAGATCGCATGAGATGTTAATAGACAGTGAAGCATATAGAGTGTCAGGTGCTACTCAGAGCAGAAGAATGGTGCCACAGGCAAATCACTATCATACAGAATACAAGAAATATTCTAGCTGACTCTGTACCCATCAGATTGAGTGCCATAAACTGATGCTCAGAAGCAAGATTTGTGTGGCATCTTTCTCAAGAAGGCACAAGTCAAGGGGTTGCTACTTTCTCAGTACTGAAGATCAGGAAGAGTCCTGGGATGTCGCAGGTCCAGTGGGATGCCTTTGGAAGTCCACCTGCATCGCCATGTACTTTCAGAGCTCATAAACACAACAATGGCACTCTACCATTTCCACTAAACACCTGCAGGAGCAACCCTCATCTAAGCCAGCTCCCTCCACCCTTGCCCAGGAAGCCCTGGCCCATTCTGCACAATGACACAAAGGCCTCTGTAGTTTTGAGTCTCAGGTGCCTGCTGCAATGACCTGCTGATGAGCTGGAACTCATCCATCCTGTGTGAGTCACCCTCTGTTCACTATCTCACTAAAACATCCCCTGGAATCAGAACTAGTATGTTTGACTAGGGGTTGACTTCCAGAAGAACCCAGCTTAAGAATCCAGACAAACCACTCAAAGTGCATCTCTGTACTTTTTGTCCATACACTCCACTGGGATGTCCCATTCAGAAGCCCCTAACTTCTGTCCATCTATCTGCTTCTGCTATGCTGACTGACAGGTCAATGGAGCATAGGTCACATGCTCCAGCACATCTGGAAGGCCCTGTCTCCCCTCCTTCAGCCTTTCTCAGACTCCCCATCACATTCACCCCCCCAACACCCCTTGTTTACCAAATGTTCAATTTTGGTTATGTTACTATAAAAATCAAGCAGCTGGCAATTCCGGCTTGATTAGCAGGTCTCCAGTTTTGATTAGTAAATTACTGCGGTAATCAAGGTTAATTCTCATTGCAGTGCTCCGCAATAGATTTTATATTTTGCAGGGAAATGGTTTTCCTGCCTGGGATGGAGAAGTGTTTCATTAAAGGAAGCCAAAGATAGGAAAGGAGAGATGTGGGTTCAAGCATTGTGGAGGATGGGCACCTGTGTGATTCCCCCCTCTTTCCTGTCTTTAATGAATCTTGTCTTGGGGTCAAAGAGGCTAACCAATGCTCCTGAGAAATATCTGTCCATGTTCCCAGGGATTCCTGGGTACTTTTGAGAGACATGGGCACTCCTTGCTGGAAGTAAAAGGTATTGAGCTTAAGTCAGAAATTTCAGCTGCAGGGCTCAGGAAAAGTGGTGTCTAGAGGTCTATGCACAAGATCTGAGGTACCATTGGGTGAACTGAAATCGCTAAGTGCCCCAGAAAGTTTGTAGGATGAGGGCTGATACCAAGGTTTGGGGTATCCCAAACTCATCCATTCCCCACCCTAGGAGAGATCATCTTTTGTAAATAATAACTAGCATTCACAGAAGTGGGCAGGAATTCTGAGCAGCCTGAGGTCGAGAGCAAGCTTTCGGGATGCTGAAAGCCTGCAACTTGATTTTGGTTGTAATCTTGTCTCAAATCCTGTTTTTGGACTGTGGACCATAGAAATGTTGGAATTCAATGCCTCAAGCTACAGATGGAAAGACACAATCAGAGAGAAAGGGAGGAGATCCACATCACTGGGATCTCCCTCTGTGCCCATTCTATTCTATCATCTGTGTTCAGAAAGGAGTGTTTGCCTTCACACTCTGACAACTGACTTAGCATCTCTCTGGGGCATGGATACTGTCAGCTCATAGCATTCACATGAAAAATTTCATTTCAAAGGAAAGGTGTCCAGTAATCAAATCATAGATAATACAGGCAGGTCCTACTATGCCATCCTCCAAGACATGAGATAGCTTGTAAGGTTAGGTTACTCTGCTTCTGTACATCCTCCAAAATATCTGCTCATTCCACACTTTTAAGCACCTTCTGGACCAACACAAAGTGGCACAGGGCAGCTTTCTGTACTACAGGCTCTACCATCATTCTTCCCCCAAACAATAGGAGCTCCTGTGTACCCTGATATACATTTTGCTCTAGGAGAATATTCCCCAGGAACACTAGCTATAGAAAGAAGCAAATTAAGTTGCAACAACATTCTTGACTTAGTCATCTTAAATTCCAGGAAATGCAGAAAGAGGCTTACTTCCTGGCATCTCCTCTTTGCAGTCCCCTTACCAATTTCTGGAGTCTTTGAAGCTTATTCATACCTATACAAAGGGATCAGTGGGTCAGTGGGTTAGTGGGTTAGTGGATCAGGGGGTCAGTGGATGAGATGGGCTAGTGAGTGGGAGAAGTGGAGGAAGTACTCCTGGTTTGGGGGTGAGAGTAGGAGGTGGGAATTGGAGTTTCTAGAATTCATATAAGGTCACATTTCTGAGAGTGTGCATGTGTGTGTGTGTGTGTGTGTGTGTGTGTGTGTGAGAGAGAGAGAGAGAGAGAGAGAGAGAGAGAGAGAGAATATGAGAATGAAGGAATATAGGTTTCCACAGAACTCAGAGACATTGACCTCTCTGGAACTGGAGCACAGGCTGTTGTGATATGTGTGACGCCTGATATGTGTGCTGGAAACTGACCTCAGGGCTTCTGTAAGAGCAGTACAACCTCTTGCCTTCTGTGCCACTTCTCTTGCCTCCAAACCTCATTTTAAATATATTTTGTGAGGACAGGCATATCAGCACATACTTATAATCTCAGTATTATGCAGACATGGTGACAGGAGAATTGCAAATTTGAGGACAGTTTGGCTATATAACAAGACCTTGTTTAAAAATTTAGATTAGAAAAGACCTCTTCCTCAAATAAAAAGTCAAAAAGACAATCAAATATGTTCTATTAGGTAGAAAGTAAGAAGGTCTTTGTCTTTCAGCTAAAAGTTTTGGGAATCCCAGGACCCCCCTTAGAAATCCTAAAAAAGAGTGAGCTCTGTTTTAGCTACCTCTCTGTTACTGTGTGAAGGCAGCATGACCAAGTCAACTTATAGGAATAAAAAGAGTTTATTGGGGGCTTGCTTACACTTACAGAGGGCGAGTTCCTGATCATCCTAGTGGGGAGCACGGTGGCAGACAGGCAGACCTGGCACTGGAGCAGAAGCTGAAATCTTATATCTTTTTCCACAACATGAGTTAGAGAGAGGGAGACCAGTAATGACATGGGCTTTTGCGATCTCAAAGCCCTCCCTGGTGACACCTCCTAATCCTTTTCAAACAGTTCCACCAACTGGGACCCAAATATTGAAATTTATGAACCCATGGGGTCCATTCTCATTCAAACCACCACAGTCTCTAATCTTTATCTACATACTTTTTGCAGCCCAAAGGCTTTTGTCAACTATGTTTTGATGTTTCATTCTGATAAGCTGAGACTAATGCCTTGTGGAAAGGCTGAGCCCCACAGAGATCACAGCTCAGGAGGACAGAAACCCTAGCAGCTTTCCAGCCTTAGGACGGCAAAATTCTTAAGTTCATTTGGTAACAGGATCAAAGGAACAGGATCAAGAGAAACTACAACATGTAAAGAGCATTCAGAGGAGACTCTGCCTGAACCAGTGTGGTGGCTGGACTCAAGTCTATTGAGCCTCATCTCCATCTATTGCAGTGCGTGGCATTTGCTTTCTTGTATCTCAGTGTAGAATCTTATGTGTACTGTGTGGAAGCTTCTCCTGTCAATAAAAGTACTATTGGCCTGTTAGGTTAGATAGGAAATAGGGAGGTGGAAGTTCCAGTACAGAGAGGCAATTTCTGGGATAGAGTCAAGCAGGAAAGATTTGCCCAGAATGCTGATGAAGACAGACACAAGAAGATGCGGAGAGGTGACCAGTCACATAGCAGAACTTAGACTAGTTTAATCGGCATAATTGTGTTATGAGCTAAGTTGGGAATGAGGAATAGCTTTTGGCCTAAGCAATTACTTATAAGTATTTAAGTCTCAGAGTTGTTATTTCAGGGAACAATGAGGCCAGGTAGAAAAACGTGGTTACGTCTCAGTTTACTTGCCTATTAGATGGGTGCATGATACTAATGAATACTCAGGCTTTAGAAGGATTATACAATAACTCATGTACAATGTTTTATGATGTAAATGGAATGAACCACCACTTCTCCACCACTGTCATCACCATCATTATCATCCTCAGAATCACCATCAAAGTCATCATCCTCTCTCTTATTTTGGAATGAGTTCTCTTATGTTGCTCTGGCTGCCTCTGCCTCCCCAGTGTCAGGGTCACAGACATATGTCACCATACCTGGTACCCTATCTTTCTTATTATTCTGCTCTGCTAGTTGACTACTACTAAATCCCTGGCAGAACACCTTCAAGTTAGTACGTCCTTGATTTGACTCACTGATTCAAAGGCTTCGGTCTTTAGTGCCACTGATTCAAGCTGGTGATAGGGCAGAGCTTTGTGGCAGCAAGAGTGTGTGGCAGAAGCTATTAGTCTCAAGCTGAACAGAAGGCAGAGATGCCTGCTCTTAGGCTTTCTACATTTCCCCTTCATCCCATCCGAGTTCCTAATGGGTGATCCTTCCATATTTAGGGTAGGTCTTCCCCTCCAGTAGCTGTTAGTCATCTCTGGAAATGCCCTTACAGACAGACATATACACAGTGTGCTTAATCTTCCAGATATGCCTGCAGCCCATCTGACTGACTATCAAGATGAACCACCCCTTTGATAGTGTCCTTTGTGGTATTTGTTGATTCGTTGGCTTAGAGGACAGACTCCTTGTCACGCTTTATGAGAGCTGGGCTTTTTGCTTAAAAGTGGAGAGCTTTCTGAGTCAGAATCTTACATGTCATTTAAATAATCTGTGGGGGTGGTTTGAATATGCTTGGCCCATGGGAAGTGGCACTATTAGGAAGAGTGGCCTTGTTGAAGTAGGTGTGGCCTTCTTGGAGGAAGTGTGTCACTGTGAGGGTAGGGTTTGAGGTCCTATGCTTAAGCTCTACACAGGGTAGAAGGAGTCTCCTGCTGGTGCCTTTGGATCAAGATGTAGAACTCTCAGATCCTTCTCCTGCACCATGTCTACCTGCAAGCTGCCATGCTTCCTGCCATGGTGATAATGGACTAAACCTCTGAACCTGTAAACCAACCCCAATTAAATGTTTTCTTTTATAAGAGTTGCCATCGTCATGGTGTCTCTTCACAGCAATAAGAACCTCTAACTAAGATAGAAGTTGATACCCAGGACTGGTGTATTGTGTGACAGGCCTGACCATGTTTTATTTGGAAGAATGTGGAATTTGAGACTTTCACTTTGGAAAGCTTTGGAATGCTTTAAGTGGGGCTTAATGGGTCATCCTAGTAGGAATATGGAAGACTGAGGTGGTGCTGAGGGTGATTTGAACTGGGGATTGGCTCAAGAGATTTCAGAGGAGAATTTTAGCATGTTGCCTGGAGATTATTCCTGTGATGTTTGGATGAAGGGTGTGGTGGCTGCTTCCCTTTCCTGAAGACTGCGCCTGAGGCTAAGGTGAAAAAAATCAGATCAATTGTACTGGCAATGGAACTCTCAGAAAAGCCCAGCATAGACTCTGTCCTCTGGTTTACTCTCATGAAGAGCATTTTGATCTAGTGTAGCAAGCTTAGAGAGGAGAAATATAAAGTGTATGGTTCAAATAATAAAGGGACACCAGGAATTTGATTTTTGTAGGGGATTACAGTTAAGAGATCGTATGAATCTCAGAAGAGACTTTGAACTTTGGACTTTTACCATTGTTCATTCTGCTAGAGACTATGATGACTTTTGAACTTGGACTAAATGTATTTTGCATTAGCTATGGCTTGGTATAACCCCCATAGACTCATGTGTTTGAAAGCCTATGGGAGCCAGGGAATGACATGCGGTAGGTGAATATGTTTGGTCCATTGGAAGTAGCACTATTAGGAGGGTAGACTTGTTAGAATAGGTGTGGCCTTGTTGAAGGAAGTGCATCACTGTGAGGGTAGGCTTTGAGGGCAGGGGAAGAAGTCTCCTGCTGCTGTCTTTGCATCAAGATGTAGAACTCTGGGCTCCTTCTCTGCCATGTCTGCCTGCAGGCTGCCACACTGTCTGCCATGATGATAATGGACTGAACCTCTAAACCTGTAAGCACGCTCCAATGAGATGTTTTCTTTTGTAAGAGTTGTCTTAGTTATGGTGTCTCTTCACAACAATACAACCCTGACTAAGACACAGTCATTTAAACATTGACCTGCTAATACCAACATGGCTGTCTACACACTATGCTGCACATCTCCTCTGCCAGCAGGTGCAATAATGCGTCCACTAGATCCCATTTTCTCTTCTTTTCCACGCCGCACACTATTTTTGATTAGCCTTTCTTAAATTATCCTAGGAAGCAATGGGCTTTGTTTACTGGATTTTCAAATATACCTTGTTTATGTTGGTCTTCCTTCCTGCCCATGTGCTCTAGCCCTTCATCTGTCCCGACTTGCTCCATAGCTTCCTCTTCTAAATTGCCTTTGTGTTGCCGTGATACCCCACTCTGACCAGAATTAAAGAAGGGCAGCATTTATTTGAGTTACATTTCCAGGTCCTAGGCCATCACTGGGGGAATTCAGGGCAGGAAGTCAAACAGAAACCAGGCAGGAGTGCTGCTTAGTGCTTTATTTCATCTGTCTTGTGTTCAGCTATCTTTCCAGCCCAGTCCCACCCGCCCAGGGTTGGTGCTGCCCACAACTGGCTGGGCCCTCCTCCGTCAATTAAGAATCGAGACAATTTCTCACAGACATAGCCACAGGGTCAGTCCAATCTAGGAAATGCCTCGACTGATGCTCCTTCTTCTCAAGTGACTCTCAGTTGTGTCTTCCTGTTAACTACTGCTGTTGATGTCATTGCTATTGATGGCCATCACCACCATCACTACCACCATCACTACCACCATCACCTCCTAAAAAAGAGAACTACTGTACAGCCTAGAGCACTACTCCTGGGAATACACCCAAAGGCCTCTGTGTCTTATGACATGTACATCCATGAGAATTGTAACAGCATTCACAATAGCCAGGAAATAGAACTGGCCTCAGTGTCCACCAGCAGATGATTGTATGTGCAGACTATGTCACATGTAGCCATACCTTTTCTTTGGTTCAGAGCACTGGTGGGGTGTGAGAGGAATGGAAAAGAAGAGCTGTGTTGGGTAGAAGAAATCTTTGGGTAGAAGAAGCCACAGACCACACCCTTCCCTGTGCACTGTGGTCCACGGGCCTTCATCCTGTCCAGTGGCCCAAGTAGTAAGCAAATGTGGATATGTAGAGGGATGCATTTGATGACTAAACATTGCCCACTGGCTTAGTCCTGTGCGTGCTTTCCTGTGCAGATTCCTGTCAACAGACAAAAGCACCGTCACATCGCCGCCAGGCTGAGGTTGTGTCTTGCTCCCCGGCAGCAAAACTCCTTCATAGGAACCTCAGAACAATGGCTTTTGGCGCTGTCTTCCTGTTAGTGATTGCAGCTGATGTCATTTTGCCAAACAAAATTATAAGCAAAATGGATGTTTTGGGTCAAAGTGTAGCGAGGAATATATGGCTGTGTTCCCTTCAATAAATCTGCCCTCTTCTGCCCAGACAGAGACATACCACCTATGATGATTGACATTTTCACCACTAAATTATACTATGTCTGTTTCTAGAAGAACTGTCTCCATTCTGAAATTAGCTAACCATCAACATAACATAAAATAACTCTCAACATGGTGTCATTTCACAGAGATATTGATTCATACAGACTTACTGGATTAATAACCGGTTTCCCATAAAAGGAGTAGTCACTATGTCTTTCACAGACAGAAAAAAAATACACTTTAGAACAATATATATTGGTACATTTAAGCCTGATTGCTAAACTCAAATAAGCAGAAGGGTTTTCAAGGCGCAGTATTGTAAATGGGAAGGAAGGTGACATGGTGCCCCACACAAATGCATGCAGGGTGATGGAAAGCTCATAAAACAGACAACTATTTATTTATTCGGAGCATTTGATTTTACTCTATTGGATTACACCAAGCTCTAATCTGTCACTGCAGTCAATCCATGTAAAAGTTAAGCCAATCGACACAAAGATTTAATTCCCAAATGCCTTTTCTTTCAACCTTTACTTCTTCAAAGTTGGGTAACCTTTGGTTCCTTGGTGTGTATTGGAGCCACCAAACCCAGAGGAGATGTGGAAAGGCAATGGGTGATTCACTCAGTCCCCAGGGACAGCCAACCCACTCTTCTTTCCTCTGGGACTGGGTTTGCCAATACCGTTCTTGTCACTTGACAATGTTTCTTGTCAATCTTTATTTTTTCAGACTGTGTACTTTTCAGTGAAAGTCTCTGGTGGAGAAGTAACTGAAGTTAACCTGCACAGTTTCTCACCTGACAATTGACCACAGGGTGCCTCTAACAAAATTCAAACTCCTTGCTCAGATGGCTCTTCTTGTGATTCTCTGTGTCGTATCCAGGGTTGGTTCTGTGTACCTCCCGGAGCCAAGTCGTGTCAACCACAGTCCTTCTGTGTGGGCTCTTCTTGTTGGTGGGGCTTTCTGGTGTGTCTTTGCTACGGAAGACACTTTCTGAGCAACTGAAGAACTAGAAAAAACAAGCACCCTGTTATCTGTTTTTGCCTTGTGGTTTGTGAGTACATTAGAGATGAAGCACTTCTCTCCTCAGAAAAGCTCATGGCCCTTAGTTGACAGTCCTATTTTGAGGAGACATGAGTTGAGACCTTGCTAGAAATAGGTCTACTGGTGTTAGGTCATTGTGGCTGGTCTATCACTGGTGCCTCTCCCTCTTCTCTCTCTCTCTCTCTCTCTCTCTCTCTCTCTCTCTCTCTCTGCTCTCTGGATGCCACAAAGTGAGCAGCCCTACTCCACCACACCTCCATATTGCTCTGCCTCACCCCAAATATATAAAGACCAGGACAATCTGCATGGACTCAAACTTCTCAAACCGCAAATCCTCACTCACTTCCTCTGCTGTTTCTCTCAGGTGTCTTGTTCGCAGCAGAAAGAATCGCGGGTCCGGCAATGTTTTGATGTTGTCACATCCCTCCCAGGAGAATATATGTCCCTTATGGAAGAGGGCACTTCCCAACCTTCTAAACAGCTTCAGGTCTGCAGCCCAGACCAGTGTGGGGACACAGGAGATGCTCAGTAATGAAGGCGTCCATTCCTAGGAGGAAGATGCAGAAAGAGAAAGTTATCATCTTGACTCGGTTCCAGCTTTCTGTCATGGTTTTGGATGATAATTGTGTTCTTTGTGTCTTACTTTCCCTCCCTTTACATAAGAGGAGTGGTGCACAGTCGCTGCCCAGACATGGCACACAGGTTAACTCATTGCAAAGCAAAACAAAGCAGAATGAAGCTATCCACTCATTTATTCCCTTTAGAGGTACTTTATGGATTTTTTTTCTCGAAAGGATTAAGAGGTAAAACCACGGAACACGGACAACTGGCTATGACTGCAGAGTCTCGGTGTACTATAGAATTAAATTCCATCTGGCTGGTAAGGCGTCCCTAGAAAATGACCATAAGACCTTCTTGGATGCCAATGACTCTACTTCTTGTTTGTCTCCCACTGTTGGCAGGGATCACTAGCTGGTCCCTTGGCTGCCATTTAGTTGTTCCCGTCAATGACTGTGCTGTACTGAACCCAGGTGGAATGGGCTATCATGTCATCTACTAAAGAGGTCGAGGCAAGATACTAGCAACCACAAGGCTAGCCTGCTTACTGTGACCCAAACAGGGTTAGGGATATAGGAAGATGTGGGAAAACAATGGCCTAGAATCCACCCATGGGGGCTATGGGTATAACTCAGTGGTAGAGTCCTTGCCTAGCATGCTTGAAGCCCTAGGTTCAAATCCCAGGATTGGGGGGAAAAACTAAAGAAAGAAAATAAAGGAAATAAATTGTGGTTCCCGCAGTTGAACACTTGATTAAGTAGTTGCATTAAAAACAAATCTTTGTAAGTACTAAAATCACACACCATGAGATGACCACCCAAGGAGAGACATGTGGGAATAAGACCCAGAAGGGACTGCAGATTCATGGCTCCCATTTTATGCTTATTTCTAGGCAAAAGCTGATTGAACGGCTGGCAGGTAGAGTTCCCCCTATGACTTCAGCCATTCTTCCATCACTGTCTCTGTATCCCCCAGCCTGGAGAAATGCAGTTCCATTAATCTCATCATAGTAATTCCTCTGGAGCTACAAGCTCTCCAAATTATTTATAGCAGGATGGATGCCTTCTCTGGAAAGTGGGGTTCACAGTTGATTGACATCTAACATCTTGGAAGGATTGGCTAGCTGTGACACCATATGGATGTGATGGAGGAAGTGTGCCCTTGGATAGTAGTACCCTGAAATCCTCTCTGCCTTTTAGCACTGGGACAGCCCTGATCAGCTTAGGTACCTGACCACCTTCTAGGTTATCAAGTCAGTATAATCTAAAGCAGTGGGTCAGCAGGATGTAAGATCTTTCCTCACTGGCAGAACCTGGGACTAATACTGTAAGACAAGTCAAAGAGTTCCTATTACCATTGTCTTTGGATTATAGAAATACCGAGTTTGGCATGCATTGACTTCTCCCTGAATGTCTTTCTCCCTTGTGGTAGAAATGGCAGTCAATGGCTCCAGTAGAGTCTAAATTCACAGGAGGTTTGTACTTGGGTTCTTCAGCTGCCATTTAATTTTCCAGTTTCTAGGTTTGTTCATTTGCATATTTGGTAAATGGGGATTTTTAAATAAAAGATTTATCTTTTAATAATCTCTCTCTCTCTCTCTCTTTCTCTCTCTCTCTCTCTCTCTCTCTCTCTCTCTCTCTCTCTCTCTCTGTGTGTGTGTGTGTGTGTGTGTGTGTGTGTGTGTGTGTGTGTACAGGTGCCCTCTGAAGCCAGAGAAGGGAGGGAATCAGGGCCTCTGGAGCTGGAGTTCCAGATGATTGTAACCTATCCAACATGGATGCTGGGAACTGAACTTGGGTCCTCTGCAAGAGCAGTTTGTGTTTCTAACTGCTGAAGCATGTCTCCTGACCCAAAATGATAACACTTTTGATAAATCCAGGCATCTGATAAACTTTTGTCACAACTAGCAAAATCAGTAGATGTTTTAACCCATAATCTGTTTACACATGGGTAAGACAAGACAGGAACAGAGGGTTCCAGAGGGAAACCTCAGGCAGTCATGCCATGCTCACCTTCTAGAGCTGCCTTAGGATCCACCTCCCCAATTTGCTGATCCTAAATTCTTTGTTCACTCCTGACCCTGACTCCCATGGTATCCTGTCATCTCTCTTCCAAATCCACTAAAGACAAAAGACACCATGGGCAGGAGCCATGAATTAAAGTTGTTATTTATTGATGCCAGTTTGGGGGAACATTTTTCCTCCTGATTCATGAAGTACTTTTCTCCATTCAAAAAGCAGTTCATAAATCTTTCAACGCCAGCAGAAATTAATAATAATGAATCCATTTGCATAAAATAGTCTCGTTCTGCCAGGTGCTGATAATATTTGAAGCTGTAATCTTTTGGGGAAGCTGGGTGTCACACATATGCATGTGGTGCCCTCCCATTTTCCTTTTGTGAATGTAACCAAAAGTTCAGTTATTTACCATCCAGTCTAGATCACTGGAGAGTCTTTGAAAGATGTGGAAAGCAAGCACAAATGGGTAAAATTGAGTACACACAAGAGTGTCTTAAGAAAAATAGTTATTAGCCACATAAGGGTTCACATCTTCTCAAATTGCCCCTTTGGGCAGTTTTGAAAAATGCATCAATCTAAAGGACCATTCATTCCCAAGAAAGACTGTCGTCATTTGAAAATACACACACAAACACACATACTTACATACACATGTCTAACTCAAATGCATACATACACACATACATGCATAAACAGACACATGCACACATGTATAACACATATGCATACACATACGTTCATATAATACACACATTCTCACATATATATATATATAACATACTTGCATACACATATACATTCACACACATGTAACATACACACATATACACACACTCTCACACACATATAACACACCCATATATACTCACACAAATGTATAACATACACACATATATAATATTTACACACATAACACATACACACAAACACATACACACACACAGTATAGCATACAAGTATACAGACACACACATTCACACACATATGCACACATATACTCATACTCGACACATATAACACACACACACACACACACGTATAACTTATACGCATGTATAACACACACACACTACAGGGCCCTGTAGTGCGAGAAGCACAAGGCACATCAAGTCTGTGGATTGATTTATTCCAAATTCTCTTTTCCAAAGCTCGTGACAAGAGCACAGATTCTCATCATTATGAATAGCTTCCTTGTGGAAAAAGAATTCTGAGTTGCAGTGAACTGGTACAACACTGAATTAGACCAAACTGGACAGTGTGCCAGGTGCAGTGCTGGCTGCAGTGGTGAAGCCCATTCAGTGAATGGTCTGACAATTTCTACAGCCATGTTTTAGTTTACTTTGTTTGAACCTTGCCTTACCTTAAGAGTAGAAGGACAATTTCTCATACCTTCTAGTGCAAACATTTTGATATCATCTGTCCAGTCATAGCCTTTTCTCATTTTGTTTTGTCTACAGTTGTCCCTCTATATTCATGTTACATTTATGCATCCTCAGATTCAGTCATCATGGATTGTAATTATTACAAAAGTGTAATTCTAGAAAGTTAAGAAGAGCTAACTTTTTTTATTTGCTCTCTTGAGTACTAAGCTGAATCTTCACAGGTATTGAAGTGAAAATTTCTGGTTTCATTGGAGACTCAGCTGGGTCATGTGATGTTTTCTAGAAGCTGTCTTATGAGAGGATGGTTTGCTGAAGCAGACATGTGAGATGTTTTGCTGAGAATGGATACATGATATTTCCCTGGAAGCTGTCTGGCAAAAAGCCATGTGATGTTTTACTGGAATGGACACTTGAGTGGATGCATGATGTTTGGAATGAGTATAAGTATAACCCAACAGACAGTGGACTATGTCCTGGCATTGATTCACGTTGCTGGTCTTTATTGGACTTCTCTGAGGATGCTATTGCATTGGTTCACCTTGCTTTCTTTGCTGATCTTTGCTTGTTGTGACTTCATAGACACCAAAGAACTTCTGGTGGTGTTCTGGCTGCTTCTTGCCACTTCAGCTGACTCATGCTGATTCATAGTTGGTGTTTTGCTAGTGGACTTAACTGCTGACGATGAAGATTAGAATCTCCTGAAAGAGGTACTACTTCTAATCAGGTCCACAACCCCTTTGTCTTATTAACTATCTTCCTTCCCTACCTTTGGTCAGTGGGCTGTAAGTGAGGTTGAAGCATTTAAGAACCTTTATTAAAGTACTATGAAACATATAAACCTAAAGGTACAGTTCTGTGAGGGCATCAGATGAGGCACTATCAGTGAGTAATCTAGACGTGATATAGAACACATGGACAATGCAGATGTCAAATTGTTTTTAATGAGGGGGCTGAGCATCAGTGGATGTGGTGAACCAGTCTTCTGTAGGCATGGAGAGATACCTCCAGAGTTGCTCTCTTTTCCTATGGGAAAGCATTGAGGGATTTTGTTTTTTCCAAGACAGGATCTCATCAGATAGCTCAGACTGGCCTCAAACTTTTAATCCTTCTTTGGCCTCCATGTTCTGAGATTACAAGCATACCCAGGTCCTGATTTTGTTTAACAAGTATTTTTGCTTTGTTTAAATGTCTTTGTCAACTGTGTAGTATGTGCACTTGTGTATATGTGAATGTGTGTGCCCATGTATACTTGTACAGAGGCTAGAGGAGGATATCGAGTGGCCTATTATATCACATTCTACCCTAGTCCCTTGAGCTGTGATCTCTCACTGAACCTGTAACTAGGCTCACAGTGACCAAAACCCAGGGTTCTTCCTGTCTCTTTCATCAACACCCACACTTAATGCCAGTGTTACAGACTTGTGTCCAGCTTGATATGTGGGTGCTGAAGTTTTGAACTCAGATCCTCATTATTGGGCAGCAAGTACTCTTTACCACTGAACCATTTTCCCAGCCCATGCTCTTGTATGTGTGTGTGTGTGTGTAAGTGACATGATGTATTTCTGATCTCATTCACTGCATGAAGTGCAATGATTTTGCATGCACTCACAGTTGCTCGGTAAACATGTGATTTGCTGCTTCTGGTCATCCATGGTACTCCACAATGCTCATTCTTTTTTTCAGAGAAGGATGTGCAGGCTGCTCCCAGACTCCTATTGCTATAGACCACTCTACAAGGCCTTCTGATAGCATTGGGAATTTCTTTAGGATATGCATTCAGGAATAGGGTGATTGTGCGATAGCAGGACCTATATATTCATATATATGTGCATATATTCAATCTGAAGATATAGTTCTAGGTGCTTTAGGGTGACTCAATGGTCTCTCTACATTCCCATCTGCTGTGACAAGAGTCCTACTTCCTACCAATGTCACATTCAGTTGGCAATTTTGCCAGCAAAAAATGTGTAATGCACTCTCCTTTTTAATGACAATTTTCTAATGACTGATAAATGTGAACATTTCTTTATATGCTTACTAATTAGCCTTTGGAATCTCTTCAATAGTCTCCTTTCAGTCTTTGCATGCCTTCTTTCTAGCCCTTCCTCTTCTTGCTAACTTATAGGAGTGTGTTGGTTTTTGACATTACACATCTCCCATTCTGTCAGAGTTTATGTGCAGAATGATTTCAGTTGGATAAAAGTTTCCATTCCTGTCCCCAGAGCTGCACAGTTCATGGTGGACAGACTTTGAGGGGCCCTTAATGGCCCTTGCTTTCTAGTAGTCAAGTGGTTATGACGTTTTCAAGACTGGCAGCATATACGAGACCCACACAGACTCAAGCCAGACAAAATCCTAGCATGGAGAAGGGAAATGGACATAAAGTCATACCTTTAGCTGAGGACTTATTGACAATTGATAGCTGCTAGGCAGAGACTTGGTTTTATTTAAGTATGCAGCTCCTGTAAGTCAACCATGCTATAGTGGAAGGCAGCACATCTAAGAATATGTAGACAACACAAACTGGACTCAATGGGCTTTTACAAAACCCATTTGGGTGTGTAGTCTTAGTCAACTATATCTGTTATCAACTAAAACACAAGCTTCCTGGGCACTCCTATGAAGGATTTTCTTTGCTCTCTTGCTTTCCTTCCTTCTCTTCTTCTTCTTTTCCTCCCCCCTCTCTCTTACTGTGTCTCATGTGGGTGTTTTGTTTTGTGTACCATGTGTATGCTCAGTGCCCAAGAAGGCTAG
This sequence comes from Tokudaia tokunoshimensis, assembly GCA_036184795.1. Classification (NCBI taxonomy): domain Eukaryota; kingdom Metazoa; phylum Chordata; class Mammalia; order Rodentia; family Muridae; genus Tokudaia; species Tokudaia tokunoshimensis. The sequence continues at coordinate 5,413,736 of BTHU01000001.1, forward strand.
AGAGGATGGCAGATACCCTGGAACTGGAGCTACAGACAGTTGTGAGCCTCCACATGGGTGTGGGGATTAAACCCAGGTCCTCTTGAAGAGCAGCCAGTGCTCTCAACTGCTGACCCATCTCTCTAGCCCCTCTTATATTTTTCTTGGGTTGAGCAGTATCTGTTCTCAAGAGATTGTCCTCAGAAACAAACCACTAGGAAAGTCAGGGCTTTGTCTCCCAAGATTTCTTAGTCTGGGCTTTCTAGAAGTGGAGAAAGCCTCTTTCTAGAATGATTTTGGGCTCTGCTCCTGACATACTACTACTGATGAGCTGAGCTTGCTTCTGAGAGCTCACTTCTGTTACTGCCTTCGGCTCCCCTATCTGCTGAAGACAATCATTTACCTTCTATCACCAATTCAGTCCTCTAAGGAGCAAAGGGAGACTCTAGGAGAGTGAGTGATATCAGTATCCCAGCATTAGGAGGGTGTGGTTGGAACTCAGCTGTGCATTTCACCTTGAGCGGATCCAGGCCAGGGCCGAATAACTTTGTCTCTCTTCTGCCATGGTTTGTTTGGTGTCCAGGGTCCTCCATCTAAACGGGGACTTTTAACTTTCCAAAGGAATATTACATTTGCTTTTCCAACTCCTCAAGGTCTTAATGTTTCACGTTTTGGTGCATTCTCATAATTGTATATTTTGTCAATGATTTTTGCTTTTTATATAATCAAGTCTCTGTTGGTAGGAATTCCCTCTCTCTCCCTCCCTCTCTCTCCCTCTCCCTCTCCCCCTTCCCACCTCTCCCTTTCCTTCCTCCCTTCTTCCCTCCCTTAAGGTTCTTTCTGTGTATAGCTCTTACTAGACTTGAATTAGAGATGCTCCTGCCTCAACCTCCTAAAGGCTGAGGACTTGGCTTGCAGAAGTATTCTATCACCCTCTGCTGGTCAGTCTTAGGAAACCATTTCCCCCAAAGAGAGCATCCTCATGGGATCTGAAAAGGTTCACAATGCAATCATTCACCTCTAAAGTTCTTGAGGATGAACAGAGAACTGGGAAACACACTCTGAAGCACCCCGAATTCCAGCCTTGGCAACTCACAGCATGTAGACAAAGCCTTCAGTGAGCATGTGCTTTAGAGTTACCCTCTCAGAACGTGAACGGATGGTGTCGTGTAGATGCAATGAGCATCCACCCTAGCACTCACTGCCATGTGTATGATGGTACAGGAGTTTCTGGTTAGAAACAGGTGATACTGCAGATGGATACAGCTTCTGATTGGCTCATGCTTTATTTAGATGGTGTCTTCTGTTGTCATTGATGTCTGCGTAAGCATCAACGAAGCAAGCAGCAGACACTGAAACCACTAACACCAGTTCTGACGCTGCAGCTCACGTCATGGCTCCGAGGACTTATTGCTGAAGCTGTCCATCCAATATCTCATTTAGCCCTTCCCACTGCCGTGTGACGTAAGGATCCTTACCAGGCCCCCATTTGTCAGATGAGCGAGCACATGTATGTTCGAGGGTCTCTCAGACAAGTGAGATGACAGAAGCAGTAGATATCTTCGTAATCAATTAAAGAAATGGTTAGTGGGGGTGCCAGAGAGACGTCTCATTGCTCAAGAGCTCTTATTGCTCTTGCAGAGAGACTGGGTTTAGTTCCCAGTACCCACGTCATGGCTCACAATCATCTATAACTCCATTTCCAGGAAATCTGATGCCCTCTCCTGGCCTCTGCAAGTACAAAGCATGCATGTGGTGCATACACACACACACACACACACACACAAAATAAACCATAAAACAATGTGGATGATTGGAAACCAAAAGGCAGGCTGGGAAGACGCCTTAGTGATTTCTTCAACCAGCATGAGATGACAGAAAGGACAGAAAACAAAGAGGAAAACAAGCAGTAGTCCAATCCAAAAAGGAGACCAAAGTCAAGGACTCTGTGGAGGAGCTACTCAGGGTATGGATCAGGAAACATCCTGCCAGAGGTGGGCCCAGACACCCTACTCAGGGTGCCCATTCTCTTCTTAATCCACATCCTGAGAAATGCTTACTGGACCACAGGAAATCCTGGAAAAAGGTGCCCCTTCAGCCTTGCTGGTGGTGATGCTGAGCTAGGAGCAGCCTGGATGTGAGTGTCTGGGACAGCAAAGGGCTTCCCTTTGCTCTAGGATGTGCCTTTTGTGGGGACTGTGCAGCATATAGAAGCTGTGGACTGTGTGAACATACAATAGACCACATGGGTGTGAAATGTTGTACTCAGAGCAGGAGAAGCAGTGAGCTCGGGAGCACACTGCCACTGATATGGATAGACTGGAACTTCCTCCATTCAGTCTCCCTATAGAAATTGAAAAACAAACAAAACACCTTCCTTAAAATCTGCAGCTCCTCCAGTGACTCCCCTTTCTGCTCACAGGAAGTTTCAGGTCCTCTTCTTTACCCGCCTTCATTCCCCTTCCTAGCATCTGGCATTGTCTTTCTATTACACTTTTCAGAGGGTGGATGGATGTGATTTGGGCAGATGGCTTGTGTTGGATTGGGTTGGGTTGTGGGTCGGAGTTGATCAAAAATCAACTCACTGTGTATAAGTCTGAGACTCAGACTGGTCTCAAACTTATAACCCTCCTGCTTCTTCCTATCAAATGCTGAGAGCATTGGAGTGTATCATTCCTTTTATGGCTTTCATAGTTCCTATAAGACATCTTGGAAGATCACTTCAGGAAAGCAATGAAATAGATGGTCAAACGCTGGAGGAGGAGGGCTCCAGAGAGCAGCTGTTCAGAAAATTTACTGCTCTTGCAGAGAAGCCAAAGTGGGTTCCCAGCACATCTACCAGGTGGCACACAACTGCTCACAACTCCAGCTCCAAGGGTTTGACGATGCCCTCCTCTGGATTCTGTGAGCACTGCACTCATGTGCGTGTACCTCTCTCTCCCACCTCCCCACATGTACACATAAGTAACAACAAATCTTTCAAAGTGTTTGGTGACCTATGCAGAGGTGCCTAGTGAAGTAGAGAGTGTGCCAGGCACCAAGAGACTGAGGAACAGTTGGACAGTGGCTTCTTCCACTACAGGGCTCTGAAGAGGAGGACCTGGGTGATTAAGACCTAGCCAGGGGCCTGAAAACTGAGGCGATGAAGGAAAATAGAGAAGTCAGTAACAGGAGAGCCTGAGGACCCTAGAGAACAGAAGAGTCAGGAACATGTCAAGTAAACCTATGAGCTGTTTGTTGTCGCAATTTTTAAAATGTGTCTTATAGGAAATAAGCCTTATTTCACTTTCGAGTTTGAGGGTACAGTGTGTGCATCCCGGTAGGAAAAGCATGGTGGCAGGAACAATAGACATCAAATCAAAATGCATCAGCAGTCAGGAAGCAGGGAGAGAGAGATGACTGCTACATCTCAGCTAACTCTCTCCTCTTTACTCAGTCCGTGGCCCAGGGCCTTGGAGATGTTGCAGCCCATAATTGGAGCATCTTCCCACCCCCATTGATCTTGTCCTGACAACTCTTCAGAGACAATGCTCAGGGACGTTTGTGTATTGTGATTCTAAATCCAGGCAAGTTGGTAGAGAAGATCAAATGTCACAGGACTGCAGAGAGAGAGAGAGAGCCAGAGATGAAAGTGGCCACAATCATAACACCAAGCTGAAAATACAGACGTGGGTCAACTCTGGGAGGGGCAGAGTTATGGCTGACCGAAGGTAGCATAGGCAGAGGAAAGGGATTTGGGGGCCCTGAAGGAGAAAGAACTACAAGGTTACATTACCAAGAATAAGGTCAATACTCATATTTGGAGATACCATCATCAGCCTCCAGTATGTAGGAACAGGAAGCAAGGGAAATGCCAGAGGAGCAGAGAAGTGTCATGCTGTGGTCCATCTCCCCACAAGGTCACACTGACTATCCTATGAACCCCTACCCTTGACTCTCAGCTCAGAAAGCTAGCCCTGGCAAAACAGTCCCATGGATACACTCAGGGAAGGCCAAGGGAAGTAAATTCTAAGCAAAGGCATCTGTAAACACAGAACCCATTGTCTGAAAGAGAGTGTGTTGTGTTGTGATTCCAGGCATACGGCTTTTGTGATAGGCAAATGGTTCAGAAGAATAAGCGATGAGTCCGTTAAAGACAGAAAGAGCTGGGCGAAGGGTAAACACAGACCTCAGAGGTCTGCAGAGTCAGCAGGCAAGGCTTCCCAGCCTCCCGCTAGCAGGTGTCTTCCTTGTCAGTGATGGGGACCTGTGGGAGATGAAGTCCTCCCCACTGCCCTTGTCCCCCAGCCTGATTGACTGTGCACAGAACTGTGGCAGTTACTCTCCACCCTGTCTGTGGAAGGCTGCCTGGTGACAGTGGCCAGCTTGATGTCCACTGATCACCCTGCAAGGTGAGAGTCATTGATGACAGCGGCCAGACGGCTGCCAGCTGATTGTCCTGTAAGGTAAATTTCTGTGAATCTCAAGGTTAGGTTCAGCCTGGCTCATCCACCACTGGCCGATAGCCCACCAAGTAACTCTGTCCACCTGTAAACTGACTCTCACAAGGACACTGGGGCCTCTGGTTTCTGGGGATAGAGGTGAGGACTGGACATGAAGCCCTGTTTGTTCTTGAGGGAGAAATAGTCAAAGCCATGACCATCTCTCAGGCAAAGGATCTAGAATAGAGACCCTTTATTATTGTCTGGGGGGGTGTAAATGTCTAGGGGAGAGCTGAGACAGACAGGGTGGTGAAGGACTCTCAAGGGGTATGGGGGAGTCGCTTTTTGCCAAGTAGGGCCTTATTTCAATATTTTAGCTATGGTTTTGGCAATACTAGCACATTTTTGGCTAAGCATTGACTTTCGGTGAGAGCTCTGTCATATCCTGGGTCAGAATGGGAAAGGAACAACGCTCCTGTCGAGGCCGAGAGGAGCAAACCAGACAAGGGAGAAAACAGAGTCCAGCAGTCGAGAGAACAGCCTAGTCCCATAGACGGGGACAGGAGTGACAGCGAGAGTGACAGGGCTGGACATATTTGGACGTGGTACAAAGGTCTTGCCAAGAAGATGCTTTGATTCTTTCTTGGCCTTCTGGCTAAGATCAAGTGAAAGAAACTGATTTGGCTCAAGAAAAATAACTTCAAACAGAGAGAGACACTTGGGAAATCACGGGAGCAGAAATTATTTGGGTGTAGAGAGACCAGGGCACACCCACCTCCTGAATCCACAAGTAACATTAATCTGTGCCCACCTGCCCGCTGCTCTTAATCTGTGCCCACCTGCCCACTGCTCTCCCTGTGGGTGCATAGCAAGGAGTGTGACCCCACTGACCACGTCTCTAGGAGACCGGGTGCTTCTCCATGCTTCTTCTATCCTACTGTGGAAGTATGCCTTCCCTGCAGGTTCCAGGCAGTCAGGATCCAGATGTGTGTTCTGGGGGAAGCTATGGTTTGGCAATACTGACAAGCAGTGTTAGTCTGAAGTCCAGCCAGGCTGAGAGGCCTGGAGATCACGGCACGGAGTCTGGGCCCTTCTCGTGTCTCTGCATGAAGGCTCAGGTTTGCCACTCTCATCCATCTGTTTGTGCTCGTTCTGAGCTGACAGGGACATATTGATCCCGTGGCTTGCTGGCTCATGACAGGTCAGGGGCTTCTACCAAGGCAGTGAGTTCTAAAGAACATCACTCCAGCATGCCCATTGTCAGGGTGAGCGGAGTCTAGAGCAATTGGCCTGCTGTGGAGTCAGGCGACTGCTGGGGAAAGCTGGGTGCGTTCCAGAGACAATCAAATCCCGCAGGCATTTAGAACATTCCCGAATTCGCATTGCTCCATGCCAGGATGCGAAGCACTGAAGGACCATTACCCCCTGGCCCTTCTATTTCTGTCTGCTGTGAGCACTCCTTTGAAAATGGTTGAGAATTTGCATTTATCAGAAAATTGCTTACTTACCCTAATCAGCTATTTTTAAGGTTTGATTTTAGCTAGATAATGAATGCAGCTAAATTGATGTCAGGCATGAAGTAATTTTAACCAATACCTTCAAAAGTCTATAATACCAAATATTGGAAAATTATATGTAGGGTAATCTAAATAATAAGATGTTGAATTTTTTTTTTGATCTTGGGAACTAGCCTATTCATTTTTGCACCTCTCTCTCTTTCAACCTCACCGGGGGAGGCTTTTCCCTGACATCTTTATATAAGATGCTCTCATTTCAAAATGCCACTGAGTCTCCAAATGAACACTTGCCTATGGTCCATGAATACAAAAATACTTGAATGAAGATTTTTATATTTTGGTGCAAGCAAGCAGGATGCAAAGAGAGGAATGGGCAGGACAGGTTGAGGTCAGGATGCTCCTCCAGAAAGGGAAGAGGTGTCACTGAAGAAAAGACAGATGTCTTACCAGAGAGGGTATGGAGGTGGCTATTGGTATGTGGGCAGTTTGTGAAATCCCCCAGCCTCCTGTATTTGAGCACTCAGTCTCCAGTTAGAGGAGATGTTTCGGAAGGTGATAGTATGTAGTAAATTGTTATTAAAAAATCCTGGTGTGGGATTTCTACCTGCCTTTAACCATTTCTGTTCCCAGATGAAAGACACACACAGACTTTATATGTTTAAATACATATTAGACAGCACAATAGCTGGGCAACTGTCTATCCTCCATGCTGTTAGAATCTACCTTCCTATCCATAACCCAAGTTATTACTTACTATGATTCATCTAGGCTGCTCTTAGCTCCAATTGGCTGACCCACACGGCCACGTTTTTTATGGCTCAGTTAGCCCATGGTGATTCTCCTTTCTTCTCTCCTAAGTGTTCTTCTTCTACCTCATGGAGTCTTTTATCTCTTTCCTTCAGTCTCCTCTCTCTAAGCCCCTGAAAACCTCAACCCCACCTATGTCTCTTCTCCCTAGCTATTGGCATCTTTCTTCACCAATCAGAATTAAGTGGGAGCAAGGCCACTCGATATCTTACCTGTGTTCTCTCTCTCTCTCTCTCTCTCTCTCTCTCTCTCTCTCTCTCTGGCACTGGTATGGGGGGAAAATTAGCATTAGAATACAAACAGCATTAGGCCAACACACTACAGTGGTACCTTGAGAGATGGGTCTTGGCTGTCAGAGGAGCTTTACTGGGTACGAAGGGTTAGAGTTTGAAGTGCTTCTGGTCCTGTTGCCTACTTCCTGGCCAGTTGCCCTGTAAGGGGTGGCAGCTTATGCTCCTGATACTGTGGAGACAGCCATCCCTGCTGCTGTGATGGGAATATCAGGCATACCCTTTCAAGCCGTGAGTCTAAGTAAAACCCTCTTCCATTTTGTTGTTTCTGTGGAGGGTTTGGTCACGGTGACAAGGCAGGAACCAATACACTGGCATCACAGGTGGGTCCTGGTGAGTGGAGAGAACCCTCCTCTATGTTGGGTTTCCTCATTTCCTTGAGCATCCTAACATGGCAGAGAGAGGACAAGAGGGCTTCCACTTGTTCCCTCTCATGGGGACATTTAGTGTGCAGCAGGCCAAAGGATATGGCTCAGTAGTAGAGAGTTGGCCAAGCATGTGTGAGGACCTAGGTCCAAGAACCAAAAGCCAGACAAACTAACACGCTACTTCAAATAAAAACCCATCAGGCTGCTTTGTGATAACTAAGGTCCATTCTAGTCCCTTGGCTGTTGGAATTGAGGGCAGGTGTGCTGGGGCTGTGGGCAGGGAGCTCTGGTGGGGCAGGAACCGCCCCCTCCATCCAAAGAGAGATGAGAGCCAGTCACTCAACCATGCCAAGGCAGAGGAACTGGCCAGGGAAGTAGGTTCCTTTGGAATCTCTCATGGCCAGGTATATGGGGGTGCTGGGCTGTGGTCCTTAGCTGCAGGCCCAGGTTTCAGAGTTGCTGAGTCCTTGGCTTAGGCTGCCTATGTATCTGGCTCATTGGAAGTTCTTTCCTATAATAACAGCTTCTAAGATGTGAGCTGGCTTGAAAACCATAAGCAGTGGTCTCAGTCTACCTCCCACTGGATCATGGACTACAGTCTGGAACTCACTTCAGTATGAGTGGGTTTAGAAAGTATGCGTTTTTAAAACCTTTTTATTGATCCTTCTTGACATTTACACCACACACCCCAATCCCACTCATCTCCTGTCCATCCCCTCAAATCCACCCTCTGCCTCCATAACCTTCCCTCAAACCCCTGTCAAAGAAAACAAACAAAAATATTGGTTGTGGAAGCTGCAATGTGTCCCAGTGTGTCCCATAGTATACCCTTTTGTTCACACATCTTTACTTGCAGATGTTCATTGCAATGAGTTGTTGGTCTGGTTAGAAGTCCCTGGCTTCTGTCATACTATCAGTACTGGACCCTTGCAGAGACTCCTCTCAGATATCCTGCTATTGCCCTGTATCATGGAGATCCTGTGGTGTGTGTGTGTGTGTGTGTGTGTGTGTGTGTGTGTGTGTATGTGCACAAATGTGCATACATGCATCTGAAGTTGATATTAAGACCTATCCTCTTCATTGAGGCAGAATCTCTTCATTGAAACCACAGCCTGTGACTATGGGTAATTTGCTAGTCAGCTTGCTCTAGGGTCTCCTGGCACTGCCTTTCCTGAGATGGGATTATAGGCAGGTCATCATACCCACCTTGCATTCATATATGGGTTCTGGGAATCCAACTCCAATCTTTACACTTGAGTGGCAAGCCCTTTAACCTCTGAACCATTTCCCCAGGTCTCTAGAATTTTTTTGAATTTAGTTTTTGTAGCATTTTTGATTTTATGTATGTATGTAGGTATGTATGTATGTATGTATGTATTTATTTATTTATTTATTTATTTATTCATTATACGTGTGTGTACATGCATGTGGGGGCCAAAGGGGCAACTTTCAGGAAGTGTTTCTCTCCCTGTACTCTGCAGGCCCCACGAAGTGAACTTGTATCTCAGATCAATCGGCTTGGTGGCCATTGCCCTTGGCTAATGAGCCTTGTTACCATACTATAGCACCTCTGAATATGCTAGTCATACTGAGTTGAATTTCTAGCCTTCTATGTTTTCAGTCTCCCCGTTTACTTCAGGCTGATCCTTTCCTTGCTGTGTAGCCCAGGCTGCCCTTACTTACTCCGTTGTCCTGCTCTTGGCTCCAGAGCACTGGGATGACAGCGATGCACCACCTCATCAGTGGGTAAGTCTCATTCCTACATCAGCTCCTCCTGTAGATGGCCAGGGGTACAGATGAAGGGGGTGGAGACACAGAGGGCTTGGATGGGAAGAGAGGACAGAAAGGGCGAGATGATGGACAGTTGGGAGATGAGGGGACAATGACATGCAGAGATGACACTGGAGAGAAGATCCCTTGTAAACAATGCAGGCAACCAAATCCCACCCAACCCTGATAACTGAGCAAAACCCCACCTTACCGATATCCACAGTCACCCTAGGGAATATTTTGTTTTGCTTTGTTTGGTTGAATTTTTCTTTTTTCTTTTTTTAGGAGAAATGTTCACAGGAGGTTATAAAACACATACAATTTACTCGGCAACTGCCTGCATGCTTTCTTTTTTAGTGTGTGGGGCTGGCAGCCAAACAAGGAAGAGAGACCTAATCAATGCACTACACTAATCATGGGGTTCCTGTTCTAAATTTTTTTTGTTGGTAATCTTCCTACGCTGGAAGCAAGATGTAATATTTTGATTTACACAACGTGGGACGCTTGGTACCATTTTTGTCTCCTGTGGCAGTCGATTTCTTTTTCCAATACTGGATTTGAAAAACCCTGCAATAGGGAACCAGCAATTCCAGACACCCCAGAAAGCTTGTAGGTTTGTGTGACATTTTCCCCTTTGGGGCCAGTAATTGTGGAAGACTGAGAAGTGTTTCTGAAAATGACCTTGGGCTAGGTATTGTCAGAATGCACTTTCCATTCTGGTACTCAGGAGGCTGAAGCAGGAGGATTGAAATTTGAGTCCAATGTGGGCTGCATAGTGAGATCATGTCTCAAAAAAGAAAGATAGAAAGAAAAGGATACAAAGGAAAGAAAAGAACAAGGTTTAACTGACATGGAGTCACGGCTTAAGATGGAGGACCTGTTCAATTAGAAGACAAAAGCAGACAAAGCTGCTCACTTGTTTGCTTTATCTTGCTGTGATAAACACCATGACCAGGGCAGCTTGAGGAGGAAGGGGTCTATTTCAGCTTCCAGTCCATCATGAGGGAAAGTCAGGGCAGGAACTCAAGGGCAGGGACCTGGAGGCAGGAGCTCAAGCAGGAACCATAGAGGTACACTGCTTCCTGGCTTGCTCCTAATGGCTGGCTCAGCCAGTTTCTTACACATGCCAGGACCATGTACTCAGACATGACACCACCCACAGTTCACTGGGCCATCTCCCACATCAATCATTAATCAAGAAAAATCCCCCACAAGCCTGCTTACAGGACAATTTGATACAGATATTTTCTCAGTAGAGGTTCCCTCTTCCCAGATAACTCTAGCTTACATGGAGTTGAAAATAAAAACCTAGCCACCACACCTTGGCTCTCATTCCTTTCCCCTCTCCTTCGATCTCCTCTCCATCCTTACCCCTTTTCTAATGTATGGAAACATTTGGCTTTATTCAAAAGGCTATAACACGCCTTCCCAAGGTGACATGTTTAGTGTCCGTGGTGAACCTATGGCAAGCTGGGGAAGAAACTTTCTGCAACTTCAGTTTATCCCCAACAGAAAGAGGGGTAGAACGAGGGTCACCTGGACCTGCTGCTCACCCCCAGCTCTTCAAAGTTCCAAAGAAGCAAAGATAGTGGGGGTGCATAGAACCCCCTTCTCTTGACATAACCTAGGATTTCATCTTGATGTCTGTAGAGGCAAAACTGTATTTGTAGTCAGAAGCCGAGCAACAAATTCATATGTTAAATGCTGTTAAAATGTAGAGCCTTAGAGTGACTTTGGAATTCAGTGAGCCTCTGAGGTGGGGCCCCACACTCCTATTAGTAGATGTAGGGGCCCCTGGCACAAATGTTCCATCTCACAATGGGGACATTCTTGTCATCATGTAGCAAGGACTCTTACCAGACACGACCCATGTCATGCAGCTCTCAGTCCTCCCAGCTTTCTAAGCCTTTCTTTTTCATGTCACCCAGTCTCAGGCATGCAGGAATAGAAGCAGAAAATACTCTTAAGACAGACAGGCGGCAATACTTCCATTCATCATGCAGGTGATGGAGGCAGAGTCTCACGTTAGGCAGAGCCTCTTCCCTAGCATACCATCACAGGCAGCCTAGTCTCAAAATTGTAAGGTCACAGCAAAGTGGTGCAAATGAAGATAGGCAAGTACATGCCGGGGTGCACTGAGGCCACAGTTAGCAGGGCAAAGAGTCAGGGCAAACCTTCTCCTTCCATTATTTCCTCGTCCAGTTGTCAGGAAACTCACCCTCACTGAATGAACTCCTTTACTTACAGTGTCTTATAGAATCCTAACAGCCAAGGCGTCCAAGAACATGCCCAATAATACAAGAAGATGTCAAGGACCAAGAGAGGGATTTGTTTTCAGATTCTGATTCCACAAATGCATCCCCACAAGACATGGAACTCTCCGTGCTGACAAGGGGACAAACGGGGACAGCTGCCGCATCTGGAAGCAGGAGGAAAAGATGAGCTGCTGAGACAGTCTTCTCCGAACTGTGACACTGGTTCTTCAAGGTGGAGTGTTATGGTCTGGAGAGCTGCATTTGACCCATGTGGGTTCTCTGAGGCTTTAACATGGAACACATTTGAAACCCAAGAGATAGCACGTAGAAAGTTCAAGAGTCGGAGGGCCACCCTCCAGCAGTCCCACAATCTGACAGGGTTTTATGTGACACTCTGCCAGGTCCTGTGTCAACCTCTGTACCCACGAGCATATCTGCTTGTTTTTTATGGAAAGATAAGCTTCGGAGAGAAGGGGTGCTACGGTTTGGGAATATTATAACCACAGGGGTTGCTCTGTTAAGAGCATGTGGCCCGGCTTGTAGCACAATTGCAGGAAATCAATGCCAAATCCACCAATGGACTTGGCTGCCCATGAGTTCTTACTAAAGGGGCTTTTAAGGGAGCGGTGCCTAGTTGGGAGGTATAGGTCATCTTTGGTTGTGCTTTTGAAAGGTATGCTGCCCATGAGCCCTTCCTGTCTCTCTTCCCAGCTACTCTCTCTGTGCTTTCTGCCTGCCACCAGGTGATCAGTTCTATTCTGCTATGCCCTGATGCTCCACCGTGGCCCAGAAACAATGGAGCCAAGTGATCATAGCAATGGGGGTGGGGGAAGGCAAGGGGAAGGGGGGGGAGGGAGGGGAAGAGTGGGGAATTGAGCTATGTAACGAGCAAGTGTGAATCTTTCACACTATCCTCTTTTAGACTAATATGTTTGATGATTCCTTCCTTCCTTCCTTCCTTCCTTCCTTCCTTCCTTCCTTCCCTCCTTCTTTCCTTCCTTCCTCCCCTTTCCTTTCTTTTCTTTTCCTTTCCTTTCCTTTTCCAGTGGTATTTGTCTTGCAAGCATTTTTAGAAAGCCCATGATCATTTACCAGATGGTAGTTCATAATTCTTCAGAAACTTCAAGCCTAGGACTTCTTTCAGCTCTATCCCTGGGCAGTGAACCATCTAGAGTCTAGATTCTAAGCAGTTATAACAGCATGTCCTCCAGGTTGAATATATTCGGGATCTGTGGTGTCCTAGTTTGTTTTCTATTGTCTTACAGAGCCTGAACACAGTTCATCATAAGGGAAATCAAGGCAGATGCTGGGAGGCAGGAAGTGAAGCAGAGACCACAAAGGAATGTGGCTTGCTCACCTACCTGCTTTCTTTCTTTCTTTCTTTCTTTCTTTCTTTCTTTCTTTCTTTCTTTCTTTCTTTCTTTCTCTCTCTCTCTCTTTCTTTCTTTCTCTTTCTTTTTTTCTCTCTCTTTCTTTCCTTCCTTCTCTTTCTCATTATATTTTTATTATTTAAAATAACTTTTAAATTTAAATATATCTTGATCATATTCTTTCTCTCCCCGAAGTTCTACCAGATCCCCTCTCCCTCCCTAACTACCCAACTTTAAGTTCTTTATAAAAAAAAATCAAATAAAACAAAATCATCCCAAACAAACAAAGTAAAACAACACTCAAAAAACAACAAAAGGGGAGAAAACCCCCACCAAACTCTAACCAAATAAAAAGCACACACACACACACACACACACACACACACACACACGCACACACGCACACGCACACACACACACACACACACACACACACACACACACACACACACGCACACACACTGTAGAGTCAATTATTGGTAAATTACTCCTGAACTTGAGGCCTTCCTTAAAGTGGTTGATATAACAAGTGTCAATCCATTGGAGAAAACTGGGTTTCCCTATTCCAGCAGATATAAATGACAGGTTGTTAGCCTTTACCCTAGTGGCTAAGTATTCATTCATTTGTTCATTCATTCATTCAAAAATATATAACAAAGTCATATATAATAAAGTAAAGCAAAAACTATCACATTGAACTTGGACAGGATAAGCCAACAGAAAGAAAAGAGCCTAAGAGAAGTCCCAAGAATCAGAGATCCACCTTTCTCACAGAAAGAATACTCAGGAATCCCATAGAAGTACTACACTAGAAGCTGTAACACACATGCAGAGGACCTGGTGCAGACTCCTGTTTGCTCATGATGGTTTAGAGGGCCTTGTTTTCTTGGAGTCCTCTACTGCCTTAAGCTCCTACAGCCTTTCTGCTTCCTCTTCTGCAGAATTCCCCAGGCCCTAAGGAGAAGGATTTGATAGAGACATCCAATTTAGGGCTGAGTGTCCCAAAGTCTTTCTCTCTTTCTGTCTGTAAGTGTCTGACTATGGGCCTCTATCTTTGTCCCCATCAGCTACAGGAGGAAGTATCTCTGATGACGACTGAACAAGGTGATGATCTATGAGTATAGCAGAATATTAGAGTAATTTTATCATTATTTTTTAGACTAGTATTATTTGGTTTCACCCCAGGTTCCTGAGCTATCTAGACTTCGTTTCTTGGTCTGGTATCCAGTGTGGGATCCATGTCATGAATTGGGCCTTCAGTCATATCTGACATTGGTTGGTTATTCCCACAAGCTTTGTGGCACTATTGCCCTAGCACATCTTCCAAACAACACACCATGGTAGATCAAAGACTTTGTGTCAGCCTGATTTCTTATAGCACTCAGGGCCACTATCCCAGGGGTGACACTCCCCATGGTAGGTTGGGCCTACACACACCAACCAATAATGAGGAAAATAATTTGAAGGACCCACCATTTTGACTGAAGTTCTCTCTTCTCAGATGACTAGCTTATGTCAAGTTGACAAAACAAGCAAGCAAGCAAACAAACAAACAAACAAATAAAAAGCTTGACAAGCCCACATAGGAATAAGGAGGAATTCTTATGAAACTAGCATTTCCAGACAAATTCCAAACACCTAGGAAGTGCAAGATGAGGAGGGTAGTGGAAGCTGACAAGAACTACCTATAGGAAAATGAATATGCATGAAAGGGGTGGGCAACGAAGATGAAGAGAGCTTCTCTTTTTGAAACTAGTCACCCAGTAACATCAACATGCATATCCCTGGCAATGGGGTAGCATCCGGGGCCTTGGAAGACATCTTGGGTTGATTATTTTGGGTTTTGGAGCTCATGCCAGTCACACAGGTGTCTTGTGTGTTTGACATTGTAGACTTCTAGACTTTACTCTTTTCTTGGTACCACATGGTAAGCCTTTGTTAATCAGAGCATGTCACTGGCTTTGGTATTACTGAAAAAGACTCACTCTTTGTATAGGAGATGCTCATGGAGCTTCAGCCATTTAAGTGCACCTCTTCCAACAGCCACATGCTTTGCTGGTAGTACAGTGAGGGCCACAAATTAGAACCTGTATTACATTGCCTATAGCTGGGACCTTGGACTTCATCCCTTCTGGGTGGGTTGGGAACCTCATCAGCACCACCCCTACCTTGAGGTTCTACTGTTTAAGGTCCTGTGGAAGATGACAAACCCAAGCGAACTCTATTCTTCACTGCCAAGGCTAATCTAGGACTAATCTTCTAAGATGTTCCTGCTATACACCCTGACCCTGACCCCGAGGTCTTACTTTTTAGGGTGAACAGGAGACACACAGCTCTTCTCTCTCTTTGGCTGTGTGCGGCTTAACGAATGTCTATGAAGACCATATAAATAATTCACATCACTCAAGAGGTGGCGAGCCGAACAAGTCCCTTCTGGTTACATTTATTTAAAGATAAGGTGAGATTAAGTGAGTGATGGCCCAGTTACAGAGGCCAGGGTCCAAAGGGGATTGGTACATTCTAAGTTACACCGCCAGAGTGATTTGTGCAGAATTATGTCAACTTAGAGATCCTGACACCTAGGGGAAAAGGAACCGTCTTAGCTCCAAGAAAAGTGATCTGTGATTAGTGTTCTTTTAAGTTAGTGCCTCAGAGTGAACTCTACAGAATTCAGTGGGGCTCAGGTAGGGACCAAATTTCTCTTCTAATGGCAAAACAATGCCAAATGACTGGCCTTGTGCATGTTGTCTCTAGGGGGGTGGCGTGCAGGGGGTTGTTTTATTGAGGAATTATTGGGAAGCCTAGGCTGGTTCTCCACAAGGAGCTCCTCCATTCAGGAAGTCACTCTTTCTAGAAGTATGGTGAACATTCAAAGGGATCCTCAGAGGTTTTGATTTGAGTCAGACAATGAGGAAAATGTTGTTTGGAAGCTCAAGTGAAGGACAGAATTCATGGTAGATGGTAAGACTAGCAAAGGTGGGGAGAGACTACTGATGACCTGAGGTAGCTTTGTAAAGACAGCACAGGTTGGCATCAGGTGTTAATCACTGCATCATGCTCAAATCACAGCCGTGATTAGGAGATGATGATGCTTTTGTTTGGGCTGTGTTGAC
>BTHU01000001.1:5434625-5449625 GCA_036184795.1 Tokudaia tokunoshimensis
TCCCCCACTTCGAAGGTTGTGGGTAAAGGCAGTCACTCACATCCCAAATTTTCTCCATTTCTTCATTCCTTCCTTCCTTTCCCTCCTTCCTTCCCTTTCCTCCTTCCTTCCCCTCCCTCCTTCCTTCCCTTCTGCTCCCCATTCCTTTCCTCCCTACCTTCTTTCCTTCCTTCCTCCCGCTCCCCATCCTTCTTCCCTCCCTCCCTCTCTCCCTTCTTCCTTCCCTTCCCCCTCCCCATTCCTTTCCTCCCTCCATCTTTCCCTCCTTCCTTCACCCCCTCCCTTTTTCCTTTTCTTCTTTCTTATATGTGGCTGGTCTAGAGCAGAACAAAGTGTGATTAGTATGACACAGAGCTGTCTTTTGCTTCCAGATCCAGGATCTCTGAGAAAAAAACAACAACAACAAAAAACAAAAAAACAGAATAAACTGATGGACCCGAAAGGAAGACAACTCAGAATGCTATTCCTGAGTTCTGTAGATAGCTGAGACCTCAGGTCTGAGAAGCCATTGATGTCTTTCTTCTGTCTCAGGACTTCCTGAGAATAATCTGTGTCATAGATTTCAGCACCTCAGAGACCTTTAAAAGGTCAAAAGCTTTCTTAAGAATTTAACTTACTACTCAAGACTAACTTGGGTGCTGGGGGGGGAAATGAATCAGGATAACCTTCATTGGGATTTAAATCTCGCCTTTTCCCCCCTTAGGAAAATTCTAAATGTTAGCAGAAGCAAAGATCTGCTGAGAAAGCTCCAGATTTTCTGTTCCCAAAATGCTTTTGTTGCTAATTAAAATTAGTCTAATTTCAAAATGATCACATCATTAAAGAGTCACATCAACTGATATTGATTTGATGATACCTACAAACCTCTTCGAATAAAGAGCCTGGTGTGTTAACATTGTAAGCATTATAAGGTGCTCTGATTAAATCTGGATTTCCAAAATTAATGACACTAGCTCCTGATAACTCTTCATTTGTTTTTTTTCCTCTCCTGCATGAAATAATTATGAATAAGCCACGGCATGCAATCCACGTATATTTTATTTTATTACAGGGATGGGGGTGCTGAAGGAGGTGCTAGTTCTTCGCTTGTCTCTGCCATGGCTCTGGCAATATCTTAATTAAGTGTAGACTCAAGATGAAATATGTGACCAGGTATGTTTCTAATCCTTTCAAACTTGCCATTTTGATGTGTGATCCGGGGCCAACTCTTTCAAATAGTGTCTGTTATGCCAATAAATCTTTAGAAAGGTGTCAGGCAGGACATGGGTATCTCTGGTGGAAGCTGGCTTTCAAGGAGGGTGGGGTTGGAAGCACTATCTCAAAGCTTCACCTTATTTCCTGGGTAACACCTTTTTTCTCTTTTGTTCTGTTAACCCAGCCCTTGGCTTCTCAGCCTGCCCACACTCTAACCATTGCTGGGGACTATATTGCAACTCATACCACCAAGAAATAAGTCAGCTACGGACTCCCCACCAGCACTGTGTATGATGCTTCCAAATATTTGTGTTTTGGTTCACTTGTGTGAGAGATTCTTTTTGTTTTGTTTTGTATTTTTGTTTTTTGGTTTTTTTTTTTGTTTTGTTTTTTTGTTTTTCGAGACAGGGTTTCTCTGTGTAGCCCTGGCTATCCTGGAACTCACTGTAGACCAGGTTGGCCTCAAACTCAGAAATCTGCCTGCCTCTGCCTCCCAAGTGCTGGGATTAAAGGCGTGCACCACCACTGCCCAGCCATCTGAGAGATTCTTATAGAGCCTATGCTTCCTGTGGACTACAATTATTTATGGACTTCCATGTATGCATGTGTGTCTGTGTGTGGGTATGTGCATGTAAGTGCAGTTGCTCACATAGACCAGAAGAGGGTGCAGGATCCATGGAGTTGGAGTTGCAGGTGCTTGGGCCACCCAGTGTGGGGGCTAGAGACCCGACTTGGACCCTCTGGAAGATCAACAAGTGCCCTTCATCACCAAGTGAGCCATCTCTCCACTCTGATCAAATGTGCATCCTTGCTCATGCTTTAAATGCTTGATCTCTAGATGCTAATGCTATTTTGGGAGGTTCTGAAAACATTGGAAAGTGGGCAGTTGCTAGAGGAAGTAGATCATTAGGAATGAGCCATTGGATGTGTTTTACCCATAGCCACTTTCTGTCCACTTCACCCTCTTCTTCCTGTCCACCATGATGTGAACAATGGTTTTCTCTCATATGTTCTTTTTGCCTTGACGTTCTGCTTTGGAATCTAAACCAGGTTCATAGACTGAGTCCCTGAGTCCTCTGAAACAGAGTCAAAATGAAGCCTGTCTTCTTCAAACTGTTCTGTTGAGTATTTTGTTACAGTAAAGAGAAATACAGACATTCCTGGGGGCAGACATGAGAAACACAGATAGGAAGATGTGATCCCTCCTCTCCGAGCATGTGTGCACTTTCAGAGACGGTAAGAAATAAGCAGAGTCCGTTATACATAAATCTTCAGAGAGGCAACAGGCAGAGCTGAATGAATATAGAATTTCACATTATAAAGTGTCCACAAGGAACAGAGGATTATAGGAAGCCATATAAGAGAGAATCAAGTTCTCAGTGTAGTTTTTAGACAAAGTCCTAGGGGAAAAGGGGTGGGGGAAGGATATCCCAGGAAACTCAGAGTCCCCATATAGGATGATGAATTGACCTTTACTCTAAATCAGTGGTCCTCAAGCTTTCTAATGCGGTAACCCTTTAATACAGTTCCTCATGTTGTGGCGACCCTCCAACCATAAACCATTTGCTGATACTTCATGGCTATAAGTTTGCTAGTGTGAAGAATCATACTGTAAATATTTTTGGAGACAGAGTTTAAGAAAGAGGTTGCAACCCACAGGTTGAGAATCCCTGCCCTAAATTATGAGCTTAATAGCTTCCTAAAGACCAGATTAGATGTGCCTGTCTCTGCAGGCACAGAGGCAAACCTTCCAGCGGCACTTGATAGATATTTGCTGATGCTAACTGATAGGTTCTAGACTCTACTACTCACTAAAGAAAAACTAGACAAAAGCAATTCTTGATGACTAAATGAGCTGGTGAAGAGGCCTCACTGTGTGACTGTTTCTCAGAACCTATGCCACCTGTGTTATGCAAGGTCCTTTCTCATTTACCAACCTTTGTAACTTTTACCTATCTATGGTTTCTTCCTCATTAGAAAAAATTCCCTCTAACCCTCCCATGCACTTCCAGAACATCCGTGATGTGCCAAGCAGGGACCCAGTCTTATGACATTGTACAAGGCCAAAATACTAGAGATGGTCAAAGATGGCAGTTTTCCTTCTCTTGTTTTACCCATATCTGACAAGATAAGTCAAGACTCTTGGGATTTGGTCATGACTTAAAGATTTTGTAGAATTTATCACTAAAAGTTTCAAAGGTATGGCTTCAGATCTGACCTTCACTTGATGTGAGGCCAACTCTAGGTTCCCACATTCTGGGAACGCAAAGGCACAGCACACGTTGTCAACAGTTGGAGATGCTTTTAATGAAGCTGCCAGCCATGATGATTGGGAGAGCCTGTGACTGCTTCTCTATGTTTTCTCCTTGTGGGAATTCCTTGACTTTCTTCAACATGGCTGGTCATGTTTGGAGAGAAGACAGCAGATGATGCCACTATAGAGATATCCTGCTTAAAGCTCTCTTCTATTGAAGAACCAATGTGAAAAAGGAGCCAAGGGTCATCCTTGTTGTTTCTAGATTATTTCAAAGATTATTTTTGATTCTTCCTACAGACAATCAGTCAGTCAAGCAAAGCATACCAACGCTGCAGAGACTGCTCCTCAGGTAAGAACATTGGCTGCTCTTCTAGAAGACCAAAGTTTGATTCCCAGCCCTCACACGGGAGTTCACAACCATCTGTAACTCCAGTTCCATGGGATCATATGCCATCTTCTGGCCATGTGTGGGCACTACACACACATGGTGCACAGACATGTATGCAGGCAAACACTCATACACATACAATAAAATTTTAAACATATCAAACACAACTCCAACTCTATTTTCATTTATATGTGGTATTTGTAAGTATTCCAAAGCAGAAGACGTATTTGCAGGGGAAGATTTATCAACACTCATAATTCTATCTCTGAGCTTTTAGGCTGCAGCTGCAGGGTATTGGCTTTCACACAGCCTTGGACACAGTGTTCCTACTCCTCTGTGGGTTTGAAAGAGAAGCTCTGTAAGCATGACAAATAATGCTTTGGCTCTCATCCAATTGTATTTCTTTTTTAACTATTTCTATTGAGTTCTTAAAAGCTGAGAGATGCGTGTTCCCGCTTCTTCTATTCATTCTGCTTGAAGACATACCAGAAGTGACTGTTTTACGCCTCTGAATGGAAACTCAGCATGAAGTAGGGATGCACCATGGCAGTTCAGTACAAATGTAGCATGTTGAAAATCCCACCAAATTGTTGTGGGGGTCAGTAGAGGCCTTTGAAAGCCCTGCCAGTCATGGGAGACCTGCCAGTCCTGTGACTGACAGCAGGAATAAGAGGGGGCTGATCAATCCTCTTCCCCACTTTCTAAGGAGGATGCTTCTGATTGGAAGCCAAGAGATAGGAGAGAACAGTAGAATTGCTCTGACTGGGGACATTGCAGAAGTATTTTAGTCCTGTATGCTGGTCTCCAAGGAAGATCGCTGGCCTGGTCCTCTGGGTTCAAATTCTCCCTATTCCTACAAATCTCATGAGATTTGTGTTTGTGACTGGTGCTTTCTCTTTCAGGAGCAGTGGGGACCACAGATGAAATGCTTTCATGTAGACTGTGCTAGCCTGAAGACCAGGGCTCAAAGGCTGAGCAACTGAACCCTACTTGACTGATAGGTGTGATCATCCCTGTGTGTGATGTTCTGCATCCATAAACCAGTGTCTGTGTTGCAGTCTCTCAGGGTGACTGCTCTAGGAAGCAGTAAGCTGAAGCCCTCAAATGACAACTCTCTTATTTTTATTTGTTGGCAGTACTGAATATTGACCTCTGAGTCTCATGCTTGTTAGGCAGTGCTCTAAGTACTGAACCATGGTCCTAGCCTATCATTTGTGGTTCTAGCTAAGTATTCTACTGTTAAGCCATGCCCTCATCCTTCCTTGTATTTCATATTGAGACTCTTTCTAAGTTGCCCTAGCTGCCCTCGAACTTACTCTGTAAACCTGATAGGTCTTGAACTTGTGATCCTCCTACCTCAATCTCCTGTGTTAGTCAGAGCTCCCAAAAGAAAGAAAATGTGCAGAATGATATATCTATATCTATATCTATATCTATATATATATATATATATTCATATCACTCAGAGGTCAATCATTCATATGCATAGGCACAAACACATACACATACATATATACATACATGCACACACGTACACATAGATGTACATACATATTCCAGTGGTTGTTCAGTATATAAAGCTGGAAGTCTCAGCGGTCCCAGACTGGCATTGGAGTCCCGGACTGTTGCTGATCTTCAATCTTAGTTGGAATCCCAAGAAATAGTTTCTAATATTGGTGAAGGACTGCCTTAGACACCAGATAGATAAACTTGCTGGCAAGGGTGAGGACAAGCAGGAGAAAAGCAAAGTTCCTCCCTTCCATGTCCTTCTGTGTGTGGGCTGCTATTAGAAGGTACCACCCACACTGAGGGTGGGCCTTCCTACTTCAAGTAATTGAATCAAGAAACTCCCTCTCAGGATTGGATTTTGGTTAGTTTTAGATGTAGTTGACAATCAAGATCAGTCACCCCAATTCCTCCCCTTGCCAAGTTGATGGACAATCACATCTCCTCATTTCATATTTAATTTCCAAATAAAAACAATAACAGGTCATTATTCTGCCTAGCATAACTATTCCTTCTGCAACCTTAAACACATCCTTTAGGTGTGTGTGTGTATGTGTGTGTGTGTGTGTGAGTATATCTGTGTGTGTGTCTATGAGTGTGTACGTGTATGTGAGTATATGAGTGTGTGTGTGTATTCCTGTGTATGTGCATGTGTATCTGTGTGTGAGTATATCTGTGTGTGTGTCTATGAGTGTGTATGTGTATGTGAGTATATGAGTGTGTATGTGTGTCTGTGTGTGAGTGTGTAAGTCTATGTGAGTGTGTGAGTGTATGAGTATGTATGTGTGTATTTGTGTTGTATGTGTGTGTCTGTGTGTATGTGAGTGTGTGTGTTTGTCTGAGTGTTAGTGTGTATGTGTGTGTATGTGTGTGTGTATTAGAATGGTAGCAAAGTTCCTTGAGAAATAATTAGTCCTTTAGTGTCTCACAACTTAGGCTTACAACACTTAACCACTGATATTACCTCAAATGATGTTATATGTAACATATATATGTTGGACATAATATGATAAAATTATAGAGGAAGAAATTGCAAACGTATATGTATTATTATGTATATGTATATCACAAACATTCTTTATAAAAAAGACAGAGCACTCATGTCAATTGCAATTCTCATTTCACAATTTGTCACATGGCCTTAGCTGGGAGCTATAACTACCTTTCTCTACCTCCCCCATTCTCTATTTGCCTCACCCACACAGCCAGCACCTTGGTTCTTTGCCTGGGTGGCTTATATTACTGTTCCTGAATGGTACAGAATCTCTGTCATCCTGCCTGGACTGGATTGTTGTTTCCCATTGGCTTCCACAGTTTCCAGAACAGGAGACTTTGTAACACACCAGTGTGTGGAATCACAGTGAAGTAAGACTCCTTCCTCCTGCTTCCAGGCTCAAGCTGTACAAAAGCTTAGGGGAATAAAGCAAGAATACAGAAGTGAACTCAACCTGTCAACTAGATGCTAACAAGGATGGCAAGGTAACAAACACTTCAGCAGAGAGACAATATTAGGAAGAAGAGAAAGAAAGGGAGGTGGAGGGGACTGTTCACATCCAAAGCTGCACACTCAGATCTGCTGTCCTGAATCCTCCCACAAGTCTGAGCTCAGGGGCTAGCTTTAAAGAACTGGTCACCATCCCACTGTATTACATCCCACTGAGTACAGTAATTTAAAAATTTCCTATTCTAAAAAAAATGGAAGTCAAGTTCTCCTAGTTTGTTTTCTGTTGCTATGACCAAAGGAATCTTGGGGACAATTGGGTTTATTCATCTACACTTGTAGGTCACAGTCAATCATGGAGGGAAATAAGGGAAGGGAGCTGGCACAAGATCCCAGGAAGAGTGATGCTTACTACTGACTTACTCATTGGCTCATGACACACCCCAGGACTAGGCCTAGGGATGGTGGTACCCACAGTGGACTCAGCCCTCTCAAATCAATCAAGACACTCTCTCCCAGTCATAGCTACCAGTCAGTGTAATAGTGTAATAGAGGTGATTTCTTTCTTTCTTTCTTTCTTTCTTTCTTTCTTTCTTTCTTTCTTTCTTTCTTTCTTTCTTTCTTTCTTTCTTCTTTCTTTCTTTCTTTCTTTCTTTCTTTCTTTCTTTCTTTCTTTCTTTTTTCTTTCTTTCTTTCTTCTTTCCTTCCCTCCTTCCTCCTTCCTTCTTTTCTTTTTTTTAAATATTTATTTGCTATACATGAGAGCTTTGCCAGGCTGTCAGTTGTTATGTACCTTCCTAGTACCTGAGGAAGTTGGAAGAGGACATCGGATTCCATAGAACTCTAATTATGGATGATTGTGAGCTATCTACTAGGTGCTTGGAATTGAACTTGGTTCCCTTACAAGAACAGCAAGTGCTCTTAACTGCTGAGCCATCTCTCCAGCCCCAACACAATTTTTTTAAGAGAGGTTCCCTTTTCCCATGTGACTCTAAGTTTGTCAAATTAATGTAAAAGCTAAATAGAACACAAGATTCTGAGTTTGTTTTATTAGTGTTTGGAAAAACAACAACAACAAAAACCTGAGATAGAACACAGTGCAAAGGTCACCCATGTGTGAAGCTCTCTCATACATCCCTCCTTGGCATGTGTCTTAGGTCTGTGAAGAGACACCATGACCAAAGCAACTCTTACAGAGTCTAACATTTAATTGGGACTGGCTTACAGGTTCAGAAGTTTAGTTCATTATCATCATGGCAGGAAGCATGGTAGTGTGCAGGCAGACATGGTGCTGGAGAAGGAGCTGAGATCTACATCTTGATCAGAAGGCAGTCAGGAGGAGACTAGATTCCATACTAGGCGGAGCTTGAGCATAGAAACCTCAAAACCCACCCCCCACAGTGACACACTTCCTCCAATAAGGCTACACCTATTCTAACAAGGCCATGACTCCTAATAGTGCCATTCCCCATGGGCCAAGGATTCAGACGCAGTAGTCAATGGGAGCCAAATCAATTGAAAATACCACAGTATGATTTTCTGCAGATGAAAGGCATTTGCATGGCATGTGTAATGTGCTAGGCTCAGTTTCCCACATTGGAAACATAATCTATGTTTCCACACAACTAAGACTGATTAAAATGTGGCCTCTTATATGTCTCTTATCATCCTGAAAACTACTAGAAGTACTAAACTCTATGTACTGCACAAGAGTGATTATCTCTCAACATCCAAGGCAATTTTTGCTTAGGCCTTGCAGTACATGCCTGCTCCCTCAGATACTAAGGAGGCAGAAGCAAGAGAACTGCAAGTTCAAGGGCAGCCTGGGTTGTAGAGTAGGCACAGTCACCCCCTCGTGTCAACAACTCCCTCCCCTTATAGGTCTCTTTTCCACATTCACAACCCTTGGTTTTTCATTGTGAGCCTCTGAGTTTTCACTAGGATCATCTATCTGTGCAGCCACAGGTTTGGAATTATCCATTGGAAGAACCCAGTGGGGAAGATTCCAGGTCCCTCTTCCATCTGCTGCAGGCCACCCTTTGGTGACAAAAAGATTTCTCTTTGTCCTCAGAGCAAGGCAAATATATGAAAATCTGCCTTTCCCACTCCTTGGGAAGGCATGTGGGTCAAAATCTGGAGGTGTCTAACTAGAAAAAGCTTGGCTTACTGACTTCTTAGGAGATGGATGGGTGGCATGTGTCTACACTCACGTCCTTCCCCCAGCTTCACTGGGGATCCTGATTTCTCATCCAAGGTGGGAAAATGCTCACTACACAAGCTCTCCTTATTGCTTCTTCTTGCCTCATCTTTGCCGATGTCCACTACTGTTTCCTCTCCTCTCATGTGAACCACCTGCCCTTGAATACCTGTCTCAAAGCCTGGTTCCTGGGGAACTCAGCTCAGTACATCATTAAGGCTTTCAAATAATTTGCTAGTTTATGCAGCATGCGTGTTTTGATTCTGGGCTTCATGTCATGTACCCGCTAGTTGTCTGCATTATTATAGGACCAACATTCAGATTGTTTCCCTGACAACCTTCTGTTCCAATAGGAAAATTGGTAAAATTAAAAATAAATAAACAAATAAATAAAAAAGTAAGAAAGACTGTAACTCTGATGGCTTAGCAGTTAAGAGCAGAGCACTGACTGTTTTTCCAGAAGACCCTGGATCAGTTCTCAGCACCCATATGGCAGCTGACAACCATCTGCAACTCCAGTTCTAGAGGAAGCAATGTCCTCTTCTGATCTTCCTAGGCATGTGGTGCGCGCGCACGCGCACACACACACACACACACACACACACACACACACACAGGTAAAACACTGATACTCAGTTATAAAGTGAATTCTAAAAATGTGCCCGAGTGTGCAAGGGACTATAGAGCCTCCAAAGAACCAAGAGTCTAGACGCTCAACTGTGCCTGCTCTGTGTGTGGCCCTCCCCTATGGATACTCTCATGTCTCTCCCTACCATCTCTACCCTCGGTTCCCAGCCTAGGGTACCACTCGTTAGGAACTGCTTTTCCTAGGGAGGACAGCCTCATCAGGGTCCACAGGACCCACTATATGTTTTGTTGACTCTTCAGTCTGACTTTTGGCTACAGTGATGAAGGCTCGGTGGTGAAGTTTTCCAGAGCCTGGGTCTAGCAGTTATGATATATGAACCAGAGGTGACCGCTGAGGTTTGAATATGGGATGTCCCCCTCAAAAAGCTGATGAGCTGAAGGCCTGCCTGGTCCCCAGCTGGTGGTACTTTCCAGAGGGGATTAGATCGACAGCTGTCACCCCTCAATGGCTCCATCTCTTGATGGATCAGCAACTGACTGGGCCTGGGGATGGGAGTAGAGGAGCTAAGCCTGGCTGGAGGAAGTGGGTTACTGCAGGTGGGACTCTGCAGGACATGTCTTGCCCTTGAGTCCCTCCTCTCTGTTCCTTTCTGCTTTCTGACTCCCCAGAGTAGATCTGCTTTCCTCTGTCACACATTCCCTGCCATGATGCTATGCCTGCTTGGATATTGACCTGATGGAGCAATGGGACCAGCCCTGAGTAGAGCCCCTTCCAAACCATAAACCAAGACAAACCTTGCTCCTAAGTTGCTAAAGGAATGTTGTTTTGTCCCAGTGACGTAAAACTGGCAGACACTCTGATCATTTGGAGTGTCAACAAGGTCTTTACCAAGTAGTTTCTAGACAGTAGACTCTACCAGGACCTTCAGAATGTGTTTCATGGCATTCTCCCAACTACCTCCAGGGAGCAAACGCTTGATGAGAGGTTTTAGAGACGGTGACTGAGGCTCAGAGAGATAGAGTAGCTTCTGTGGACACCCACATTAATGCAATGCCAGGATCGAGGCTTCCGACTGGTACAGTTGTGAACACAACTGTCCTGGACCTCTTCGTGCTGTGTGCAACCAGCTGTCAACCAGAATTAAAACACAGGGGTTCTGTGGGGAATCCTGGGAAAAAACCCAGACTCTTTATCCTTTGACATTCATAGCCAACAGGGCCGGTGCTGTGTGACACTGTTGGTAAGGAGCTTTGAAGAAGCATCTACTCACCCGAAATAGAGAGTCAATGACAGACCAAAGAACAAATACTACTGAAGTCCAACTTGGCGAACTAATGAGTTTTATTGGAGTTACTCACAGGAGTGTGGGTGAGGGTTTACTCCCAGGAGTGTGGGTAAGGAGTTACAGGAGTATGGGTAAGGGTTTACTCCCAGGAGTGTAGGTGAGGGGTTACTCACAGGAGTGTGGGTAAGGAGTTACTTATAGGAACAGAAATAACTCAGACACAGCCATATCACCAAAGTCCACCCAGCATCGGTGACAGCTCACAAGGCTGGAGCACAGTGGACAGCCTATAAGCTGCTCCACACAGGTTGGAGAGTGTCCTCTTATAGGTAGCTCAGTTGGTCCAAACCTCCCTAAGGTGGCTGGTCTGGTGTGAGCCTCTTCTAGACAATTCTGCTAACCTGAGAGTTTCTCAGCAGTCTTACTGCAGGTAAGTTTGAGGAAGTGAATCTGTCAGTTACAGGGTCTTCCTGAGGGTATTGAGTTGCTTACTTCCTGAGTTTTTAAGGAGCTTCTCTGTGGAGTAGAAAGTTTCCTCACCCACTAGAAAGCCCTATATCTTAATGAGTTTTCCTCCAAGCTGGAATGTTCTATCTCAAAGGAATTCCCACTCTGCAGTCAGTTTCATCCACACAATGATGCTCATTCTCAGGAAACCTTCCAGGACCCAGTGTCAAGGAGGAAGGCAGAAGTCTAGAGTCCTTGCCTACTTCTGAGGGACAGCAGCAGGTGTTTGTAGAAAATCACTGGCCTCAGCTGTTTTCCTGATGCATAGGAAGTGCTGGTTAAAAGGAATTAAGAAGGTAGGGCGAACTGACTGGCATAAAGTGGTCCTGGCTGAGGATCCTTCAGTGGATTTCCACAGTGGTGCTGATGCCCAGTGGGGACCATCTTCTATGGGCTTTTGTGGCAGCCATATTTAGTGCTCAGGAGTCCCTAGCACTAGGTCTTAGGTAATACCCTCCCCTAAATCTCTTCATAATCCAATCTAGGGCTATACATGGCCTCTTATGGAACATCTCTAACAAGAGTCAGTTGCCTTGCAGAACTGCGCAGGCCTGGGTCTCCACATGGCTACTGGGAGGAGCACATGGAATAATCCACATTTGTTTGATGGCATTCTGTAGTTCTCTGGGAAGTGTTCAACAAAGACTGTTTCCTCTGTGTGCATGGGAGCCTAACTTCTGTCAGTTTATATATTTTTCAAAAATGCTGTCAATTCCTCACTTCTTGAATCAGTTAATTATCTAGCTGACTGTCTGTTTCAGCAGAGAAAACCCCAAATTGCCTAGGATCTCAGCCACCTCTCTGCAAGTTGGTTTGGGAAAGACTCACCACAGCCTTGCTGGCTGATCCAATGTTTCACCAGATACTGGTGGGGCCTGGAAGAAATGGTTTACCTCTCAGAGACAGCATGTGTCTTCCTTTGTCTTCCAGGAACTGGGATGTCACTTTCAGCTCTATCCTTACACAAAGGGAAGAGGAAGGTACTGGAGGCCCAGAGGTCCAAGAACTGTGCCTGCAGGCCAGCTTTTTTAGCAGGAGGTTAGCCTGGATGCCTTTCTCAGCTCTGCAACAGCGATCTCCATGCTTGATAGATCCGTCTGTGCATCACAGGCCAACAGGGGAATTTTGGAGAGAATCACAGGAGAAGCTGAGGAATATGAGAGGTGAAGAGACTTGGGGAGCAAAGGCAGAGAATAGCAAGCAGATGATGCCAGAGACCTGCTGCTGTGAGATGACAGTCCAGGGTCTCATCAGGTTTGTTCTCACTGGTGTCCATTGAGATGCAGAGGTGGTGAAGGGGAAAAGAAGAGAGAGAGAGAGAGAGAGAGAGAGAGAGAGAGAGAGAGAGAGAGAGAGAGAGAGAGAGAGAGAGAGAACTTTGCACTTCAGTGTGGACTAGCTCTGGGGAAGAAGAAGGTGTGTTGGCTCAGTCCCAGCACTCAGGAGGCTGGGGCGCAAGGACAGTGAGTTCAAGACCAACCTAGCTTACTTAGTGAGATCTGCTGCCTCCCATCAGACACTGATGCTAAGGTCTCCTGTGGACTTCTCTGGGACATGGATGTTCCCAAAGGAAAGTATGGTGTTTTTCTACCATGGGGATATGACCATTAGGTATAGTTATTTGATCCTTGGTATGAAGGTGATGTAATTTTCCCATGAGAAAATGTTTGGGAAGGGATTGAATTTCCCCTGACTGATCACAAGCTCTGGGTTCCTTCCAGGGCCCAAGGGCTGAAGAGGCCCAGTAGGGGTGCTTAGAAAACAGTCAGAGAATCTCTGGAGCATGGGCAGAGAACTCACAGTCTGTTACTGAATGGAAGCTAGAGTCCAAAGAAGAGGAGCATGAGTCTTTGAAGAAAAATTAAGGAATTGCTTCTGGGTACGAATGAACTCAAAGCAGGAGCCAGATACCTTTCATACCTATATCACATGCAAGTCACTTTACTCATAGCAACTGAAGGTAGGATGAACTCCAATGATGGTTAATGGATAAATGGAACATGGTATGTACATACTATAGAGTATTATTCAACCTTCAAAAAGACATGTGAACCTGAATAGCCCCTGAGCATACTATGCTAAGTGACATAATCCAATTATCTATGAGTTAGGTTGATTCTGCTTCTCTGAGATACGTAGAAAAGTCCATTCCTAGAGAGAAATAGCAGAAAGATACCTGGTAGGGTGTTTGGAGAGAAGGAAATAAGGAGCTACGGTTTGACGAATATGAAGCCTTCTGGGATGATGAGACATTCTGATGTTAAACAGCAATGGGGTCATAATGGACACATATCCAAACAAAAGGAACAGGATGAGTGGGGAAAAGGAAGATGTGACATTGATTAATGACAGAGAAAGTATTAACATGCATTGGAAAATGTATATGAATACACATATATACATTTGTATACATATATGTGTGTAACTATAACACATGCAGAGACATACTCACACACACGCACACATACACACACACACACACACACACACTCACACACATACATGCAGAAGAAAGGAGTGGGTCAAGGAGATGAACCTGTGGTTTTGAATAGTGCTACCAGTGGAGCCCCAGGCCGACCGTGTACTGGGCAAGCTCTCTACCACTGATCAATACCTACAGCTCCACGGTGGCTTCTTCTTCTTCTTCTTTTTTTTTTTTTTGCCTAAAGAAACATTATACGAACAAACAAGAAACTAATAAAGCTAACATCCGGTAGGTGAAGGGTCAGGGAAGACAATGAGATTCTTTGGATATGTTTATTTCTAATATAATTTAAAATTTTAGTTTGTGTTACTGTGGTACTTGCTTAAAACTTAATCTAAAAATAAAACTTTATTAAAAAAAGCTTTTTTAAATCTATGAAGGTGGCCGGAAAGATCTGGCTTAAGTATTAAGAGCAGTTGCTGCTCTTGTAGGGGTCCCAAGCAGAGTTTCCAGTAATCCAGCTGTTCACATTGTGACTACAGCCCCAGGGGAAAAAATTATCCTTCTGTGGCCTCCATGGGCACTGCATTCACATGCACAGATAAACATATACGTGAACAATAAAATAAGTTTTGCTTATTTTTTATTAATTATTTATTTACCTTTCGTCCTGATTGCATTTTCCCTCCCTCATCTCCTTGCAGTCGTTCACTCTACCTTCCCCCCACCCCCTCCTCCTTTTCTCCTCAGACACGGGGGTGGTGGGGGAGAGACCTCCCATGGATCTCAGCCAGCCTTGGCATATCAAGTTGCTATAAGACTAAGAGCATCTTCTCCTATTGAGGCTAAGACAAGGAAGCCAAATTCGGTGAAAGGGATCCAAAGGCACACAACAGAGCCACAGTCAGTGACTCCTGCTTTAGGGTTCCCACCTGAAGACCAAGCTGCACATCTGTCACACATGTGTAGAGGGCCTAGGTAAGTCCTGTGCTTGCTCTCTGGTTGGTACTTCAGTCTCTGTGAGTCCCTATAGGCTCATTCTGTAGGTCCATTCTGTAGTTCATTCTGTAGGTTTTCTTGTGGTGTTCTTGCCCCCTCTGGCTCCTACAATCCTTCCTTCCCTTTTCCACAGGATTCTCCAAGCTCTCCTTAATCTTTGTCTGTGGGTCTTTGAATCTGTTTCCATCTCATTGCTCTGTGAAGCCTTTCTG
>BTHU01000001.1:5454625-5707125 GCA_036184795.1 Tokudaia tokunoshimensis
GGTGATGAGCTTAAGTATTTAACTTCCCCCATCAAGTATCATTCAGAATGACAGCAGGACATTTGGTCAGTAGGAGTGCTGGGCCAACACCTTCCCTGGAGATCTGTAAACGGAGAATCGGAAGCAGAGTCTTGCAGTTGGCTTCAGGAAACACAGAAAGAGAACCAGAAAACTTTGACATTTTCCTGCTGACTGTCTCCTGGCATCCTTTCCAGTCCCCTCCAACTGCCTTGTGACTAAAGAGATTGTGATCTCATGGCAACCCATTTTCTAGTGTCATGCGAGTCGTGGGTGGCTCAGTAGATGTGGAGATGGGATGAGGGGAAGCAGCCTACATTGTACAGAGAACATTCTTAGTTTGGTCAGCTTCTTGTTTTAGCTTTAATAATGTGTCCCCCCAAAAGGTACCCATGAAAAGATTACACTATTTAAGAAGAAGAGACCATGACAGTTAAATCACACTAAAAGTACACTGCATTTTTTTTTACTGTGTGCTTTCAATTAAGCCCAGAAAGAAAAATGAACTCTGTTAGAATCAGGTGAATGACCTGTGACAGAGCAGACATAAGATGAGAGGGGACTCCTGAAATGATGAGAGATATATAAAGATATATATAAAGAGATATATAAAGAAACAACCCATTGCACAGGTGAACATGGCAAAACAGTCACAGAGAAAACCAAGCCCACAGGAGGACAAGCCCAAAGACTCCTGCATGGTACCACTTGCCTTTCAGGCCAGAATAGACAAACCAAGAATCAGATGGTAACCAGGAAGGGGCAGAATTCCAAAGATTCACTCAAATATCAAATAGTCAAGCATGCATTCTTTTTAAAATTTACTTTCCACTGTTTTGAGAATTTCATACGTGAGTAATGTATTGCATCATTTCTATGCCTTTCTTTCCTAACTCCTCCCACTTCTCCCCTACTCTCTTGAAAGTTAGTGACCTCTACTGGTTCAATTGTTACAGTCATACAT
The DNA here is from genome assembly GCA_036184795.1 of Tokudaia tokunoshimensis. Lineage (NCBI taxonomy): Eukaryota > Metazoa > Chordata > Mammalia > Rodentia > Muridae > Tokudaia > Tokudaia tokunoshimensis. Next base: position 5,455,608 of record BTHU01000001.1, read on the forward strand.
AGATAGATATATGAAGTAGTCATTCTTCATAATTCCAAAATAAAAGAGTTGGTATATAGGAAGAAATGATGAATAGAAAAATACATACTATTGAAATATAGTACATATTATATAATGTATATATACATTAGAAGTATATATGTAGTATATATTACATGTAGAAATACAGTGTATAATATATAATGCCCTGCTTCTCTGCAAAAACCAGAAACACTCCATTTTCTTCTCTCTCTCTCTCTCTCTCTCTCTCTCTCTCTCTCTCTCTCTCTCTCTCTTTCTCTCTCTCTCTCTCTTCCTGTGAGGTATTTTCTTAATTAGTGATTGATGTGAGAGAGCCAGGTTCATTGTCAAAGGTGTCATCCCTGGGCTGGTGGTCCTACGTTCTATAAGAACATCTCTCCATCGCCTCTGCATCAGCTCCTGCCTCCAGGATCCTGTGCTGTTTGAGTCGTCATGATTTCCTTTGATGATGGACTGTGATGTGGAAATGTAAGCCAAATAAACTGTTTCCTCCCTAGGATAATTTTTGTCATGGTGTTTCATTACAGTAACAGAAATCCTAACCAAGACAACACTCATACACAGGCACACAAATACATAGTTAAAAATAAATAAATTAAAACTCCCAAAGCACAGGATAAGCAGACATAAAAACAGTGTCAAAGAATAATCCACACTCCCCCATAGTTCTATATGCAACATGTTGAGGAAACTGGGAGTCCGACAGAAGACAGAGATACAACCATTTCTGTTCTCTTAAACGGACTAAAGAAACGCTAAGGATCTGATGACGAAGCTCAGCTGCTCTCAAATGAATACATTTGGGGGGAAAAAAGACAACTGCAAATCCCACAAGAGAAGGAGAAAGAAGGAAGTATCTGCTGCGTTCTGTATAGTGAACTCCTGGAGAGCTGACTGGAGCAGTGAACAGATCAAGAAAGAACAGAAAGACACTTGGACAATAAAGCTGGAGGCAGGTAAGCTTTGACTCTAGGAGAGAGGTACTCACTACACAACAAGTCAGAACCTCAGCACATTCAGTATATAGCGCCTAGGAAGAAGGGTTCGGTAGTCTCTGAAGGAGGTGCCTGCCTGTAGGCAGGTACTCTCAGGCTGCCGTGATCCCAGTGGAGGGAGCTGCAGTTGGTAGTTTTGGGAATACACTGATCAGTCACTCATAACCCCTTGTGTATGCCGTCAATATTTACATTCAGACAAGAGGCAGGTTTTGCTGTCCCTCTGAGACTTTGCCTCTTCCATAGGACTAATGCACTGAGGTCCTTGACACATCTTTGCAGATGGCAAACAGTAATTCATTCACTCAGATCTTCATCCTCTCTTTACACTTCCACCCAAGGCTTCCTCCCCTCTCCACAAGTTGCCAGAAAACAAAGAATAGAGCAAAAGGATAGCAACCACTACTCTGGAACAGAACCAACCAGTAGCAAAACTAGAGACTGGAAGATGGGAAAGTATCTTAAAATACATCTTAATGTGTGGTTTCTGTGTATACGTTTATATTTTGCAATAGCAAAGATGTTATATCACAATAAGGAAATCTCATAGTTTTTTAAACAAGCTTTTAAAATTCATTTTTGAGAATTTCGTACATCTTTGATTATATTCATCTCCTTTCCCAACTCTTCTCAGATCTCCTCTCTTCTCTAGCCACCCAACTTTTCTTTTTAAGAAAAAAGAATTTATAAAGTCCATTTTTCAGAAACCAGAAAATGTGTGATAATATGCAAAAAGTATACTCTTCTGGTACATCTAACTAGTGATTATGTAAAAAATAAATGTTATGATTTTCAAAATGTTCAGGGCACATTGAATAGAAATAAAATATTAGACTATGATAGCATGTATAAATGACAGATTGTAAAACAGTCTGGGTTGACTGTGAAAAAAGTGATATTGAGTAGCTAGAAAATTTAAAAAGATGAGAATAACCACTTACACTTAAAGATATATGAAAACACAGATGGATAAATAAAGAACTGCTGAAGCAAAACATAAAATTCGGTAAAATATTTAGAGTTCATTATAACAATTTTCACAATAAATGTAAATGAGTTAAATTTTTCAGAAAAAGTTCAGTGGAGAGAGTTGCTACAGTGAGGTAGAAATAGCAAGATAAGAAGAGTAAGAAGCAGAGCCTTAAGGTGTAGTGTGGTGTGGTGATGTCACAGTTCAGCGGGAAGCTTGCTGCATTGATTGTTGACACATCCCTTCATAAAAGATTTCTCTGTAACTTGTGATGTTATTTGACAGAATTTTATCCTCAGCAGAGCTTTCAAGATTGGACTCAAGCCTACCCAGGACTTTGTCTACCAAGTGTATATTGTACTCTTACAGTTTCCTGCCATGTCAACAGCAGTCAAAGCATCTGTCTTTCCCAACATGGATTCCACCTCAGAAAAAAATTTTAACTTAAAATCTATAATTTAATCCACGTTATTATGTCTATTCAAATTCAGTTCAGTTTTTTCAGTGAGTAGTATTATTGATATATTATATTGATATATATATATTATATTGATATACTAAAATGTATTTGTTTATCTTATGAGGTTTAGAAACTTGTTGGTTTTCTTTTCCTTCTCTCTCTCTCTCTCTCTCTCTTTCTTTCTTTCTTTCTATTTTGTGCTTTTATAAAGACCACAGGACTAAGGTTGGTGAAATGGCTATGTGGGTAAAAGAACTTGCCGAACAAACTTCATGATATCTGTTCAATCCCTGGGGCCCATGGTGGAAGGAGATAACTGAATCCTAAAAGTCATCATCTGACCTACATATATGTACCTGACTCACTCATGAATATACACATGTGTCATACACACACCTAGTAATATTAAATTATAATGTAAAAGATATAAGGTGTTAACATTCAGGGACATGCCTTTTGGTAGACAGGAACACAAAGTTATTGGAAGGAAATTCTCTCTCTCTCTTTCTCTCTCTCTCTCTCTCTCTCTCTCTCTCTCTCTATATATATATATATATATATATATATATATATATATATATGTATGTATGTTATATATACATTTAAGTTATAGTTTATAAGATATACACACTTTGCTTTAATAGATATTTCCAAGTAATCTGACAAAAGGATTTTATAAATGTATATCTCATTAGCAGCTTTATGGAATTCTAGCTGAACTACATTTGGCCAAACATCAGGTAATGTGAGTATTTTCAATTTTAAGCTCTGTTAGGCTTGCTGGGTCAGCTATAATCCTAGCACTTATAAGTTAAAGCAGGAGGATTGCTTTAAGTTCAAGAAGTTCAAGGCCAGTCTGGGAATTGTGGTGCCCTGCATTGAGACAAAACAAAGTAAAACAGAAAACAGAAATGTGTTTCAGTAGGTTTGTTAAAATTTGATTTTGTATTTTTTCTCTTTCTTGACTTACCTTCTCCTTGACACCATTCTTCTCTTTTCTGGGATGTGGTCTTGCTATGCAGCTCATGCTCTACAGCAATGGTCTTGAATTTATAATTCTTTTGCTTCAGCCTACTGAGACTAGGATTGCAGGAGTGAGTCACCACACCCAGTTCCAAGTTTTAGATGCTTATGACACTAAACTCTTGTTCATAGTTTTTAAAAAATATCTTCTATGAAATTCAGATTTTATCCTCATATTTCTAGTGGATTAGTTGAATTCTTTTAAGTGATTGTAAGATCCTCTCTACATCTTAAGCTTGAGATTATCGTTGAGTGTTTGTGTTGAGAATGTCTCTACCAACTGTGTGGTCCATGGCTTTCCCCACCTCAGTAGTGCCTTTGATAGGCAATAACACCAAGTTCTAATAACATTCAATGTTTAATGTGTTCATTATTCCCTTCATAAGAGTGAGTACAGTTTGGGTCTTGTTAAATAAATGCAAAGATAATCAGAATATTCTAGTTGTGTTGTTGTTGATGTTCCAGAAGCCTGAATTATTCTGATTATCATATTTAGCTCAATGATAGAGCTTTAATTAGTTTTTGTGTCTTGCATGAGTTTACCACTTAGAGGCACTGGGAAGTGTTAGATGTATTCTCACACTGAGCCAACAGGAGGAGATGCCTATATAGAGTTAACAGGAGGAAGAGATGCCCACACAGAGCCAACAGGATGGGACAATGCACACACAGTCAACAGAATGGGAAGATGTCACATAGAGCCATCAGGAGGGTTAGGTGCCCGTGTAGAGCCAACAGGGTGGGGAGACACCTTCCCACATAAACTCATTCTAAAGGTGAATTCATTCTGGTTCAACATTGTGGAGCTCGAGAAGACTCATGACCCACAATCACAACCTGAAAACTCAGAAGAACACATGTTCCAGCTTTTTTTTTTTTTTTTTTTTTGGTCTGGAAGCTGAGGACTAATAAAGACAGTGGCTAAGTTCCCGGAGAGAAGTCTGTTAAAGAGTGCTTTAGATGGAGTTTGAAGAGAGCAGAACGTTGTGTGTATGTAACACACACACACACACACACACTAGCATTTAAAAAAAACTCAGTGAATTCTGTGCAACTTTTCTTATTTATATGTGTTTGTAAATAAAGAGGATGAAGTTGACTATAACCAAGTTGTATGTACTCTTTATCATATAAAATATTTCAAGTTTTGCTAAGGCAATGACTGTAACTGAAGAGTAAAGTTCTGCTTCAGTCTTTCTCTCCTATTCCAGTTTTTTCTTTAATCAAGAGACTTTCATGATCTTATTTCTAATTAATGCTAATATTGACATTTACTGCATATATAAGCTTCATATGCTGTTGCTTTCGTTACTCTTCTGTTGCTGTGACAAAAGCAACTGACTTTCTTTTAGTTTATGGTTTTACTAGACTTTATTTTAGTTTACTGCTCCAGAGGAAGAGTTCAACACAGCCAGGGTAGGCATGGCATAGCATAGCAGCCGGAGAAAGAAGTTGATAAGAAGGTTGTTCATATGTTTAACCATAATCAGGAAGCAGAGAGAATGAACAGAAAGTTGGGTGAGGTTATAAAACATGAAAGCCCACTCCCCAATGACATACTTCCTTTAACAAGGCTCCACCTCGTAATGATTCAGTACTTTCCCTACACAGCACCACCAAGTGGAAGCAACTGTTCAACGACTTGAGCTTATGAGGAACACTTCTCACACAAATCATAAAGAATGATCTACTGATTTCTTATTCTGTTATTACACTTTTGTTCTCACAAGTCCTCTATCTAATTTCCCTCCTCTCTCTGCTGGCTACATTCACATTACAGCTGCTGGCTGAATGGTAATGGATGTTAATACTAAAATGACCGCATTGTTTTCTAACCAGCCAGGTAGGGTACTCTGTGCCTTTGCCATGGGTCACCGCTTAGCTTTTTAACATACTTCCTGTTCTCAGCATAGGAAATCATGCCTCTTAGGGTTAGAGAGATGGCTCTGCAGTGCTGTGATCAGCATGACTACCACGTATGCTTCGGATGGATGACTTGAACAGATTCATGGTGCCTCTCAGCCTTCTATCACCACAACAAACAGCTGAGGTAAATTCCCTTATATCAAAAAATACAGTTTTCCTTTTTCCTCTAAAACTTTCATTTCCCCCCCTTTATTGAGATAAAAGTTTTTGGCTTATTGTTTTGGAGGCTCTAATTCATGATTGACTGGCTTCCTTACCTCTATGCTTGTGGAGGGATGTCATGATATGCAAAGCCATCTCACAGATACTCAGAAAGAGAAAGAGACAAATCAAGGGTTGCGTCCCATCAGCTCCTTCAAGAGCACACTCCCAGTGACCTAAGAACCCCCTACAAGGTCCCACCTCTCAAAGGTCTTGCCAGTTCCCAACTATGTTGCATGTTCAAAGCCAGTCTGTGCTACATAGTAAGCTTGTAGCCAACCTGGACTACATTATGAGACCTTAACTCAAAACAACAACAAAAAATTACAAATAAATAAGTCTTCCAGTAGCCTTTTATTGAAGTTTAATTTTGTGCCTCTTCTCCCTCCTCTCCTTTCTCCCTCCTTTCATCCCATCCACTCCCTTCTCCTCAACTCCCCTCATCCCCACTTCCCTCCCAAATTCCCCCTTATTCTCTTTTCTTTTCAAACACCACATGCATATTTAAGGTGCAAACTGTAGAAAGCAATGTCCTTTCTCTCATTGTTTTTTTCTTGGATTATGTGTTGATTTTATTTTATTTGTAGAGTGTTTTGACTGACTGTATGCATACATACCATTTCTGTATGGTGCCTTTGGAGGTTGGAAGACGGTCTTAGATTTCCTAGGACTTGAGTTACAGACAGTCATGAGCCACCATGCAGTGTGGAGAACTGAATCCAGGTCCTCTGCAAGAACAACCAGTGCTCTTAAATACTGAGTCATCTTTGTAGCCGTAGGTGTTTCAAAACCTACTTTAAGGGTTTTCAAATGCTTTGACCCCCTTTCTACCCCAAAGGTAGGGAGAAAAGATGGCAAATAGGACAAGGGGATGTGGACTTGTTTAGAAATAGTTCTTTGAGGTGATTCCAATCTCAGTTTGTCAGGATTCCAGCAGACCACCAATTCAGGAGTGTCAGGATGCCAAACATGAATTAGCAGCAGTGACATTATCCAGCAGAAACAGTCAGGCTTCTGCCAAATCCTCAAAAATCAGTGGGAGGTATCCGAACCAGACAGGATGTCTGGAGGAGTTCTCTGCTGTGGCTCTCTCAATGACGTGAAGATCAGCAAAGACCTGAGACCAACAAAGTGTTGCAAGGCTAGCTATGCAATCACCCTGTCACTGTCCCTTGAGTCCTATTTATGCTCTCTCCAGATATCACATGTCCTCCTATGGGTCTTGCCTCAGCAAAACACCACGTGAGTCTTCATCATAAGATACTAACAGAATCTTCCACTTTTCATCTCTCCTGACCTAATGTTAGTTTTGATGATCTTCCTCTAGTTTTCCCCCTGGTGATCAGATGTAGGCTCCTTGCATCAATCCACCTTCTTTTCTCTCCTGTTAGTCATTCGTTTATTTCTCTTAGTCTATGTTTCTCTTTCACCCATTGAACTACTCCTCTAGGTTCTTTTCAGTTTGCTTTTTTTTGGGTACCCCTTCTTTGGTCTGTGTCATTCACATCTCACCTTTTCTTTGTGGGGGACATGAATATTTTGCTCTACACTTGGATTTAAGATCATGAGAGCTCCATGATGCAGATCCCCACAGCACAGTTCAGAACATATTTTACCATTATTGTTGCTGCTGCTGTTGTTATTGTTGCTGTTGCTGTTGATCAGCCCCTTATTAGCAGGGTCTGTCAGCCTTTTTATTTGTGACCATTGGATTTCCATACCAGAGAATCTTCCCATGTCCCACATGGTCACGGGGTTGCACCCATTTACTGACACTAGAAATAGGACAAGGGGACAGGTGTTGGGGTGACCATTTTGGTTTTGTACTCAGCTGGTCACATTCTCCAATTTAGCACTGTCTCCTCCAGCTGTACATACTCTCTCTACCATCTGGAACCCCTGTGTTCTAAAGACAATAAAGTTCCAGTCCCCACAGAGAGAGTACGGGCCACATGTGGAAGCCACAGAGATTGGAAAAGGCAAGGGGCTGGCACCTCACAGCTCAGGACACATGTGCAATCCAGTGACGGTTGCCTGAGAGCCTAGTCCTGCTCTGTGTCCTGTGGGGAAAATTAATTTGTTTTTCACTGGCGTCTTCTCTGTTGGCACAAAGCCTTCCATTTCCTTGGCCCGCCTCACTCATTACCTTTGCTCTGTCTCCCATTTTTAAGATTTCACTTTCATCTGCAAATACTGCTGACACATCTCTATTTATCCTTAGTACCTTTACGTGTAATCGTTATTTGGGTTATTTTACTATTGCAGCAATAACATTTTGAGAGAATGGAAAAAAAAAGCACATAAGAAATTGAATCCATGCATTCATAGATATTTCTTAATATATATACATTTCTTTCTTTCCGTACACATAGACACACAAAATTAGGTTCAAAATAAGCAGAAAATACTTACAAATCTTACATGTTCACAAGGGCAGACACAAAGAAAGTCTACACAGATTGTAAAATGTGAGGCCACAGGCCCATACTGTATGACTAAATCACTGCGCTATAACCTATAGTGAGTGAGGGGCCTGTCTGTCCCTTGGTAACCTCTTGACTGCTACAGTAGGTACTTTTCTGCTGCCTTGAGAAAGTACCCAGGCAAAATGCAGCCTAGGGAAGAAAGGATGTCTTTTAGCTTATGGCTCTAGAAGACTGAAGCCCATCAAGGCAGGGAAGGTACAGAAGACGCCCGAAGCTCATCATCTCTACCACAACTGAGTCCCCACTGAACACTGCAGAAATTCCAACTGGAGGAGACTAAATGGAGTTTTAAAATTTTAACTAACTTCTTGAACTCCTGATGTATAAGATTCAAGGAACCTCATAAACCAAGATAATGTGTCTCCTCCCTAAACTCAGAAGAAACAACTCAATGACAGAGACTTAGATAAAATCCAAAATGATAGTAATAAGCATATTTAAAGAAATCAGAGAGAATACAGATAATCTTCTAAACAAATTCCAAGGGAGTACAAACAGCTGAGGAGATAAGGGAGATGACACAGTTGATGAAAATGGAATTTGGTAAAGACATAGAAGGAATGAAGAAACAGAAAACTGCCACGACGCTGGGCATTGACAATGGGATGGATCGGGGGCAGGGACATGCTATTAGGGCTTTCAAAGCACAGTGGGCACAAATGAATCAATCATTTGTGGAAACACTTAACTTTAAAAAAATGTGTAAGTGGGACATAAATATCTTTGGAACACCAGGAAAAGAGCAAATTTGTGGATTACGAATAAGGGAGATTGAAGAAAAGGAGGAGGGATGGGGAGGAAAGGGGAGGAGTAGAGGAGAAGAAGGGGAAAGAGGGGGAGGAGCAGAGGAGAAGGAGGAAAAAAGAACGAGGAAGAATCTTATGCCAAACACAGAAAAAGTATTTTTAATATAATCATAACAGAAAAGTTTTTCAAATCCAGGGAAAGGGGACAGTCCAGGTACAAGAGGCATATGGAATGCTAAATGGGCAAGATGCTGAAAAGAAACTCCCCATATCATATTATGATTAAAATACTAAATACACCGAAATACTAAATACAAAGAAAGGCTGGACCATCAAAATAGTAGCTGATTTCTCCGCAGAAACTTTCAAAGCTAAGAGGTCATAAAATAGTACTGTCCAAGTTCTGAGAGATGGCAGCTGTCAACACAGACCCATAGCTGATGGAGAAAGAGGAAGGTTCTGTGATAAGATTTGAAGAAAGGAATTTGTGACCACAAAACTCAGTCTGCAGAGGAAGACAGAAGCGATTCTTTGAGTGGAAAGCACTGGTAGGTGTGGCCAAAAGACTGGAGTAGAAGTTAAGCCAATGTGGATGAAGTACGAACAAACACTATACAATGACGTCATCCAGAATGGCCACCATCAAGGAAAAAGCAGCATCTGATGCTGGAGAGGATGGGGGTTAGGGGAGGGGGAAGGAAACCTTATTTGTTGCTTATGCACAAATTATGGAAAATAGCTTGGGGTTTTTTGAAAACAAACAAACAAAGTTTTAAAAATTCTTTAGTTTGAGCTAACATAGTGCCATTTCCAGGCTATTCCCAAAGGAGTTGGTATCCTGCAACAGAGATACTTACACCTCCATGTTTATTGCTGCTCTGTCTGCTATAGCAAGAAATTAGAACCCATGTAGATGCTACTCTCAAAATAATAATTTAAAACAATTCCTGGGGAATTTTCATTAACTTTAAAATGTCATTATTTTCAAAGTTTTCTCGGCTGTTGTTATTTGATCTGTGTTGGAAATACTTGTGTTTATTTATATGTGCTTGTTTGTTTGGATCTTCCGTATTATTCCGCCTATTGTCCTGTGAAGAGAGGACTTTTTTGGCTCCACCTCAAAGAGGCACATCCTCCTCACTCTCCTGTGAGCTCACCAAATAGAACATGCCGAGTTAGTGGCAGGCACTGAAGAAGACACTGGAAGCCTTCGAGAGGATGTGGTTTCTGCTATTCCAGAGATCAGAGTTAAAAGAACAAGGACAGACGAGGCCAGTACCAACAGAGGTGGGAAGCCTTTTGGAAATCACAACTATGAAGACTGGGCCCTGATTTGCCTCTCAGGACACATCAGGCCTTGGAAGTGAGTTCTCCAACCTTGGAAGTGAGTTCTCCAACCTTCAAGGCCTGCTAATGGTAGGAGAAAACATTGCTTAATGACCTGGATGCCTCATGTGTGCCCTGGTAGACACAACAGGAGACAGGAGAGCTGATGCCTAAGGGCTTGCATATGAACCGGTGCAGGGGGAAGAGAAGACCTTTGTATGGAGGATAACAAGATGTAAAAGGGAGGCTCATGCCCTTGTGGGAGATTAGAAGTTGCCAAGGCTGGTGCACACCTTCAATCTTACACTTGGGGAGCATAGGCAGGTAGATCTCTGGGAGTTTGAAGCTAGCCTGGTCTATATGGAGAGGTTGATGACAGTTAGGGCTACACAGTAAGATATTTTCTCAAGGAAGAAGAGGAGAGGAGAGGAGATGGGAGAGGAGAACAGGGTGGGGGGAGGAGGAAGAGGAAGAGGAAGAGAAGTGGAAGAGGAAAGGGGGCAGGGACAGAGAGGAGTAAGAAGAAGCAACTGTTCCCATAATATAATGTAATACATGGCGCAGACTCTAGGCCAATGAAGGAACACAACAAGCTTCCATCTTTATTCGTTTGTTGCTTTTCTTCCTGTCTCAGTCTTAGCGACGGATGTTCCATTTCTTCTATGAATGACCAGAAACCCTCAAGTCACTGATGAAGCAAAAGAAAAGTTGGGACATTGTGCTGGGCACATGACAGGCACAGCATCCATTCTTCCTCTATGTCAGGCATGCTTATTATCATTATTTTTATTCCTAAACAATATCAAATCACAAGAACTGTATAAGAATGAGTGTAGGGCCATAGACTCAGCGGTAACTTACTTTTAAGTATATTTTTCTTTTATACTTTTTTTCCTGACTTTGTGTCCCATTTAACTCTTAGTTTACTTCATATATCAACGTCAGAGGAGTCTACTTGCAACATTGATTTCATAACATTGCATCCAATTCTGCCAAGCTAATGCTTTGGTTCTTCACTGGCCCCCATGGGATATTTACAACAATAATTCTATTAGACTCTTAAAATACATGAATAAACTCTTTAAAATGTTTTAATGGCCATATTATCTGATTGCCATGCAAACAAACCACATATAAGTAATGTTAAATGAGAAACTACTTGAAATTTGATGAACACATTTCTACATAACTCAGTAAACAACAGATGATAGCAACAAAAACAGTCTACTTACAAAATGAGACAATGACATAGGAAGAAAATTCATGGGCTGCAGCCAAAGCCGTACTTATTATTAGAATAATACTCTTGACTGCGCTTCTTATTAAGAAAGACAACATTAAAAACACGTATTCTGACCATTAGACTCAACAAATCAGCAAAAATATTTTTTTTAAAAAAATAAAGCAGGAAGAGGGAATTAGCAGAAATAACAAGCATAAATATGCAGTCAGCAGAATTGCTAAATACATGAGGTTGGGTTCCCCGAAATGATGAATAAAATATTCAAAACTAAGAAATCTAATCAAGGAATGAGGAGACCAAAATAGGACTGAGAACAAAGATATAATCAAAGATAGGAAGGGGGTTTGTAGACTTTCCAGAGACTCCCATACACAGCTCTGCTAAAAATGGAACCCATGCAACACTGAACATCTTCAAAGAAGACACACTGAAATCAACTTAAGATAAATGTCGAAAGAATACACAGACCAAAGACTTCTAAGAAGGGAAGTGCATGTTTGAAGCCACTCTGACCTATAGAGAGCCCTGGCCAGCTGTATAGTGAGACCCTGTGTGAAGGACCTGTGTGAAGATGCTGAGACCCAGTGAGGCACGGGAAGCAGCATCAACCCCATGAAGGAGGGGAGACTTTCATGGTTGTTTTCTTTTGTCCTGAGTATTGAACTACATCCTGACAAAGACTCGACCCCTGGGTTCTAATGCCAGACAGGTTTTCCATGGCTGCCCTTGAATTCACAGTCTTCCCACCCTGCCTTCCTAGTGAGGAGATCATGGGTGAGCACCAAGCTTGACTGACTGGCTGCTCTCTAATGATTCTGACAAACCGAGAAAGTTGGTAAACTTCTCACTGTGTGTCTGTCTGTGTATCCGTCTCTCCTTTACAGGCTCATACACTTACATACAAAAATAAAGTTTAGTCAATATTGAAGGACTAGGGTTTAGCTCAGTGGCAGAGGGTAAGAATGGTCAATCCATGAAGACTCCAGCACCAAAGAGCAAATATAAAATGGAGAAGATATATTCTGCAGTTCTTTTGCTTGCAATATAGTTACATACTTAGAAAACCCAAGGGAATCCACAAGAAACTCACTGAAATTGATAATAGCACCAAATGTGAACACTACGGGTAAAGTGTACTTACTATCTATTTTACTAGAGACAACCAGTTGATAAATATAATAAAAAAGATTCCCACTATGAAAACATGCCCAAAAAATGCTCAGAAATAAATTTGACAAGAATCATGCAGAACCAATGGGGGAAAAAAAACTTAAAAAAATTGTGGAGGTGAAGCTGAGGCCAACCTGGGCTACACAGCAATAACACATCTGAAAAAAATTCCACCTCTCAACTTTATGGAGAGTCATTGTCAGAAACTTATAAACAGAGACACGGGTAAGTGTGGACGGTAGCACAACAGAAGAGAGAGAAACAGAGGAAACAGAGATGGAGAGAGAGAGAGAGAGAGAGAGAGAGAGAGAGAGAGACAAAGACAGAGACAGAGAGAGAAGAGAGACAGAGAGAGAGGAAACAGAGATGAGAGAGAGAGACAGAGAGAGAGACAGAGACAGAGACAGAAAGACAGAGAGAGACAGAGAGAGAAGAGAGAGACAGAGAGAACACAGTAGGTTCCCTTTTATAGTCTAATATTGACAACATCCTTTTGGGCTGGCCTTGAACTTATGACACTCCTGCTTTAGCTTCCCCAGCACTGGGACTTCAAAACCAAGAAACCCAAACAAGATGACCACAATAAAATTGGGAACAAAGATATAATTGAAGGTATGACTGGGGTTTGCAGGTTTCCAGAGACTTTGATGCACAGCTGGACCACTATGCCTGATTGAGACTTTTAAAAACCTAGCATGGAAGTCCTTCTTACAGCCAGCACTGGGAAGTCAGATAGAGCTACTGTGGAATGAAGCAATCTCTTCAGTGTCTGTGTCCAAACCAACATGTCAGAGGCATCTCCACTCCATGTTGAGAGGAGTGGATGTCACTACAAGCCAAGATATGGAGTCAACTCTTACTCCTATGCAGAGATGGATAGGTAAAGAAAATGTGTTACCTCTGTACCATGGAACCTTCTGAAGTGACAAATTTGTCACTTCAAAGGGGTTAGTGAGAAATTCTCACGCCCTTGATGTGTGGTCAGGAAGTAAAGCAGAGACAACACAAATCCTGTGCTGGGAAGAAGCTTGGGATACTGCAGGGCCCCCACTAATGGCAGTGAGATACTCAGAGAAGACCTGAGCAAGCAGGTCGTCCCTCCTGCCAAAGTTGGGGGATCAACTGTGTTCTCTTCCTGCTGGGAACATGTGTGTGCATGTCCTCCTCTTCACTGGATCTTGGTGTGGTCAACCACCTCCACAAAGTGTATTTCATGTCTTCTACCATAATTGGTTCCCATATAGAGAGTTCACCTCTACCTTCCAAGTGCATGAGGACAGAGCCCCACTCCAAGCCCCAGGCTCTGGAATTATTTTCCAGCTCTAGAGCCTGAGTAGTTGCATGTTACCCATAAGGACACTCTTCACAGTGGACAATGATACTCTGAGCGTCTGTCCTGATGTTGTCAATTTCTCCTCTGGGCTTGAAGTTAAATGCAAAAGAAGGTTTTTTTTTTTTAACTAATCATGTGTAGGTTTCTTCCTTTTGATTTAAGGAGGGAGGCTTATGAGACTCACAAGAAATTTATAATTGGTTTGAGGGCTCTCCTCATGTTATAAACAGTGAGCAGTCACTGGGAAAGTGGGGACTCTTTGGTGTATTTGCTCCGGCACATTGCTCACTGAACAGAGATGATGCCACCCAAGAGTCACTTTATGCTTCTATACATAGCTCCAAACAAACCTCCTGCTCCTCTAAGGTGGTCTTGGGCAGAATTGTTACTCTGATCTGTTGGTTGTATTTTCTGTCTGTGATAAATAGAAACAAATGTCTCCAGGAAAAAAAATCACACAAGACGTTGGTTAAAGGCCTCAGAAGATAGCCCAGCTGGCTCACCTGTGGCTGCCTATGCTGATATACTGGGCATTCACATCCCACACTTTCCCATCTCTTTTCCTCTCTTTTCTCCCGAGACGATGACTCACACTGTAACTCCGGATGGCCTGTGCCATTAGGTAACACAGGATGATGTTGAACTTGTGGCAATCCACCTGCCTCTGCCTCCCAAGTGCTAAGATAACAGGTATGAGCCACGGTTGATCACTCTCTCACTATGGTGTCTGAAGTAGACTCTCATGTAGTCACATCAAAGTGGGTTTGCAGGAGCCCTCCTCCTCCTAACGTTACAGATACCTTCTTGGTCCTTCTCCCAAGCCACCATAGACTCACAGGAGTTGTTTTTCTCATTACTGTGATACAATACCCAACAAAAACAACTTGAGTACTATATTTACATTGTCCATTTGTCCACTGATGGGCATCCAGGCTCCCTATTGTAACTAGAGCAGCAATGGACATGGATGTGGGTCACACACAGAAAGAAGTCACGAAAGCAGGAGGCAGACTTACTGAGAGGAGGAATTTCAGCAAAGGAAGGAATGAGAGAGAGGAATAGATGCTAAAATAACCTAAAATTTATTTTCTCCATATATTAAGCCATCAAATAATAAATACCACAAAATGGGGGAGAGAGAGCCACGTAAGGCAGGAAGAATTTATTTTAGCTTACCATTTAAGGGTGCATTCCACTCTGGTGGCTGTAAAAGCCTGTAGAGAGAATCTCTTGTGTACTGTATAGAAATATCACCTGTCAATAAAAAGCTAGTGGCCTTTTAGTTGAGGCAGGAAATGGGAGGTTGGAGTTCCGGTAGAGAGAGAGGAACTCTGGGATAGAGTCAGGCATGGGAACAGATTCACTCCAAACTCTAAAGAGACAGGAGGAGGAGAGGTAATCAGCCATGTCACACCCATAGAATAGAATAAATGGGTTAGTTAAATTATGAGCTAGTCAGGGTGTAAGCCCAAGTTTATGGCCTAGGCATTTATTCATAAATAAGTAAGTCTCAGAGTCGTTATTTTGGGAATAGGGGCACAGGTGGAAAAGCCCAAAGTTATGAGAGCCTGAGGCATCTCCATAGTCAGGAAGTAGAGAGAGATGGTTGCAGGTGCTCAGCTCATGGTCTCCTTTTTAATTATTCCAGGACTTTTGGTCTGGCTCTTCCTCACTCTGTGAAACCCTTCTGTAAACATTACCATAGATGCACACAAAATTGTGCTTCTGTGATGATTCTAAATCTAGGGAATTTGATGATGTACACTGACCATTACAGGATGCCAATCCTGACAGCAGCACATGATCTGTGAAAGTCAGTTCCCTTCTAGCCAGACAATTGCCTAAATGAATCCCAAGGAGGAATTTCATAGCCTCCTCTACTGTGCCCACATACATACAGAATTAATACCCACTCCTAACCCCCTGGCATTTCCTATATATGCTGGATGGTAGGGTTATGTGCTTCTGTATGCAAAAACATATTTTATTCTTTGATGCAGCATTTTTAACACAACTTCATAGGCAGGACATAGAAAAAGACAACACTAGGAGTTTATTTATTTTCTTATCAATTAACCAGCCAAGCTAGTTATTTGATTTTATGTACTAGTTCAAGTTACAGCCAGTATCTGAAGAGTCCAAAGGGTTTTCTAGAGGTTGCCTGATTTTGTGCAGTCAGCTAGCTCCTGGCTCTTCTCTGTACCTAGGTGGGCAGTCAAGATGAATGAGGAAGGAGAAATATAACACAGGAAGGCCCTGAATAGATTCAGTGGTCAGGAGACATTAATCTTGACATACATGGTCTGCTTCTCTGAGGAGCCATCGTCACCCTTTCTGACCACCACACTTCATTTGTCTGCTTAATGTCCCATAATCCAAGACTTTTGATTAACCCTGTAAATGGGCTCTGCCCCTGGTGGGTCTTTGCCCCTTCGAGTTGTCTGGACAGCACAGAATACTGAACTATTTGCTTCAACCTGTTCATGGCTATCAGTCTTTCCTCAAGCCATCTGAGTCTACTTTGCTCCTTGGTAACTTCAACCATGTCTACGCTGATCCCCTTGATGCTACAACCGAGGTTTAATCCTGGGGAAAGAAGCATGGTTTGGCATGTATTCTCTGAGGATGTGTTCTGTCCCAGGCTCTGCATAATGTGCTACTAGGAACATAATGGTGATGAACACCAAGTTTTGGATGATTTAAAGGTTTCACCTGTTGGACACACAATTTTCAGTAGAGAGATGATCTAAAAGAAGAAAAGAACACCCAACAAACAAACATAACAAAACAACCCCCCAAAACCAATTATTTCATCTTAGACAGGGTGGTCAGGGAGTCCCTGTAAAACAGATATATATTTGTTGGGTTTGGATGAACAAAGGAAAAGGGAGCTTGAAGATGGTTCATTTTTTTTTGTTTGAATCACTTTAGATACGAGGAAAGAACAGAGAAAAGCTGAACCAGGCCTGTCAATATGGACTTCTCCACTATATATGGTGGCATCAAGCCTGTTAATCTAGCTACCAAAAAGCTTGGAGCAAGAGAATCACAAGTTTAAGACCCATCTAGGCTATAGAGTAAGATAAAGACCAGATGAAGCAATTCAGTTAGGTGTTCTCTCAAAATTAAGAGTAAGAAGATGGTTGAGAACGTAAATCTGTCATAGAGCCCCTGCCTAGAATCCCCCAGGGAGGGGCTGGGGGCGTGGCTCAGTGGTAGAGCCCTGCCTAGAATCCCCCAGTGAGGGGCTGGGGGCGTGGCTCAGTGGTAGAGCCCCTGCCTAGAATCCCCCAGGGAGGGGCTGGGGGCGTGGCTCAGTGGTAGAGCCCTGCCTAGAATCCCCCAGTGAGGGACTGGGGGCGTGGCTCAGTGGTAGAGCCCCTGCCTAGAATCCCCCAGGGAGGGGCTGGGGGCGTGGCTCAGTGGTAGAGCCCTGCCTAGAATCCCCCAGGGAGGGACTGGGGGCGTGGCTCAGTGGTAGAGCCCCTGCCTAGAATCCCCCAGGGAGGGGCTGGGGGCGTGGCTCAGTGGTAGAGCCCTGCCTAGAATCCCCCAGGGAGGGACTGGGGGCGTGGCTCAGTGGTAGAGCCCCTGCCTAGAATCCCCCAGGGAGAGGCTGGGGGCGTGGCTCAGTGGTAGAGCCCCTGCCTAGAATCCTCCAGTGAGGGGCTGGGGCCGTGGCTCAGTGGTAGAGCCCCTGCCTAGAATCCCCCAGTGAGGGGCTGGGGGCGTGGCTCAGTGGTAGAGCCCTGCCTAGAATCCCCCAGGGAGGGGCTGGGGTGTGGCTCAGTGGTAGAGCCCCTGCCTAGAATCCCCCAGGGAGGGGCTGGGGGCGTGGCTCAGTGGTAGAGCCCTGCCTAGAATCCCCCAGGGAGGGCTGTGGGCGTGGCTCAGTGGTAGAGCCCCTGCCTAGAATCCCCCAGTGAGGGGCTGGGGGCGTGGCTCAGTGGTAGAGCCCTGCCTAGAATCCCCCAGTGAGGGGCTGGGGGCGTGGCTCAGCGGTAGAGCCCCTGCCTAGAATACCCAGGGAGGGGCTGGGGGCGTGGCTCAGTGGTAGAGCCCCTGCCTAGAATCCCCCAGGGAGGGGCTGGGGGCGTGGCTCAGTGGTAGAGCCCTGCCTAGAATCCCCCAGTGAGGGGCTGGGGGCGTGGCTCAGTGGTAGAGCCCCTGCCTAGAATCCCCCAGTGAGGGGCTGGGGGCGTGGCTCAGTGGTAGAGCCCCTGCCTAGAATCCCCAGTGAGGGGCTGGGGGCGTGGCTCAGTGGTAGAGCCCCTGCCTAGAATCCCCCAGTGAGGGGCTGGGGGCGTGGCTCAGTGGTAGAGCCCCTGCCTAGAATCCCCAGTGAGGGGCTGGGGGCGTGGCTCAGTGGTAGAGCCCTGCCTAGAATCCCCCAGTGAGAGGCTGGGGGCGTGGCTCAGTGGTAGAGCCCCTGCCTAGAATCCCCCAGGGAGGGGCTGGGGGCGTGGCTCAGTGGTAGAGCCCCTGCCTAGAATCCCCAGTGAGGGGCTGGGGGCGTGGCTCAGTGGTAGAGCCCCTGTCTAGAATCCCCCAGGGAGGGACTGGGGGCGTGTCTCAGTGGTAGAGCCCCTGCCTAGAATCCCCCAGTGAGGAGCTGGGGGCGTGGCTCAGCGGTAGAGCCCCTGCCTAGAATCCCCCAGTGAGGGGCTGGGGGCGTGGCTCAGCGGTAGAGCCCCTGCCTAGAATCCCCCAGGGAGGGGCTGGGGGCGTGGCTCAGCGGTAGAGCCCCTGCCTAGAATCCCCAGTGAGGGGCTGGGGGCGTGGCTCAGTGGTAGAGCCCTGCCTAGAATCCCCCAGGGAGGGGCTGGGGGCGTGGCTCAGTGGTAGAGCCCTGCCTAGAATCCCCCAGTGAGGGACTGGGGGTGTGGCTCAGTGGTAGAGCCCCTGCCTAGAATCCCCAGGGAGGGGCTGGGGGCGTGGCTCAGTGGTAGAGCCCTGCCTAGAATCCCCCAGTGAGGGACTGGGGTGTGGCTCAGTGGTAGAGCCCCTGCCTAGAATCCCCAGGGAGGGGCTGGGGGCGTGGCTCAGTGGTAGAGCCCCTGCCTAGAATCCCCCAGGGAGGGGCTGGGGGCGTGGCTCAGTGGTAGAGCCCCTACCTAGAATCCCCCAGTGAGGGGCTGGGGGCGTGGCTCAGTGGTAGAGCCCCTGCCTAGAATCCCCCAGGGAGGGGCTGGGGGCGTGGCTCAGTGGTAGAGCCCCTGCCTAGAATCCCCCAGGGAGGGGCTGGGGGCGTGGCTCAGTGGTAGAGCCCCTGCCTAGAATCCCCCAGGGAGGGGCTGGGGGCGTGGCTCAGTGGTAGAGCCCCTGCCTAGAATCCCCAGTGAGGGGCTGGGGGCGTGGCTCAGTGGTAGAGCCCCTGCATAGAATCCCCCAGGGAGGGGCTGGGGGCGTGGCTCAGTGGTAGAGCCCTGCCTAGAATCCCCAGGGAGGGGCTGGGGGCGTGGCTCAGTGGTAGAGCCCCTGCCTAGAATCCCCCAGTGAGGGGGCTGGGGGCGTGGCTCAGTGGTAGAGCCCCTGCCTAGAATCCCCCAGTGAGGGGCTGGAGGCGTGGCTCAGTGGTACAGCCCCTGCCTAGAATCCCCCAG
Source organism: Tokudaia tokunoshimensis (assembly GCA_036184795.1). NCBI lineage: Eukaryota > Metazoa > Chordata > Mammalia > Rodentia > Muridae > Tokudaia > Tokudaia tokunoshimensis. The sequence continues at coordinate 5,475,111 of BTHU01000001.1, forward strand.
TGAGGGGCTGGGGGCGTGGCTCAGTGGTAGAGCCCTGCCTAGAATCCCCCAGTGAGGGGCTGGGGGCGTGGCTCAGTGGTAGAGCACTTGTGTCAAATCTGTCAATTAGCAACTAGGATAACAGTTGAGATAGAGTGGCTTGCCTAGCATGCAGAAGCCACGGTGTTCAACCTTCAGTACCTCAAAAGGTTCAAAATAGAATAGGCCTTTCCTTTCTCCAAGTTGCATGAGGAGCAAAATGTAGTAGGTGCTGCTGCCCTTACTTCCGATCAAGGACTTCCTAACCGGCACTCCAACTTTCAAATGAAGTGCCTGAGAGTTGGTCTTTACCTCCTGATCCCCTCATAATCGCACCAAGTCTTAGAAGGCGGAGAGAATACAGATGGCAGGAAGATCCATGCTGCAGATTTAATCAGAAAAACTTGACTATGGCACACATCCATCCCTTGACGTTGCCTCTAGATAGGCGAGACATGCATATACAGAATTATATACCTCACATCATGGAGCACCTCATGTCATGGAACACCTCACATCCTGGAGTACCTCACATCCTGGAACACCTCATATCACGGAGCACCTCACATCATGGAGTACCTCACACCATGGAGCACCTCACATTGTGAGGCACCTCACATCCTGGACTTCATCTCTGTTCAGACATGCCTCCCCATGAGAAAGCTCAGATTGTCTGGCCTGGCAGTGGAGACAGAGTTTAGTAACATCGATTTTGGCCTGTTGATTGGCAGGAAAATTTCCCATTGGACATGCAGGAGATGGAACTTGTCTGTGGGGTTCAGTCAACCCCTCAGAAGGTCCTGAGCCCTGGACCCTAAGGATCCACCAGGCTGAAGTTGATCACCTGCTTCATGCGCGTGCTCCTCATAGCAGAATCACCCAAAAGCTAGTATCAACTAGCATCTCCCAGATAGGAAAGCTTCACTGGCTTCCAAGTCTCTCTTTCTCCCTTGGTCCGACTGAATAAGACCCAAAACCCATCAACTGGGAGGTGGAAGGAGATGAGGATGGAGGTGGCTTCCCAGTTGGTCTTCCTGCCAGAGAGCAGCCCCACTAAAGGAGGGGCTGATGAACAGAAGCAGTCAGGCACATGGGACAAGGTGGAAAGTTACTAAGGTTTAGTGGTGGAATGACCTTCACAAGCTCATGTGTTTAAATACTTAGCACCTAGCTGGTGTTGCTGTTTTGGAAGGTGTAGAACCCTTAGGAGGTAGGTCTTAGCTGGATAAGATACACAGCTGGAGGGTGGAACTTGAAGGCTCTGGCCTGAGCCCTCTCAGTTTCCTGATTCTCTGAGAGGTGAGGTGACAAACCCAGCTCTTGTATCCCTGGATGGAGTCTTTTGGGCTGCCTCAGTTTCTTTGCTCTGATGAGATGCTCTCTGTAAGCAGAACCGAAGCAAACCTTCCCCCAGCTAGGTTGTTTCCATCAGGTACTTTGGTCACAGCGAGGAAAAAGTAACTGTTAGATTAATGATTAAGGGAGACTGGCCTTTTAAATTACTCAATTGTGTGTCTTTTAATTAAAGCTATTGTAAGAGTCTATTAGTCCTATAATGTACAGAACCATGGTTTGATTGAACCTGGAGGCACAGGGAGGAGAAGCCTACCTGGAGATGAACAGGGTACTGTAGAAAGGAAGAGGAGGCGAGGTTATCAGCCAGATGCCTTCTCATTCCTCACACAACCCAGAATTTGGTTTCTGATTGAATGGCTCACAAACACATGCTTTCACAGGTCCCCAAAACATGTAAAACCTTAGCCCTGAAGGGATCTCAAGACACATAGTATCTCTGACAACTAAAGTTGAATGGTGGTTCTTTTGAGTGGAGACAGTTCTGGGAGATTAGTCAAGCATACCTCTGGGTGTGTCTGTGCAAACATTCCAGGTGAAGAAATGCAGTTGATGGTGACGGCAGTGTCTCTGGGGCTATATGAAAGAAAATGGGAAAAGGAGACTTGTAGGGAAAGTGAGCAGGCCCCACATCTCTGTAAAGGGATGGAGAGCACCTGACTACCTGCGGAGGGAGGCTGCCTGGCTAGCGGGAAGGTCTTTGCCCAAAATGTGGGGCCATTCTGGTGCAGGCCTCGTGTACCTGTAGAGGAAGCCTGGCTGGGTGGAAGAGTCTTTGGTCCTTTCTGGCGGCTGGAGATGCTAAGGCCTATTCCATTGCTCCTACATGGCAGGTTTTAATAAGAAGAGACAATCCATGGTTTCAAAGCTTTATTATAGAGAAGTAGGAAAAGAAAAAGAGATAGAGAACTAAAGAGAGAAAGAAAAGATAGAGGGATGAGAGCTGGCCATGACCATGTGGAAAGAGGGGAGAAGAATGGGGAGAGAGGGAACAAGGGGACAAGAGAAAAAAAGAGGGGCCTGGCAAACCCTTTTATAGTGGGCTGGGTTACCTGACTGTTGCCAGGTAACTGTGGGGCAGGGAAAACCTGGCTGTAGTGAGGTGACTGTGGGGGTGGAGTCCAGCCAGAACACTAGGGGCCTGGTCCTAGTGTGACTGATGGCCATAGGATTATGGAGTTGAGGAGTCAGGAGTATGGAGTTGGTGTCAGGAGCCTGAGTATCTGGGAGCATGGCTCACTGGTTCTGTTCCTTGTAGAATATTCTCCTGGGTTTCCAGAGTAAGCCTCACTCAACCAGGCCACAGACTGCCTTTTACAGTCCCACAGAGACTTCCCCCAGGGCAGATGTGTTCTCTCTGTGTGTCTCTCTCTGCTTCCCCTCAGCCACGAGGGAAACAACCTCTTCCTCCAGATTATCCCGCTAAAATGACATCTCACCAGACATGTGGGACAGCTGAAATCTCCAAAACTGTGAACTAAAACAACTGACGTCTCCCAGTGAGTCTTTCTGTGGGGTACTTTAGTCAGAGCTGTGCAGATGCAGGCCGTAGAACAGAGGAGAGCTCACTTTCTAACTTCTGAACTCACTTTCACAGAACCAATAGTAGATGCTTATGGAAATGGAGAAGTCATTTTTCAACATTGTTATGCAGTTTTCAAAATTCTAATGACTGCATAATAGTCTACTTAACCAATCCCTGACGAATGGACATCAGGTTATTTCCAATTTTTCACCATTATAAACAACACCATGATGAATATCCCTGTGCATAAATCTCGGGGGTTACCTCTGATCACGTGTTGAGGTGAAAGCAGTAGACATGGATTAGTGAGCTGAAGTAATGAGAAATGTTAAGGTTTTTCATACATAATTCCAATTTCCACAAAGCCATGGATAAATTTACTGCCCTGTTTTCTGCTTTAACCCCATGTTTCCAAGCAATGGGTGAGAAGTACAATAAAGTCTTTTCAACTTGAAAAGTGATAAACAGGGAGGCAGGAGGCACAGCCCAGCAGGTTAAGATGCATTTCTGTGATGTTTCAGAAGACTGGTGTTCAGTTCCCAGCACCCATTTTCTGTGTCTCACAGCTGCCTGTAACCAGCTCCAGGGGAATCCAATGACTTCTTCATATGCCACCACATACAGACTCAGACATGCACACACACACACACACACACACACACACACACACAGACACAGACATGGGCACACACACATGTACACAATTTACAAATTGAAAAGAATAAATGCCTTGTCAAAATTTTAATTTGTATTTCTTTAGAATCTAGTGAGAACAGGCAGATTGTTTTTATGTTGACCAAATGAATTTCCTCTTTTATCTCTTTGTGTATTATTTTTGTTGAATGAGAATTTTTGACAGATTTTTATATGTACTCCATATGATGAAATTACTAGCCACATAAAACCTCTACTAAATCTCACCTACAGATGTTATTTATCATCTGATTAGTACTTTTTGATACCAGAATATTTAATTTATTTATTTGAAAGATTTATTAATTTTATTTTATGTGTATGAGTATTTTTGCCTGCATACATGTCTGTGCACCATGTATATGCAGTACCCTCAGTGTTCAGAAAAGGGAGTCAGATCCACTGGAACTGGAGTTACAGACAATTATGGGCTTCCATGTGGGTGCTGGGAACTGAGCGCAGGTTCTCTGGAAGGGCAGCCAGTGCTCTTAATCACTGAGCCATCTCTCCAGCCCCATACCTGAATATTTTAAATATTGTGCAGATCTAAGTCCTTAGATCTTTTCCTTTGTGACTAACTCTAAGGTTTTACAAAGAAACATTCCTATTTTACACTGTCAAGAGATAAAGCCTAAAATTGCGTTTCTAAGGTCGGTGGAACGGTGGTGTTAGGCATCTTCTCAGAGAAATGAAAAAGCCAACACACAGGGCTACAGATTAATTTTGGCTCCTGGTTTCAGAAAGTTCAACTCATGGTTGGCTGGATTCATTGCTTCCATTGATTTTAGGCCCATGCTGGAGCAGAAACATCATGGCAGGATTGCTTGTGGAGGAGAGGGAGAGAGAGAGAGAGAGCAGAATACCCTCTTCAAAGCACATGTACGGTAGTCCCCCAACAAGATGGGTCCTATTTCTGGATAACCCCTTCGAAGTTACAGTTTCTGTTGCTATGATAAAACACCATGACCATAAGCAACATAAGGAGAAAAGCATTTATTTCAGCTTATAACTCTCAGGCCAGGTAGCATTTCATCACTAAGAGAAGTTTGGACAGAAACTCAAGGCAAGAACCTGGAAGCAGATACAAAATTAACCAACACAGACCCACTCAGCGATACATTCAGCAATGGACTGACCTTCTGATGGAGTTAGTACCCTCGATCCAATCGCCTCTTCATAATCCACTTGCTTTATCCTTATAATCCCACCAGCTGGGAACCAAACCTTCAAGACAGATGTCCCCCTCTCAGGGGACACTTCATATCATAACTATGTGGCATATGCATGTGCGTGTACTCACCAATTAAAATCAGGGTTGCAATAGCAGAAGTAAGCTGCAGCTAATCCAATTTAATCTTATCCCTGTCTAGCCTACAAATGAATGAGACTCAGGCTATGGTTATTTTATTTGGCTTTGACAATTACTGGGGGGCAACCCGTAATCTACTTTCCTAACTGATAGTCTGGCTACCTCCCAGGGGTGTACCCCAGAGACTTGTCATTTCTCCTGGCCATGTGCTCATGGTCCATCTCTTCTCCTGGCCGCTTCCTCCTCTTCCTCTTGACCTTCTCTCTCCTACAGAACCCTGATAAGGTAACTAGACACCGTCCTACCTCTAAACCCTCTAGTAATTGGCTGTAGCCATTTGTATTTAACCAATGGTTTTAAATTAAGGAACAAGATTTGCACAACAAAAGCTGATAAACTCAACTAGTCACTCATAGGTAAATAGACTTTCCGGTACAGAATTTAGCATTACCTCAACAGAAAGCAGCTCACCAAATTTTCCATTGGGACTGGGAGTTAGCTAGATAGATAAATAATACTTTCTATTTTCCTATGCCTGTCATGTTTTCCACAATGAGGTATAGTGCCTGTACATCTGCTTCTTCAAACTCCAGTGACAAGAAGTGTCATGTTAACTTCATTAAGAAAGCATCAAGGGAAGCCTCAGATTTTTAACTCAGTTATTTTACCTCTTAGACCCCTTGACCACATAAAAACCCACCTAAATGCCACATAATGGAAGCCTGTAGACTTTCCGCTGAACCTTGCTTTACAATATTTACAATATTTGTTCATCCAAACCCTCTCACCCCTAAAGACAAAGACTCTAGAAGTTAGCCTACTATTAAATCAATATAGTTTCCAATCGCAAGTTGAATGCTTATCTTTCTACCCATGAATAAGTGCAGCTCTCACCCTTATTAAGGATGTTTCTTTGGGCAGCAGACATGGATTACTGCAGAGATTCACAGTCAAAGTGTAGACTATAAGTGGGTACTGTAGGGATCCTAGCTCTGATTGGACTCCTATACTTAAGGCTTAGAGGAGACTGTGACAGTATGGACTGGAAGACTGTAAAGAGCCAGAGGACCAAGATGTGGGTTGTGAAATAGTATCTTCTATGTATGACAGGGATACTGCACCCATGAAATATCAATAGTATGGTTGTTGGCACAAGACCCAAACAATGACCAAACCAACCGAAATGCTAACATGGATGAGGGAAAACTCCACAAGACTCCACCCATAAGTAAAGAGCTACAGGAAATCAATGACTTTTGAGAGTGGGAAAATCAGTCTTCTTCAGCAATGAGTCTCCTGATAGGGTGGGGAAGTGGTCAGCTCTAAATCTATATACATATATGTAAATTTATACATATATATATAAATATATTATATTTACACACACACACATACACACACACACACATACACACACACACATACACACACACATATACATATATTTGACACTCAGGGATAGGGTGGAGGAATTTGAGGGAGGAAAGTGAAGGATGGGAATGATATGAATGCAGTCTACTCACATTTGAAATTCTAAAAAAAAAATTAAGAAATTGTAATTGGAGTGGCTCAGCAGTTAAGAGCACTGCTGCTCTTGCAGAGGACCTAGGTATGGTTTCCAGTGCCCACACAGTGGCTCACAGCCATCTGTAAATCCAGCTTTTTTTAGGAAACCTGATCCCCTATTCTTGTTGCTCTGCTGCTAAGATCGAAGTCTGATGTAACTGGAAATCCCTGAGCTCAGTGCAAAATGGTAGACTCCCCTTTACAGGGAGCCTTCCTTTGCTCAGCCTTGGGGATCCCAGACCCCAATTCCTATACCTTTGGAATGTCACGTAGCCTTAGTGAGATAATAGGTTCATCCCCTTCTCCTGATGAGAACCCACTTAGCTAGAACCTGGGATTCCTGAAGGCATCTTGCACTTTAGCCTTCAGCCAATAACCTTTACCCACCCTGGATATTCCTACCTCATTCCTCAAAACTATATGACCCTTGAATCACCCCAAATAAAGTTGATCTGTCTCCCTGAAGCTGGTCTGGGTATTCACCATTACCATTCGTACTTACAGGCTGTCGGAAACCCTGTTCACTAATTCTGTTCCCTTTGTTCACTTGGGCCGGTGATCAATGACCCTAGGGAGAAGGGAGACCCACATCTTCTGATCTTCGAGGGCACTAGGTACATACATGGAATATAAACATACATGCAGGCAAATGACCAAATTTTCTTTGAAACAAAAAATAAAAATAAATTCTTCAAAAATGAAAGGACAATTTGGTCCTGACCAGTTGTGATAGGCAGTCAACCTTTGTCACTGTGATGGGTGATTGTGTAAAGAGAAAGAGAATATGTGTGTGTGTGTGTGTGTGTGTGTGTGTGTATACAATTCAGTCACAAAAAGAGTAAAGTTCAATTATTTGCCACAAAGTGGATGAAGCTGGAGGGAATTATAAGCCAGCTATAGAAAGACAAAGAGAAATGTTTTCTCTCATAAGTAGAAACTGAAAATGTTGATCTGAGCTTAGCATATTGGCCTATGTCTACTCTCAGCATTTGGAGGCAGCATGGGGACTTACAGACTAGTTTAAGCCAAACAGCGAGAGGTTGTATGAAAATGGGGTAGGAGGTGTTCCTGGGAAAGTTGGGGGAGAGGAGCTAGAAGAGAAGAGAGAACCTGGCACAGAGGCTTCCGCCCCGCACATTCTGCACCACTGTGTATGTGAATTCAGTTCATAGAAAGCCATTCTATATTCTATGGGGGACTAGAGGAGAGCCTGGAGACTGCCAACATAAAGAAATGCTAATGATATGCAAATTCTAGTTCCTCTGATTTGATCAGTATTCATTGTATACATCAATATCACACTGTACCCATCTACAACTATTGCATGTTATAAAAGAACAACAGCTTTGCAAGAGGGAGGTAACAATCCTGGCTTGCTGTGGGTCTGGGGTCTGAGTTTAGGTTCAGCCTGTGTGAGCCACACAGTATTCCTCTGGAGGCAGGAGTCTCTAACATCCTGTTTCCAGACTCCAGGGTCCCTTCACCAGCCCTTTCCCCAACCCATCACTTTTCAGCTTCAACTTCTCTCCATCCTCCATATCAAGATGATGATTACATTCCTCCTCCTTGGCCCAGAAGCGTCTGGCCTGTGCAAAGCAAACTTCAGACAAGAGATTGCCACCAGGAAGACTGAACTGGGTCTCAATTAAATGCTCCTTAATTAAAAAAAAAATTAGATGTATTTATTTTATGTGTATGGGAGTTTTGTTTGCATGCATATACATGTGACATACATATGCCTGATTACTTCAGAGGTCCCAAGAGGTCATTATATTCCCTGGAACTGGAGTTAAGGACAATTGTAAACCACCATGTGGATGCTGGTAATAGAATCCAGATCTTCTGTAAGAGCAGCCTTTCTCTTAGCCTGGATCTCTTAGCCATCTCCCCAGCGCCCAAAGACATCAAATTCTCTGGAACTGAGTTACATGTTGTGAGCTACCATGTGGGTGCTGAGAATTGAACCCAGGTCCTCTGCAAAAGCAACAAGTCCTCTACCACCTCTCCACTCTTAACGTAACCAAGGTTGCACGCTGTGACCTGGGTTAGAATTGGCAGTGCCCATCGTGCTGTTAACATTCTGTTTCAGCATTGTGCTTTTTCCACTCTCTATCACACATCCCTGGCTCCCACCACATTCAAACTCAAAATGCCCTCTCTCCTTTGAGTGGTCACAAATGTTGTGATAGGGACTGTCTTCACCATACCCTTGAGAATGGCTGCCGCCCCCTCCAGCATCTCTTCTGACTTCTCTCCACCCTCATTTCAAGGGAAGAGCCATCTACCTCCAGGAGAATGTTCTTGGTCCCTAAGCCTAGATGAGATGTCCCTTCCAGGAGCTCAGGTTGCAGTCCTATCCTTGACCGATTAGATGACCTGTGACATGGTGTAAAAGACTGGTTTGCTCTTTTATATTTCCTCTGGAATGGGAGGGTCATAGGTCAGGGACAATGCCCAGAGTACAGTGGACATTCAATGACTACAATCACTCCCACCCCCCACCCCCGACAATGACCACTAGCAGGTTCATGACTGGGTGGCCCTGGGAGTGTGGGCATCTCACTTTGTCCATTTTATCCCTCTCATCTCTCACTGCTGCACTTCCATTGGTCCTTGCATGTCTGGCTCTTGGCTGTACGGTGAGCTACTTAAGAGAGAGAAGTATCTATACAGGTTTTCCCCACTGGATGCTCAGATCAGAGGCAGGCACAGGCTGCACACATGCCATCTTTTCTTTTCTTTTCTTTCCTTTCCTTTTCTTTTCTTTTCTTTCACTTTTCTGCTACATTTTCTTTTTTGTCATTCTTAAATCTGGCCTGTTTCTTTGTATTCTGCCAAATTCCTCTCAGTTGCCAGCCATGTGAAAAGTGGTGCTACCCAAATCAGGAAAGATGGGAAAATTGAAAGACATAGCTGTGCTCCCACAGTGAAGGCAACCTGGCACGGGGCTAAAGGCCAGGGTCTTGCAGACTCCGGCTCTTACTAACCTGTGGTTTGGAATGGCTGTGAAATGCCTGACTGAAGACTCTTGCATAAAAGGCATGGCCCTCACCTACTAGATTGAATTATTGATAAATGATTAAACCATACAGGCTCAGACATCATCAGTAGATTCATTCATGGATGTCTCCACATTTTTAGGGTGTTTTAGGAGGATGGTTAAAATGGGAAGGTAGCAGTCTCCTTGGAGGAATTAGGTTAGCAGGGAAGTGGCCTTAGATGGGTGTCTCGCCTCAGACTTCTCAACTCTCATTTCTTTCTTTCTCTTTCCTGTCTGCTATGAGGTTCACAGCTTCCCTACCCTGAATCCTTCTGCCATATTTCTGTCTTTCAAGGAGGCCCAAAACAAGAGGATCACCCTCAAAAGACTGGACTCCATGAAAGCATGAATCAAATTAACTTTTTGTCCCAAGTCCCCTTTCCTCAGAGATTTGGTCATGACAGTGTAAAACTGACCAACACACACTGTAAAGACCTGGATCGCAGCCCTGTTCCTTTGGATAGCTCCTGCAAATCCTTCTTTTTTTAGTTCTTGCATGTCCCACAGCCAAAGTATGGTGGCCCAGGGTCAGGCCTCTGTCATACAAGCAAACCTACCTTACACCCACGTCACCACAGAACAGAGATTTGACAAATGCTGCTATGTGTTCCTCTTGGGACTTCCCGACCGCACAGCCTGCCTTCCCTGGCACACAGGCATACAGATATGCTCCTTTCACCCATGACATTTCCTTGTTCTTGTTTTACTCCAAAGGGGCCTGCCTGATCTTTGGCCTCCTCAGACCTGTGACTGCCTGTTAACCCTTGGTGTGCTGAATGTCTCCTGCTCAGTTACCACAGTCTCCATTCCAAACAAGCTCCCTGTGGACAGATGTGTCTCCCATGATGCCCTGTCTTCACCAGTGCCTGGCATAGTCTTTGATACCCAGCAGCAGCATAATGAATGCTATGGGGTATGAGGCTGAGAGAATGCAAGGATATTTCTATAAGAATCCTAAGTAGGGCCAGGAGAGATGGCTCAGAGGTTAAGAGCACTGGGTGTTCTTCGGCAGACACAGGTCCCATTCCCAGCACTCGTGTGGCAGTTCACAGCTGACTGTAGCTCCAGTTCCAGATGTGGTACCCTATTCTGGCTTCTGCATGTACGAAGCACACACACAGACTGCATGGACATAGAAGCACACAGCGCACACACACACACACACACATGCACACACACACACACACACACACAGACACATACATACCCAATTTGTCTAAATAATCCTAAGTAGGGAACTTAAAAGATGGCTCGCTCATTAAGGGCACATATTACACTTGCAAAAGGCCGAAAATTAATTCCAACACCTGCTTTGGGAGGTTCGTAAACCTCCTGTAACTTCAGCTTCAGGGGATCTGATGCTCCGTTCTGGCCTTAGAAGGCACTGCACTCACGTGCACATGGCCACACATAGACACATGCTGATACACATAATCCAAATAAAAATAAATCCAAAGATTTTTTTAAAAAAAATCTTTGGTAGCTACTAGGAGGTTTTCACATTTCTCCAGAAGATAGTGGTCGCCATCAGGGCTTATTGCCAGCCATACCCCACAGAGGAGGCCGTGTGGTACTACAGTTCCAACGTGAAATGCTCTCCTACCTGTTGGCTTGTGCTTTGAGTGATTGGTCCTCAGTCTGTGGGGCTATTTTTAAGGGGACTTTGGAAAGCAGCTGGAGGGAGTAGAGCACTGGGGCAGGTCCTCTGGGTGTCTTGCTGCTGGTCTCTCCTGCTTTTCTCTCTGCTTCCTGTCTGCTACGAGACGAGTGGTTTTTGTCACGTGTTCCTGCCACCATGATGTCCTACCTCATGTTGGCCCCTGAAACAACAGGGTAGGCCGTGACAGTGACATCATGAGACAACATAAGCAGTTCAAGTTGTTTATAAATGCTTTGCAGGTCACTGAAGCAAGCACAGTTAGGCTCAGAGTGAGAGACGACGGTAATGCGTTCCGTAGGCCACAGTCACACAATCCCCATGGCCCCACCATTCTCCCCATGGCCCCACCATTCCTGTTGGCTGTGCATGTGTGATGCAGAGCCGGAGAGATGCGTGTTCTTAGATTAGGAAACGCCGGCGCACTCACGGTCCTCCACCCTGATTTTGGGGTTGACCCAAATGACCATTGTTCCTCACAGCCCTTCCTCCCCTGCAAACCTGAGCCACCCTGGGGAGCAGCAGGCACAGTGGGCACATTTGCCATGTAGACAAGGCTTCTGAGATTGGTGCTCACTGTCATTATAAAAATAAGTGACAAGATATGATGGGGACAGAAGGCCAGTCAGATTAGCAATGGGGGTGGGATGGAGGTGGGGTAGATATAAGCCCAGGAAAGACTGAGAAAAACTGCAGAAGGTAAGTCCGGGTCACACAGCTCCTACTTGTTCATATCCTCCTTCTCCTCCTCCTCCTCTTCCTCCTCATCACTATCATCATTATTAATCATCACCATCACCACCACCACCATCATCAACATTTTCTTTATATAAAATTCCAATAATGCTTACAAAACTCATTTTATTACTCCATTTTATAATTTGGAAGCTCCTCCCTACCCTGATAAGTAGAGTACTTGAACAATATTTTTTTGAAATTTAATCAGTTGCTCTAACAGTGTCATTGCACACCAACAACAGAGCCAACTGAGAGTGAGCTGTAGAGTAATACAAAATGAAGTGATCAGGGACAGAAGCAGGGCCTTCCTGCTAGAAAGCGGTTCTGGAGTCGGGGACATCTGACTAGTTACCCAGCTGACATAGGACCTGGTCTCACCTATGTGGCTGGCCACGTATCCCACATTAACAGAAGATGCCAACTGCCTTGCAGAGGTGCTTGTGTTTGAGACAGGGTCTCAGTTTGCACCCAGATTGACCTTGAACTTGTAATTCTCTGGCCACCAGAGCTGGCATCAAGAAAAAGCTTCCTAAAGAGGATTTAAGGAAAAGCAGCCCTGTTCCCTCCCTTCTACAACAGGAGTGGTCTGTGGTCCTGTAGGATCTGTCTCCAACTCCACTCCTCCACTTTCCCTTCACCACGGGCCTTCCCTCTGCAGTGAACTGCTCTGTATTCTAAACGTTTGAATGAACCCGGTGGCCTTGTCTGCTCTGTCTTTAACCAGAAACACAACCGCCTCATTAACCTCTGGGGGGAGGCTGGGCTCTGCCCCCCAAGGGCTGGAGGTCGTGATTTCTGGGCGTGCCGGTGGCCTCCGCTTTGTTGGTCAGCCAGAATTAATGGGAGATCAGTGTGTTGGGGCACTGCTCTCATTTGCCGGGGGAGGAGCGGCATTATTGATTTCTGTGCCACCGCACTCTGGCTCCTTAATGCTGGGTCTGCCTCTTCAGTTTGGGCTCACTCCCCGGGAATCTGGACATACACACTCAGGACTCACGGTGGCAAAGAGTTGCTTCCTGGTACTCTTTCTTCTTTGGTCCTCACTCCATGGGGGGAATAAGAAAAAAACCCAGAGGGGATGAGAGTACTGGCCCCCATTTGGTCAGTAAAAGAGGGGAGCTGTTTCTACAGCATCCATGGCTAAGACTGCTGTACTTACTTTCTCTACACCTTCCAGTTTCCACACAACACTGGTTCACCCACGGGATAGCAAAACTGGATGGTAGAGCTATCAGACATCGTACAAGAAGATTACCATCACCCAGTTAGATCCTTGGGGTGTCTATCCCTCTCTGTAACAATTCACAGGCGTTATCTACTTGGTCTTATACAAGGATGTCAAGGCAATAACAATGAGCCCATTGGGGCTCAGAATGCATTTTACTTAAGAGAGGGTGGCTGGCAGGTGCCCAGTCCTGTGCCCTTAGAGGTCTGATGTTCCCTGAGTCTCAGCTGCTATACTCTTTGAGAAATTTGTGGAAATCAAGGAGATACTGTGGCTTAGTCTATCCAACTACAAGATGGGCAGAAACATCCCCAAGAGAGGCTGGGCATGGTGACGTGTCCCCGTAAAACCAGCATATGGGAGGCAGAAGCAAGAAGATGTCGAGGCTGAGGCCAGCCCCTTCCCCCCCCCCCAAAAAAAAAGGAAGGGAGGAAAAGCAATCTCCAAGGAGATAGAGTATTCTAGGGTTCTTTCTACCATTATTTGATAGCCTTTAGAAAATGCTGAGTATAATAAAAAAGGAAACAAGCAAAGAAAGAAACAGAAAATTCTAGGTGACATCACCAAAATTTTCAAACCCTCTAGACTTCTATTCCCGCCCTTCATCCTGATGCTCAGAAAGACCCCCTCCTTGACCCCAGTTCCTGACACCATCATCGTGCAGAGCCAGTTCTCTCATTCCAGACACTTCCAAGGATCTCTGTCAAAGTGAAAAGCTAGTCAGCTCCATTTTGGCTTCAAGTGGCCATTGGCTTACATGCTTGTCTGTTAGGAGCTCTTGGCCACCAGGTGACTTTACACAGCAGAAATCGATCAAGCACAGATTTGGAGGCTAGGCAGTTCACAACCAAGGTAATGGCCTAGTAGGCTCAGTGCCTAGTATGGGTCCAGCTTCTGACCCACAGAAGGCATCTCCTTGTGACATCCTGACTGGTGTGTGAAGCTTCTGGTCTCTCAAGTCTCTTTTGAGACACTAACTCCACTTGTGTGCAATAGCCCTACGCTCATGATACAGTGGTGTCTCCAGTTAATATTATGTTGGAGATTTAGGTTCAATACATGGACTTTAGGGGAACACAGTCTATATTGTAAACATGGCCTTCTGGGCACTTGCCTGTAACTTTTCTTAGAAGATTAAGTGGATGCTCTCACGGGTGTCCTGGACTCTGTACCTTTCTTAGAATCTACTTTCCTACTTCACAGCAGGGTTTGCCTCTACCTTCCAGGACACTGTGGAGAGCTGGGAGCTCACCGGTGGTCACCAGGAGCCTTTTGGCAGGTAAGAGACAGGGCCCATGCCATGTCGTCAGGCTTGGCTCTGACTCCTAGCATGTCATAGGCACCCCAATGTCACAGAGGTCTACTCTACCACTGAGGGTTCCATAATTGTCATTGTCAAGTATCTGATATCTGTGGTTCAGGTGGACAAATGATGCTTGAGGTATTTTTTTGGATCTTAAGAGACAGGGGAAACGTTAATAGCATGGTTGACTAGTTTTAGGTTTTTACTCTTTTTCTTATTATTCATTGGAGAGAGTGTGTGTGTGTGCATGCGTGTGTGTGTGTGTGTGCGTGCGTGCGTGTGTGTGTGTGTGTGTGTGTGTGTGTGTGTGAGTGTGAACCTGAATGTGGAAGTCAGAGGACAATTTATGGGACATGGTTCTCTCTCTTCTACCATGAGGGTTACAATGATTGAACTCAGCTATCCTGGCATGGCTACAAAACACTTCTACCTACTAACCGTCTTCCTGTCCCTTTTACCTATTTCCAACCAACACTTTCTATAGCAGAAAGATGTTTCCATCCAGCAGCTGCATGCCTACTACCTAGCAGTTCTGTAATGAATTACTACAGATTAACTCACTTTGACAGATGTATCTGAGATAGATCCAACAGTTGGCCAGTGAGAGACTCCGTGAAGGGAAGCCCCTCTGTGCCTTTACCATCTCGAGCACCTTCAAACAATTCTCAAATCACTTTTTCTCACTTTTGTTGTAAAAGGCATGCAGTGTTAGAAATACGTCCAAGTGCTAGTAGTATGGTTTGGCTCTGAGGTGTCACCTCCGGGTTCATGTTTGAACACTGTTTTGGACTTGCCATACTATTTTGAAGGACTATTGAACCCGTAAGAGATACGTCAGTGATGGTAGAAGGGGGTCACCTCGGACGGGATTTTGCAGGCTGTTTCCAGTCTTTTTTCTGGCCTGTTCTTTCTGCTTCCTGGTCCACTACCATGTGAAGTGAACAAGCTCTACCAAACGCTCCTACTGTCATGAACTCCCCCTTATCTCTCATCTCACGAATAGAGTCACTCTATCATGCTGTGTCATGATCTGAAATAAACATTGCCTTAAGTGGTTTCTCTCAGGTAGTTGGTCAGAGAAACAATAAAGTAACTAATACAGCCAGGTGCAGGGGCATGAGCCTGTGCACAGGAGACTGAGGCAGGAGGATGATGAGTTTGAGGTTACCAAAGCTACATAAAAAGGCCAAGTGGAGGACTAGAGAGACTGTTCAGTCCCTCAAGCTCCCGCCACACAAGCATGAGAAGCTGTGAGCTGTGTTCAGATGCCCAGTTTTCACATAAAAGGCAGATGTGGATGCACACATCTGTAGGCTGGGTGCTAAGAAAGGGGATGGAGAAAGGCCATCCCTGGAGGCCATTGACTAAGTAGTCTAGTTGCATCTATGATGTCCAGGCTCGATGGGAAACTCTGCTTAAAATAATAAGTTCAGAGGATGATGTAGAAAGACATCTACCATCAACCTCTGGCCTTTGGGATCCATAGGCTTAAATACCTACACAAACAGATATATACATCACACACACACACACACACACACAGAGAGAGAGAGAGAGAGAGAGAGAGAGAGAGAGATGAAAGTTCTTATACGTGAGCCCCTTCACTGACTCAAAATGCCCTGAAAGATACCTGCTACCTTCTCTCCACTAGCTTGACAAACAAAGGCAGGGTGAATGTGGAAAAAACCCAACTAGGAACTTTCCATCAGAAGGTCCGGGCTTCCTTCTCTAGTATCCAACAGAATGATGGGGTTGGGGCTTGGAAAGAACTCCTGCAGAGTCAGGTCAGGTTCAAAGGAAGAGGTGACAGCAGGATGGGTCCAAGTGACTGCCTGAGAGCCAGCATGTGGAGGTAAGGCCTACCTGTACTATTTTTAAGCAAGTAGTTTATCCTGCCCATGTTTGATTTCCTCACCCACGCATGCTATGCCTCACTTTACACACCTTATACTGCAGGCTCTCAAAAGGGTAACAGAAACCAAATAACAACAACAACAACAACAACAAAAATAAAATAAGAAAAGTATTGTCTTACAAATTTGGCTCAGTTTTACCTGGGAAAAATACCTTGTTTCAAGATTAGCTCATGTCATAAGAGACCGGTGGCTCGGGAGACTCACTCCCTTACACCCCTCTGGACCACAAGTTGCTCATGGACCCAACAGAGTCCATGATTCCAAGGATCCTTCCATCCCAGAGCTTTCAAGATGGACCTGAGGTGGGGCCAGAGGCTATTGTTAGGAAAGCGTAGATATGTGTGCATTCCTGTGCTGATTTCCTGGGCACTTACACACATGCCTCTGCACACATGACTCCGTATACATGTTTGTGAATGCATTTACATGTCTGTGAACATACGTACCAAAAGTATGCACAAGAACCCGAACAAGTGTAAGTGTTAACATGTATGCTTCATGAGAGTACATATGTGCCTCAGGCATGTAGGTATATGTACAGTATTTCTGAAAATGGATAATGTATATTTCTTTTTTTTTTTTTTAATTTCCCCATTGTATCCAAAGGCTTTTCTGCTCCTGTCCAGACAAATGTCAGAGTGGAACTTGCTGTTCTGAGTGCAATAGTGGCAGCAATAGAGATGACAGCAAAGAACATCTGTAGCATCCAGTGCTCTGACTGTGTATGGCCTGTATGTTTCTGAGCCCTGGTTGCTATATAGGAAATTCCAAATGGGACCAGTGGAGGGGGAAGGCAGATGGGAGCAGGCAGAACTGAGAAGAGATGCAGGTGAGTATGGAGAGCTGACCTGGAAAGTGGGCTTTCCTGGCCTCTGGCCTCCCTCTAGTGAGATCTCCTTGGAAATAGACTATCCATGACCTCCTGCAGGAGCCCCCAGGGCTGTGGAAGAGACAGGGTCTCTGGGAGCTCTGCTCCTGTGTCTGTGGACCAGGCTTGCCTGACTTCTGTGCACAGGACAGGGTCAGGAGGAGGGGACAGGAGTGTTAGATCCAGGCTCTAGGGACAGGATAGCCAGTCCCGTCTTCTCCCCCAGCTCCAGGGCTCTGCTCTGGGTCTGCTCCTGCTGCAACACAATACCTAGAGCCACCTGGGCCTGGCAGTTTGTCACCACTAAAAGCCTCCTATCCTGGCTCCCCCTGCACTATTAATCTCGGAAAAACGCGTTGTCAAACCTAATGAAAAAGGGGAAGCCACCAAGGAGAAAGTGTCCACACCTCGGGCTGACAGTTGTCAGACAGGCAGGCAGCAGCGTCCTGCTGGGGACAGGGCTGTGTGAGCAGAAACAGTGGGGAGTGCCTGGGGAAATTGCAGGGGGCTCCAGGCCTGGAGTGCAGGACGAGCTGGTGCCTCTGGACAGCAGGTGGTCCTGTGTGTGGCAGAAAGGAGGACCAAGGACAGTGGTCTGAAGGGGACACTCTCAGGGACATGGGATGGCACGCCCAAAGAGAAATGCCAGTGGCCAGAGCTTCTCTGTGTCACTGAGACACAGTGTGGGAAACCCAGGCTGCCAGAGGCCGAGTTCCCCTGTCCTTGCCTTCATTCCATGGCCATGTCAATGGGGAATACGGAGCTTTCGGCCTTGCTCTAGTCAGAGGCCACAGAGGCCACAGCCTGGTTGCACCCAGGCTTCACCTGGCCTAGGAAAAGGTTTAGATACTAAGATACTATATAACCCTTTCTTTTCTTTTCTTTTCTTTTCCTTTCTTTTCTTTTCTCTTCTCTTCTCTTTTCCTTCCTTTCTTTCTTTTTCTTTCTTTCTTTCTCTCTCTCTTTCTCTCTCCCTTCCTTCCTTCCTTCCTTCCTTCCTTCCTTCCTTCCTTCCTTCCTTCCTTCCTTCCTTCCTTCCTTCCTCTCTCTCCCTCCCTCCCTCCCTTCCTCTCCCTCCCCCCCTCTCCCTCCCTTCTCTCTCTCTCTCGCTCTCTCTCTCACTGAGACAGGGTCTCACTATGCAGCCCAGGCTGGCCTCAAACTCACAATCCTCCTGCCTCAGCCTCTCAAGTGTGGGGATTACAGGTGCACACCATCACACCTGGCTTCCGGGGTGGTTTCAGCTCCCCAGACAGACCTCTGCTTTCCTATGTTGAATGAGGATGCTCCTGACCCTGGCTCAGCAGTTAGCCCAGCTTCTCCCAGCTCCTGGAGCTCACACAGCTTTCTTTCTTCTTTCACACAGCTTTCTTTCTTTCTTTCACACACCCTTTCTTTCTTGTTTTGTTAGGACTTTCTGCAATGAGTCCTTCCCAAGCCTCCTCCTCATAGATTGTTCTGTTCAAAGGGCCAATGGTTTTCAGCCTTTGGGACTCCATACAAGCCAAATGGGAAGAGAAGTAAACCCTCTTAGTTGGCCAAGGATAGAGGTGGCATTTTATGGAGCCAAGGTCACTTCTAAGTAGGTGGGATGGAAGCATGAATCAACAATGTGGTAGCTGCAAGTTGAAAGTGATTTATGTAAAGTGACTTTATAATATCCTGACTGCCTGTCTGTGCCCCCAAGCCTTGTCCTGACCTGCTGTGGTTCACAAAGGATTGGGAATTAAAAGCTAAAAGCTACTGGGCAACAGCATAACCTAGACTTAGGAAAGCAGGGCAGAGAAACAGGAGTTAAATGTCAGAGCGGTTCAGGTTGAACGAAAGTCAATGAGATCATACTCTAACTTAGGAAAAAGCACAATGAGCTGGAGAGGTGGCTCAGCAGTTAGGTGCACCTGCTGCTCTTACAGAGAACCTAGGTTCAAGTCTTAGCGCCAAGGGATCTAGCGCCTTCCTCTGGCCTCCATGGGTCCTGCATGCATGTGTGATACACATAAGCAGTCACCCACAAACACATACATAAAAGCATTTAAAAAAATAGTAGTATCACTAATCTTGGCTGTCAGCATGATTGGATTGAAGCAACCCCAGGAGACTAGTGAAGGCCAATCATAGGGTGTGTCTATAAGGATGTTTCCAGAAATATTTAGATTGTAAATGTTCAGATCCAATCAGTGTTTTAATCCATTGATGGATTTGCATTATATTTTGATTACTAGAAAGCAATAAAGTGTGGAATGTGGGGCTAGATGAAGCCACTAGGCTATGCCCCAGACATATGCACCCTGTCTTCTCTCTCCTCTTCCCTTCCTCATTCTCTTTGTCTTTTGCTCCTCCCTGACTGCCTTAAAGTATGTAGCCCCTCTCTCCCAAGTCCTTCTTTTGTGATGTTCTGCCTCTCCATGCTACAGAAACTGGAAACAGCCAACAGTAGACTGGTCAAAATAAAAGGTTCCCACCTTTAAAGTGTGTGATAGTTTAAATATACTTGGTCCACGGGGAGTAGAACTATTAGGAGGTATGGCCTTGTTGGAGTAGGTGTGACCTTATTGGGGGAAGTGTGTCACGTTGTGGGTGGGTTTGGAGAGTCTCCTCCTGGCTGCCTTTGGATCAGGATGTAGAACTCTCAGAGAGTACTGTGTCTGCCTACACACCGCCATGCTACCCACCATGATGATAATGGACTGAACCTCTGAAACCGCAAGCCAGTCCCAATTAAATGTTGTCGTTTGTAAGAGTTGCCTTGGTCATGATGTCTCTTCACAACAATGGAACCCTAACTAAAACAAATTGTTCCTTTCCATCATATGTTCCAGTGGCAAAGGGTAACAGAGTCATACATGTACTCTGTGGGATGATACACACACTCTCCTTACCCTCCCCATCTCCTTTTGTTCATTCAGGAGAGGAGAAGAACTTTCCCTAGTGTATGGGGACACTGGTGTGCTTTCAAACCCCTGGGATCTCCCTAAGAGTGCTGTTGGCTGGAAGGAATCGTCCTAGAAGCAAAGAAATGAAGCTAGGGGCAAGGTTCCATGAAGGCTGGGTTCTATGTAATACAGCACCAGTTGGCCAGCATTCCTCTAACATCCTTACATTGCTTGCCTGTGGATATATGTGTATTAGCCACCAGAGGCAACTCAAACATGTCTTTCCAGCTTTCTGAGTCTACCCTTTCCACAGACACAAGGGAGCTTTCCTTTCCCATGACACTCTCTACATGTATTTCATGAGTGTGAGCTGTAGCTTGCCTCCTCGGCAAGCCCCCTACTGTGTCTTTACTCCAAGCTCTCTATACCTGTCAGGTGATATCAGGCTGTGTCGAGATGCTGTGACATGGTGAGCCACTTTCTCCTTTCCCTTCTGCAGATACCTAGTGAGGGAGCACCTGACTGGGAGTTCTGCTCAGTTAGTGACATTCTTTCACAAGATGACTTCCTCCAGGAGTTCCTACTGATACCCCTCTGTCCCTAGAGAGGAGCTCCTTACAAGGGACTCTGCATATCTACTGCATGACGCTGCTCCACACTGGAGGACCAGGCTAGATCTTATCCACGAGTGAGACAGGTATACACAGGCCAACATTCATCCATATAGAACGAAATTAAACCAATGAGGCTGCATGTGATGGGAGAGTTTTTCTTCAGGAATGCAGCCACCGAGAGGCTTGCCATGCTCTAGTGGATGACCCCACACTCCCGCACACAGGCAGCACTAAGTGGGCTTGTTGGCTTTATAAACAGAGCACATGAGGTCAGGATGTGGGGGAGGGGGAGCGGGAACGCTGGGGGTAGGAATTGGGGAGGGAACAGAGAGTAGATAAGATTAAAATTTGCATGTATTTTTGATTGAAAGACTGACCTCCAATGGCTGAACCATCTCTCCAGCCCAGCTAATAGGAACAGATGCAGAGACCCACAGCCAAACATTTGGCAGAGAAAAAGCCCAAATTGGAGATCTCCAACGGGGTCCTCCCCTTGGAGCTCAGGAACCTCACGGAAGAGGAAGGATTGTAGGAGCCAGAGAGGCAGAGCCCATAGACAATACTTGGAGAACACAGCCCACAGACAACAACTCATAGGGGTTCATAGGGGCTCACGGAGATGGAACCAGCAATCATAGGGTCTGTGTGGGTCTGTGCTAGGTCCTGTGTGTACATGTTATGGTTGTTAGCTTAGTGTTTTTGTGGGACTCCTAGCAACAGGAGTGAGGGTATCTCTGATTCTTTTGCTTGCTCTTGGAACCCTTTTCTTTCTACTGAGTGACCTCCCTCAGCCTTGGTATAAGGATGGAGGAGATGTAGTGAAAACTACAAACAAACAAATAATAATAAAATACAAAAAAGAAAAAATACTTGTAATTCTTTTCAAACTATAAAAATGTTTATTTTTTTTAACATATCCTAAGATTTTGGTGACAATGAAAAGGTTGGTACATGACTTCTTGAGTCATAATTATTTTACAAAAAGGAAATAAAAGTAATTCACCTCCTGAAGCCTCACACACCCCACCCACACCCCGCACCCTGTGTTAGCAACTGGGCATATTCCCATCCTGTATGCTTGTCTTTACAAAGTCAAAAGCACAAAGTTGGGGGCTGGAGAGATGGCTCAGTGGTTAAGAGCACTGACTGCTCTTCTGAAGGTCCTGAGTTCAAATTGCAGTAACCACATGGTGGTTCACAACCATATGTAATGAGATCTGATGCCCTCTTCTGGTGCGTCTGAAGACAGCTACAGTGTACTTACATATAATAATCAATAAATCTTTGGACCAGAGTGAGCAGGGCTGAAGTGAGCAGAGGTGCCGAGTTCAATTCCCAGCAACCACATGAAGGCTCACAACCATCTGTACAGCTACAGTGTACTCATATACCCAAAATAAATAAATAAATCTTTAATTAAAAAACAAAAGCACAAAGTTTCAAGTCTTGCTTTTTACTATCACATAGTAACTACATTTTCCTTTGAATGGCAGTGTTTACTACTTGTGTAATATTCCGTTTGGGGTGTACCATGATGTATTAAGTCAGCCCATATTGGATACTTGGTTTGTAATTGATGAGTTTACATCTGAAAAAATATCTTTGGAGAAATTATAGGTCTTGCTTTCTTAGGCTGAGGTTCCTCAAAACCACTAACTGGAGAATGGATTAAGCATCTTTTAAACAGTTATTGATAGTAGCGGATGTATGGATATGTATATGTGTGTGTATGTATATATACATATATATAGTATGCATTGTATAAAATGATGGGTTTCCACACATGTATTGTATACTTTATTCATATTCACTCCACCAGTATCTTTTTTTTATCCCCATCTTGTCTTTGTTTTTTTCCCAAACAGTCTCCCATCCTACTTTCATCTTTATTTCTTAAAATCTATATTCAATAAATGAAAGAAAACATATTAGTTAGTCTAACTTATTTTTAAAATTACTCATTGAGAATTTTAGACATGCGTATACTGTGTTCGGATCAAGCCACTCCCCCTTTCCTCTCCCCAGCTCCCTCCCTATCCCTCCCTGAAACTTTCTCTCTCATAATTTCATGTATTCTCTCTTTCAAAACCTCCGAGCTCACTTTAGTGTTACACACATGTGTGCTGTGTAGGATCACCCACTGGGGCATCATCAGTCACTCAGAGACCTCATCTCTGAAGAAAATTACCGCATTTTTCCTAGCAACCATCAATCGCCAAAGCTCCTGGGAAAGGGGGCAGAAAGATGGTACAAGCCAATGGTAGTTGGCATCCGTAACATGACAGTGCTGCTACAAACATGAGCTCAAACAAGTTTTGATGACACGCACAAGACCAGCACAAGATCAAGCCAGCCCAGATCCCAGTCAGCCCAGGGAGGAGCTCACAATGTCTGGTTTATTTTACTTAACATGATGACCTCCATTTTCATCCATTTCCTCACAAATGACACAGTTTCTTCCTCTATGGCTGAATAAAGGTATATGTACCACACTTCCTTCATCTGTCCTTCCACTGACCTGCTGATGGACATTTAGCCTCATTATGTTTGGGTTGTTGTGAGGTAATAGACATGGATATCCAGGTATCTCTGTATTAACTTACATTCCTTTAGGCATATACCTTGACACATAATTTTAAAGATATCCTATATAGATTTTTGAAGAACTTCTATATTGATTCCTGACATGAGCCTCTTTTTACCCTGAGTAGGGTCATGCTACTTCTCCTAATTCTACTGAAGGGAAAAATATCAAGAAGTCAGTGTGAGACTGAGACCTGCTAACCTCTCATTCTAGGACATTAAGCAACAGCATTATGATGCCCCAGGGGACTGGCGAAAGATTCCACTTCTCTTTCAACAGAGCAGTATTTTCCATGCATCTGGGCAGAAGATGCTGGTGTCCCTGCTGCCCGGATCTTCAAAACCAAATAAAAATCAAGGACATACACAGGTTGTCTTAGTATCTTTCAATGGCCAGGCTGCTTTCTGAGTATGAGAGTTAGGCATGGGGTCAAAAGCCCAGGATGCTCCCTTCTTGGGAGATACAGGATGTGGGATGTGGCGTGTGGCATACGTCGGCCAGCTCCCTTCCTGATAGCTAGGAGTCAAGGTACACTACCTTAAACCCAGTGGTGTAAATGCTTATGACAGTCAGGGCTCATTTGTAACATACGGTGTCTACTACGATCACACTGTTCATGTAAAATTGCCAATCTGTGGCCATAGCCCTTGTTTAGAAAACGAGGCAATCCAAACACTGTAATTACAACATGCACCAGCAGCCGAGGTTTCCCTACATTAATGCAGGCTGTGGATACATTCGTCAAATCTAGTTTTTTTTTCCCTCTCCCTCTCTCTCTCTCTCTCTCTCTCTCTGCCTTCTTCTCTGGGTACTTTTAAGTTCAGGGACAGAGAACATGTCTTCATTAGAAACATTAACATTCACGGGCTGTAGTAAATTTTGACAGTGAAAAGGTCTCCGTAACCTTTAGTTGTGGAGAAATTTACTTCCCAAGAAAATTACATCTGGCACTGTCTTAATTAATGCTAGCTTTCTTTTCTGAAAATTGTGGGCTTGTCAGTAAAAAAGGCAGAAAAACTTGAATTTAAAAGGCTGGACACAAAAGACGCTGGGAAATAAAACTCCGTGAGGTTTCATAATATTACACTGTTTTTGTTCCTTCCAGGACGGAGATGAAAAGATCTCGTTTGATTTTGCCAAATGCGGCAACATACATGTAATGTAGAATTGATCTGCGTTTTTCCTCTTTTGTCTCTCAGTGATACCGTGGAAGGCGTGCCTGGGAAGGTATTCTATTTTAAAAGCAATAGGTCAAATAAAATCTATATGTGCGAGTGGTAGGGTAGGAGGATAATATATGGGTTCTGTTTTTAAGCCTTTCTCTAACTGCTTGTATTAATGGCACTAGCAGTAAGGATGGGAGCTGTGTTTTCTCATGTGAATTCTGATGATCTCAGACACACACACACACACACACACACACACACACACACACACACACACACTCTTCCTTGCTTGAAACGGGCTCTAAGGAGCATGGGAGTCCTTGGCTTTCAGCTATTTCTTTTACGTGGCTCGGACTTTTATTTTGACACCAAGAAGCTTCTGGTTCCTGTATGGTTTAGGGGTTCATTTAGATTCTTTTTTTTTTCTTCTCTTCGCTTTGTTATTTGATGGTCAAGTGTCACATTTCTCTAGTTTGAGAAGGAGGCATCGCATATGTGGTTCTGGGAGGCTCTTTCTGGCAAGACAGGCTTCGTGTCACATGACAGTAAATGACACTTTTTTAAACACGGCTCTCTTGCTAGGTATGAGTAGGGCTTAAAGAATGGGCAGATGCATGTTCTGAGGGGACGCCGGGAGTCATCTAGACCCTCTGGAAGCTGATGATAGGGGAGAGAGGGTAGCTTTCCCATCATTCCACAGCAAAATGGTGGCTCAGCTCCAGGCTTCCATGTTCTCTGCTTCCTACAGGCCAATCTTAAGTCAGTGTGATTTAGTTTTGTTCTATGCTTCTGGCAATGAATCCTAGGACCTCTGCATTGCTAGAGAGGTTCTTTATCTCTGAGTCACACTGCCAGCCCCTCTCTGCTAGATTCTAGGTAAGTGCTCTATCACTGAGCTATCTCCCTCACTCCTCACTGGTAGATTCCAGGCTGGTGCTCTACCACGGAGCCACGCCCCCAGCCCCTCACTGGGGGATTCCAGGCTGGTGCTCCACCACTGAGCCACACCCCCAGCCCCTCACTGGGGGATTCTAGGCTGGTGCTCCACCACTGAGCCCCGCCCCCAGCCCCTCACTGGGGGATTCTAGGCTGGTGCTCCACCACTGAGCCCCGCCCCCAGCCCCTCACTGGGGGATTCTAGGCAGGGGCTCTACCACTGAGCCACGCCCCCAGCCCCTCACTGGGGGATTCTAGGCTGGTGCTCCACCACTGAGCCACGCCCCCAGCTCCTCACTGGGGGATTCTAGGCTGGTGCTCCACCACTGAGCCACGCCCCCAGCTCCTCACTGGGGGATTCTAGACTGGTGCTCCACCACTGAGCCACGCCCCCAGCTCCTCACTGGGGGATTCTAGACTGGTGCTCTGCCACAGGAGCCACACTCCCCGCTCTGTACTGATGGATTCTAGAAAGCACCCTACCACTGAGATACAGCCCTGTTTTCTCTTTTCCTTGTTTATTTTTGAACAAGGCCTCACTATGTTGCCAAAGCTTGCCTTGACTTTGCTACCCTCCTGTTATAGCCCCTCAAGCAGCTGGATTACAGGCCTGCACCACCAGGCCCAGCTCTGACAACCTTCCACCTACATGGCGATGTCTATGCAAATAAACAGTAGCACCATCACTGTTACCAGTTTGTGTCCAGCACCCCCAGGACTATTGTGGGAGCCTTTGGCGTTTAGTGATGTCTCACCAGATGGGTGGGAACACACGCTCTTGCTCGCAGTGGGGACTCCCTGGGTGCTCTCAGTCCCTCAGGGTCAGGCAGGAAGACTCGCACGGGCTCCAGCACACTTGGACGCCTCCCCCTTTTAATGGAGTGAGCAGGCTCAGCCTTCACCAAGCCTTTATATTGAGCTGGAATTTAATTACATGGTTTTGTTTCCATTATAAGCTTTTTTAATGGTTATTTTATATTTATGGTAAGTGCTATTAGGTTTTTTTTTCATGGTAATGATATAAAGCTTCTTTTAAAAATTAAATCTATTTAAGTAAAAAAGGATGAATATAAATTAAATAAACATATTAAGTAAAATAGAATATCGGTGGTTCTTGGGTGTGGCCCAAGATGGTGAGGGTTGTGGACTAGAGTCTCAAGTTAAAGTTGGGTAGAAGTGAGTTGAAGAGACAGAGAGTCTCGGAAGAGGGCAGTTTGGATCCCTAAACCCTCCCTGGGTCATGGTTTCTCCTCCTCCCCAGTTTGTAGGGTTGGTAACCATGATAGGTGATTTACTGCTGCCAATAGGTCTTTCCTGACTGAGCTAATGACCCCTCATTTAGTAGCCTATTGTGAGCACGTAAGAGGGCTCCTCCCCCAGCCTGGCCCACTAGTCTTCCTGTAGTTTCATGACTGCCTGATGTACAGCAACATGTTGACAAGAAAGTGACTTTTAAAGTGGCACCTGGGCTGGTCAAATACTCCATCTACTTCTCTGTCTGACCAGTCCAGGGCAGTCCTGAATTAGACTGAATCTATGCCCTCCTAGCTAATATACTGAATTGTATGTACAAATGACACCTAAAGCTAAAGTCCTCACAGTTTTCATGACTCAACAGCCTGAACCGATAAGCAAGTCTGGGAGAGGCTATCAGAAGTGTAAGGAGAGAATGAGGTGCTCACTAATGCTGGGAGAGAAAAGAGAGTCCTCCCAGAAAGAGAGTAGCTTCTTCTTGGTAAACTAGTAGAGTGTAAAGAAGAGGAGGTGTAGGGATCCGGGTGGCCTGTGGGGAGTCTGTGAGGGATGTGCACACCATTGGGATCGGTGGGGTCCACGCAGAGCCCTAGAAAACCCAGGACCATGGAAAGCATGAGGAGGTTGTTAGGAAAGGAAGGGGGTAGAGGCTATGGGGTCTATACAGAGCGATATGGGTTGTTGTTCTGAGAAGACAGAGTCTCTTGGACAGTCTCTGGACTATCTATCTATAACCCACCTCCTCATATCCCATCTACCTGCTTGCTTGTAACTGCTTAGAAAATGAAATAATGTCAATTTGAAAAATTAGAGCTAAAACCAGAAGAACAACAAAAAAAATCCAAAAGATCCGAGATGAGCCAATTACTAAGATGAGACTTGGCTTTTGTGTCCTGGGAATGAAGGCGAAGCTGACTGGAGAACAGGACTTCTCAAATGTTAGTGCAGGTAGCCTGTGGCTTGAGCATGTACTTGTGCGTGTGTGTGTGCATGTACACAAGTGTGTGAGCATGTGCACAGCATGTGTATGTATGTGTCTGCTTGCTTGTGTGTGTGTGTGCGTGTGTGTGTGTGTGTGTGTGTGTATGTGTGTGTCTGTGTCTGTGTCTGTGTGTTGCTTGCAACTGAAACTCAGGCTAGTCTAGGGCTAGGCAAACTCTGTTTCACTGAGCTGAGCTCCCGCACTGCAGAACAACACCTCAGTCCCTCACTGGAGGATTCTGGGCAAGCAACGTGCTGCTCAGCCCCACCCTGGCCCTCATTTTATTTGTATTTTGAGACAAGGTGTCATTAAGGTTGTCCAGACCAGCCTTGATTCCCTTGTGTAGCCTTAGACCTCCACAGCCTCTGAATTTGGAGTTGGAGAGAAAGATGCTAAGTCTGGGCTCAGAGCTTCAGTGGCCAAGAGGGCCTGGACTAGAGGCAGCTATTTTTCCCACACAGTATGCTCTCTGGAGCTTAAGGGAGCTATCTTTTCTTTGTAGCAGTGCAGATCAATGTTACTGTGTTTCAAACCCCCTCTGGACCATCTGTCTAGAGCTGAGCAGAGAAAGCCCTGGAAACTGGGAGAACATACCTGGGGGGCCTTGGCTGAGACCCTGAACCTCGAGAGCTCCATCTGTTCTTAGATATTCCTCAAAGGCTGCTGAGTGACATTCACCCCAGAGCAGAAAGCTGATTGGATACTCCCAGGAATCAGGGAACCCTGGAAGCTTCAGTTAAGAGACCCCTTTCACAGGAACCAAAGATATTAAATTAAATCACATTATATGACTACCTTCAATTCTTTTGAGACAGCACTTTGCTATGGGCTTGGATCCTGGGTGGGTACCATCACTCCTGATGTGAGCAAAGGCTGAGTTTGGGATTGGTAGAACTTGAGGGCTAGAAGGAGGGACTTGAAGTGAGACACTGAAGGCCGGCCTCCCCGACATGAAGCGGTTCGTGCACCCCCCTGGCTTTCTGTTTTCATGGTGTTCTCAAACTTACTTGGAGGCTGAAGCACAATAAAAGAAAACAGAGAGCAGACAGACACACAGATGAGACTGCACAGGTCGGTGGTGTGGCAATGCTCCTCTCTCCAGACCTTGTTCAAGGTTTTCTTCCGCCCCAAAGCGTGTTTGTGACACTCAGGTCCTCAGAGGAGGTGCACCCACCAGTCTCTTTCCTGGAACCTGGTGGCCTCCTGAAGAAGACCCAAGCACACTTACAAGACCCTCCCTGACAGTTCACTATATCCATACCCTGGCTCAGTCCAGCTTTCCAAGTGGCTACCCCAAGACCCAGACATCTTTATTCTGCTGCTTCTGCATCTCTCCTGACTGATCCTTCTGTCACCAGTCTCCGAGCGTCCCCATGCTCAGTGCTAGCACATTCCGCCATTGCTACATACCTCACACTTCATTTCTGTCTTGTACGAAACTATGGGGAGGGCTGGTTGGGAAAACACATTACTGTGTTCTTTGCCTAACAATTGACAAGAGATGACACGTGTATTTGCCCCAAGATAATGTACAAATATGTTTTACAGGGTTTCCTAATGATAATCACGGTATTTCATTCTTCTTGCCCTCTAATAATGATAACAGTCTGGCGTTATTATTTTTTTTAACTGTTCTCAGCAAGTGTGACATTCAGTTCAGAGAATCGAATGTCAGCAAGAAATCCATACGCGTTCCCCGAAGCCGGGAGAAGCCCCTTGCGTTTATTTTTAGGTTGCAGGAAGAATGAAGTGAACTCACCTGATTATTTTCATTATTTTCTTTTCTCCCTCTCAGAAAGGTGTTTGGCATCGAGTGCCTTTCTGATGTTTATGCAATCCAATCCTTTTGCAAGATGCCCTCATCCAAGCTGTGTGTGAGGAGTGTGTGTGTGTGAGGTGTGCGTGTGTGTGTGTGTGTGTGTGTAGTGTAGTGTGTAGATCTGTGGGGGGGTGTAAGCACTGGCAGGGACTTGACAGAGACTGTGATGCCCCAGTCTGGGTGTCAGGGGGGGAGGGGGGAGAAAGCTTCCATTCTACAATAAGAGTTCATTTCAAAGTGAACTGTGTACCCCGAGTGACAAATGGCTTGGGCCCCTCAGCAAAAGACTCAACTAATTAGCAGGTAAAGAAAACACATTAAGGGTCCTCGCAGACACCAGGCAGAAACACCTGCTTTTTATTTTAGTTTTCTTTTTTCTACAGCTACTCTGCTGTCTAGAGGACACGGGTAGCTTTCCAATGTCATTCACCCTTGCAGTCCATTGTTAGGGGGACTTAGCTTCAGGAATTAGTACCCAGAAACAATGTGTGTGTGTGTGTGTGTGTGTGTGTGTATACATATATATTACAAACACATGTATTTAGAACACAAACAACATACGCTTACAATGTATATATATTAGATATAAAATACATATGCCATATTTCTATACAAATTGCATGCACAAACAATATAATGTACACCATATATTTGGAAAACATATACTACATAAACAAACAGTATACATGAACAATATAACATACATATAAGTATATGTTGTTGTGTGCATATGAGTATGGATATACATTGTTTTTTAATAAACTGTCCATTCTGGGCACACGTAAAAGCACACATGTTCTTACTATAAACCAAGGGGTCTGGAGAGATGGTTCAGTGGTTAACACCACAGGCTTCTCTTCCAGAAGATCTGGGCTCCATTCCCAGCACACACATGACACCTCACAACCATCTGTACCCCCAGTTCCAAGGAATCTGATGCCCTCTTCTGGCCTGTGTGAGCACTGCATGTACTAGAGCAGACGTACATGGAGGCAAAACACACATGCACATAACATGAAGGAAAAATTCTAGGAACTATGCATAAGAAATTAGGTTTGATCAATAGCCAACAAGGTGGAGTGTGGCTCTGCGGTAGATCATTGGTCTAAAATTGCAAAAAGATACTGGAGAAAGAACACACACACACACACACACACACACACACACACCAGAAACAAACAGGAAGAAAGATGAGGCACATGTCTGATACAACTGAGTATGATAAAGGCAGGTTAATGGCTTGCTTATCTGAAATAAGATCTTACTCTCTATGCTCAGATGGCCTCGGACTCTTAGTGACTGTCTTGTGTCAGCCTCCTGAATGCCAAGTAGCAGGTCACCAGTCTCAGCTCCAAAAAAAAAAACGTTTAGGTACCTTTAAGACATACTTATTCATATGTTATATATGTCAGTGTCATGTACTCCATGTGCACCTGATGCCCTCTGAAGACAGGTCATAGCGTCCCCAGGAATCTCAGTTACAGCAGTGGAGGACTGCCACATAGGGACTGGGAACTGAACTGGTATCCTCCACAGGAGAAGGAAATGCTCATAACCACCAAGCCATCTTTTCAGTTACCCAAATTCCCTAGTTTTAAGATAAAAGGGAGTAGGAAAGGCCTGTCAGCGTACGATTGCTGTTTCCGTGTTTGCAGGGTGAGGCAGGAGGAGGGTGAAGCCAGTCTAGGCTATTTGAGAGCTTGTCTCAAAAGTAAACAAGACCACCACCACCACCACCACCACCACCAAACCCCCACCAACCACTCAGATAAGCCAAACTAGAACAACAGCAAAAACAATACAAGAAAACAAGACACATTTGTTCAAGTTGACTCAATTGATTTCTTTTTTTTTCTTTCATCTATTTGGATTCTGTTTGAAGTGTCCAAATTTAAGATAAGTCTTTCCCTTTCATGGTGAGAATCTACTATGGTGTCCCTCCACGAACTGATAGCTGGGGATTGTCAGCCACACCAGGCATGGTGGTGCTACCGGAGGCCACTGCTGGGCTGGGATCGAGTCTGGTGCTTCTGTGAATGTGCTGGGTGAAATCCCAGAGAGAAAAACTGATCTCATGTGTGGACCCCGGAGAGGTGAAGCTGGAGCCTATGCCTGCCCCACTGTGGCGGATTAGGATGACCACACTGAACGAGCAGGCTTCTCTAGCCTGAGACTTTGGTTGTTTATTGACAATCCCTGCACTCATGATTAATCACGCATTCGAAATGTGCGTGCCTTGGAAATTGACTGCAACGCAGCAGAAGCGAAGTTTTCGGTTATTCTCATATAATAAATTGAAGCTATATCACTAAGCAGAATTGTCTTCAAGATTCCAATTGCCTTGTTAAAAGTGTTGTTTACACAATAGTTAGCAAAAACGGAAGTAATTGCATACGGAATCCATTCTAAGCAATTCTTAATGCCCCCCCTTCTTTATTGGCTTTCCATCTTCATTACCCAATATTTTGGTCGCTGTCAGCAGAAACCTGACTAGTGAGATGTGGCCAGGACCCCAAGGCTCAGTGACTTCAGGTTCAGGGGAGCACATTTTTTCTAAATACGGAAGATGGTGTCTGGGACCCCTGTGGGCCCAGATGAGAGGCATCTTGTCAGCCACAGGACACTGCTTACAAGGACAGTACCAGAATGGCTCTGTGTTATATTTCATTTCCTAAAACAATATTTACCTCTGGAGAAATCTCCCATTTATTTCTTTCTTTCTGGGCAAAGCAGCTTTGTACACACACAGCGCTGTGGCGAGCCGCATCTG
The DNA here is from genome assembly GCA_036184795.1 of Tokudaia tokunoshimensis. NCBI lineage: Eukaryota > Metazoa > Chordata > Mammalia > Rodentia > Muridae > Tokudaia > Tokudaia tokunoshimensis. The sequence goes on from BTHU01000001.1 coordinate 5,507,320, forward strand.
TTTTAGATGCTGCAACCGGCAGGATTTTATTTCATAAATATCATCGGCATCCAGGATTCGGCTTTCAGAATGCAAATTTGTGTTGGAGTGGGTAAACAGGAGCCTAGCCGAGAATAGGCTAGAGGGCTGCAGGCGGTGACTGCAGTCTTCTCTAGAGACTCTGTTCTCCATCCCCATGGAGAATGGGTGCTTAAAGAAAGCTACCTGCGAGAGAAGGGAGGGATGCCGGCAATGCCCACCACCTAGAGGATGCCCTCCTGCACACCCAGGCTTCCCAGTGGCTCCTGGTTACTCTCCCTGGAAGACAGACCTCATCTGTAACTATCAGGAGAGGCCTAATTATAGAGCTCGGGATTTTAATGGCACAGGAAAATTTAAATGCGGTGTAAAATATGAATATTCCTAAGCCAGCAGTCAAAATACGAAATGATTGGCTTTCCAAATCAATGAATTATAATTTCCCAGCGCGCGTTCTCTAAGGTGGAGCCTTTCTGCCTTCCCGGGGAAGAGTTTCTCGCGCAGGCGGCATATTTTAACATACTGCTGGGTCTTGTTCCCTCAGCCTTGCTCTCCCTGATGTGGCTGCCCGGGTACTGAGAACAGATCACAAGAGACAAAAAGAAGCAACCAAAATTAACCCATCGCAGGGGCCTGCTGTAGTGAGGGAGGCCAGACAACGGCTTTCATAACTGCAGGAGAAATTACGGTAAGCTTTCAACATGAGGAGAGAGCCACTGGGCTGCAGCTTTTCTTGTACACTAGAATCTCTCCTCTCAAAGTCACCTAGCTCCTTAGACTGAAGTCCTCTCCAGCAGGTCCCTCAGTGAATCCTAAGGGACAAGCACCCCCTCCTATCTCAGGACCCCTTGCTCACCATGCTCCTGTTCTGAAGAAGTGTCGCTATATCTTTACCTGTGGAGGAGACAAGGATGTGCCCCAGCTGTCGTCCATGCAACCCTCAAACTGGAGAGTCACACCATAAATCCCATTTTATTTTATGGACAAATAAATGCTGGAGTAAAATATTCCAGGGCCGTCTCTTGAATACTTGCATAGCAGCCGTAGTGTAATAACCACGGTGACATTAATTTACTGCATTGTGCCGTGGGAAGAAAGAAGAGGAGGGAGAGGGGCATTAAAAGAGAAAAATGGCTTTCCTGCGAATTTATTGGGATGGGCCTCCCTCATTTTCAGCCATCATTAGTTGATTAGGGCCTGATGACGGTGCGGACAATTGGGCCGGAATAGTCGGCTGGGAGACGCCCTGGAGGTACCTGGTTAATTGAGATAATGTTCAATTTGTAGTTACTGAACATAACTGCAGACGATGAAATCGTGGGTGCTGCATTCGAGCGGAGCAGGGGCAGTCCATGGGTAGAGGTCACAGGACCAGGACGGGGTAGCAGTGTGTCTGTGATACCTACTGTGATATCACAGTGTGCAGAGGGCTGGTCACTTTATATCAGTGCTGGGCAGACTGATGACCACTGTCTGTTCTGTCAAAAGAGGCTCAAGAAAGTTGCCTAATCTATCCCTCACTCACCAGCTGCCACCAAGAAAATCTCCCCCTTAAGCTTAGCCTTTGGGGATTGCAGTATAAAGGATTATTCTGGAAGTTTTCAGGGTACATTTCAAAGTATACTTGAGTGAAGAGTTTCCCTGATTTCAGACACCTGGGTTCTTTTCACCACCCTTCATGATCCACAAGTTATATATATGGAACCAGAAGGAAGACCCGTTGGTGCCAGTGGCTATAGTACACAATCTTAGTCTGTTTTCTGGTGCTATAATAAATTACCCGACACTGGGTAATTCATAGAGAAAAAAAGGTCTCTTTAGCAGAGTGTGATGGCATTAAGCCCATCACCCAGAAAGCAGAGGATAAAGGACCTCTATTAATTCCACCCCAGCCAGGGCTGCACAGGGAGACCCTGCTTAAATCTCACCCCCCAAAGACTGTTCAGCCTACAGTTCTTCAGGTTCAAGAAAATGATGTTTGCTCAACTTCTGGGAAGGAGAGACGTGCTTCCTGTGGGACAGCAGAAAGGTCAAGAGGATGGCAGATGTATGCAGGAGTGAGGACAGAGGCAATCTTCTGTCCTGAGAACAATTGTATGACTAAGAGACCTACATTAGTTCCTTCCTGGAGGCCCAGACCCCCTCACAACCCCGAATACCTCCAGAAGCTTGTACCACACCCCAGCACCCTTACTCTGGAGACAGAGCCCAGGTGTGTTTTTGAGGGGCACAAACCATACTCGGACGTTGTTACCACTTGTCTGTGTGAGAATCTCATTCTGGGCAGAGCGAGGGCTTCCGTGCCTCATGGTGGAGACCATGTTTCCCACCCACAAGCTCCCTCTGCAGTGGCCTTGGCTGTGCCTACCTAGAAGAACAACCTGGAAAAACACGACCATCAGTTAAACATTTTCTGAGATCTCTGCCCATAGTGTGCCCAGGAAAGTCACTTGATATATGTGTTTAGGAAAGAGAATGGAGTCTGATTATTTTTTTTTCTGAATGGCTTAAGAAAGGCCACATACTGTCCTTGGAACTTGGCATCATTCTTTAAATTTCTGAATGCTGTCTGTCTCATTTAGATTACAGGTAACAAACCCCAGAAAAGTCGCAAGGAGGCTCAGAGGAGTCTGTAGCGGAGAAGTGGGCAATACCTTCTCTCCTTAGAGATCAGGGGACTGCAGAGCCCCCAGAGCCCCCAGAGCCGGGTTTCCTGGGGTACAAGCCAGCTCTGCCTCTTCTTGGCTCGAATGCTAAGACCTTAGCTTCACAGGTAAGCATAGCGTGATCTGAATATCTGTTAGTAATTTGTAGGCATGGCTGTCCAAGAGCATTAGTAGTACATTTTTTATTCCAAATTCAAGTCCTCAGGGGAGACCATGAGAGTTCCCTGTTCCCAAATATGCTAAGAGGCGATTCGTCCTCCTTCCCTCCTTCGCACTGTGCCTGTCACATCTGGACAAGCAGACAGACACTCAGGCCAGAGGAGTTTGACAAATCCACTCATAAGATGCAGCGTGTGAAGTGGCGGTGGCCTTTTATTCCCTGATGTCTTTCCAGACCCTTGAAGGGATTAGCAGTGGATTAGTGTGAGCTGAACTGTTATCACCTTTTTGTAGGATAACGACTTCATCTTGTTTGGCCCAGAAGGGCTTCCATCCCTGGGAACTTGATTCGCTTTCATCTAGAAGGTTTCAGGCAACATCCTCAAATCTAAATAAACCCAGTGAACCACCCAAGGTAGCAAAATATCCGGTGGAAAGGAGGGAGATTCCATTCCCTCTTCCTGTGAACAGTAATTTTACAAGTGTGTGTGGTCTCTGAGAACTAGAACTCATTTTGCCGTCTTTCCTGCTGGCCTCCGCGTTCCTCTTTGCGCATGCGCAGAGTACTTTGAAGTTCTCGGAGATTTTTTTTTCCATCCTCCCCCCCCCCCCCCGACTCAGATGATTGGCAGGACAGTCTGTGTGAGTTGGGTAGAGAGAGAATTCGACACCCATTATACAGGCAGGGAGACGAAATGCAAGGCTCAAGAAAGCCAAGGAGCTTGCCAACACGCATGTCAAGTTGAAAAGAAGAGCCAAGATCAAACCCAGCTCATCTGGAAAAACCCAGCATTCATTTCACCGCCTGAAGCCGGCTACAACCTGCCCTGTCTGCCCAAGGAGTTTTCCTTAACACACTGAGCCCCAGTACCCGTCACAGAAAACATCTGTTCAGACAGATGTTCTAGGAGGTCTTTGGCTGGAGTCCCCTTCCTAGCTGCAAGACTCCCAGTGCACAGGATACTTACTGGGAGAAAAAAAAATCATCTTTATTGAAGATAAACAGCCTGATTTGTTAATTTTTAAAAACACACACAGCTATGAATCTAGCTACATAGTCAAGACTGAGAACATTTTTATCACCTGCAAAGATCCTCTGCTATGCCCACGTTTCACCCTTTAAAAGTACCTGAGCAATCACTAGCATCTTGGTCACAATCTTTTTGTCTGACTTTTTTTTTCTTTTTTTTAAGAATTTCAGACAGGTAAAAATCACAGAGTGGGTGGGTTCTTTTCCACATGCTTTTTACAAGAGATTGCATCAACTTGGTATATATTTAGTAAGTTGGTTCTTATTTACTGCAGAGTATTATTCCACTCTGGACAGACAACCAAATAGTTGCTCTGCTTCCCCATCTTGGATGCCTTTGTAGGTTGCAGCTTGAGGACATTCTGAATAAAGTTACTGTCAGCACTTAAATACAATTTGTGAGTGTGAGTGAGTGTGTGTGTGTGCGTGCGTGTGTGTGTGTATGTGTGCGTGTGCGTGTGTGTGTGTGTGTTTGTATGTGTGCGTGTGCGTGTGTGTGTGTGTGTGTGTGTGTGTGTGTGTGTGTGTGTGTGTGTTAAAATATGCTGGATTTGTCTTGAAGAAACATTCTGTAGCTTGATTTCTAGGCCAAAGAGGCCACTGGTACTATATGAGCTCTAGTTGCTCCATGTCTTGCCAACACTTAGTATTGTCATTCTTCCTGCTTAACCTTCTTATAGCTGAGTTAAATTGGGGGGGGTTGTACATTTATTTAAAAGCTAGTGGTATTGGATCTGTATTGATGCTCTTGACTTCTAAATACCTTTTGTTTGGTGGATCTTTAGTCTATTTGAGTTGCTTGTTCTCTCATATTTAAGCTGTATAAATTCTTTATATATTTATATATACAAACCTTCTTCATACACATACATTGTATATCTGTGTATGTGTGTGTGCGTGTGTGTATGTGTGTGCGTTTATTATTTTTAATATTAGGATGGATGCACAGTCTTGCTGATGCTGGGGGATCTACCACTGAGCCACACCCCTAATCTCTCACTGGGGGATTCTTCTACCACTGAGCCACGCCCCCAATCTCTCACTGGGGGATTCTTCTACCACTGAGCCAAGGCCCCAGCTTGTTACTAGTAGTTCTCGACCACTAGGCTACACCTTCAGTCCCATTCTTCAGATAAAGTTTCCCAATTATTTTCACTCGTTTTACATTGTCTATTTTTTTTAAAAACTATTGTTCTTGACAAGTAAAAGTTTGAAATTTCCTTAAGTCCATTTTTTTTCCATTCTTTCCTATTAGGGTTTGTTCTATTTTACCTGGTAAATGTTACAGTATTTTCTTCTTAATTTTCTCCTGTTTAGTTCTGTGTATAAGACGATATCAGAGAGGACATCTGAATTGTTCATACAGATGTGTGGTTGTTCTATCGTGGTTTACCATTCAGGTTTCTTTCTCCCTTGACCATCCTGGAAGCCTTGTCAAAATTCCATCCAACAAAGGAACATATTTCCGCCCTGAGCTCTCCATTTTGCTCAGCTCATCTGTTTCCTTCCGTGTGACATCAGTACCAAAGTATCCTCCCTGCTTAGCTTTACAGCCATTCTTAAAACGAGGAGCTCAAGTCTCCTTGCTTTGGCTTTGTCGTCCATCGCATTCCTACACATGTGCATTTCTGTATTACACTTAGACTCAGTTTATCAAAACTCTTAAGGGATTTTTCCCAAGCTGTTAAATCTATAGATTAATTTGAGACAAAGTAAGTACTAATATTATTGGGTGTTCCGTCCTTCTATACAGCATAGCTCAGTGTCATTTTCCTACCTTATCTCAGTAGTAAGTTTTACTTCCTCTTAGTATTCTATTATTCATTTATCTCTAAATACTGTTTTGATTGCACTACTATGCAAAAAGATATATAAGATATATACATCTATGTAAATATATTCTTATATATACACTTATATATATATCCTTAAACATAGATGTCTATATAAATCATTACATACATATGTATATATGTATGTATATATATATAAAATATATGTGTATATGATGGATATGTAATGTGTATATATATATATGTGTGTGCGTGTGTATACATGTGTAAATGTATATGTTTGAGACAGGATCCTATACAGCCTGGGCTGGGTTTAAACCTGCTGTGCAGCTGAGGAGGACTTGAACTTCTGAGCCCCTGGCTGCAGCTGCTGAGTGCTGGTTCTCAGGTGTGCACCACCATATCTGTCATTGTGCTAGGCAGAGATCAAACCTCATGAATCATAGGAAAGCACGCTTCAAACTGGGCCACATCTCCAGCCCGCAGACTTTTGATATATTACAACACACTAGTTTATTTTAAAGGTAAGGTCTCACTGTGAAGCCCAGGCTGGTCTAGAACTCACTATGTAGTTCATGTTGCCCTTAAACTCATGATCCTTTTGCCTCAAATTCCTCTGAGTTGGGATTAAAGTAGATGCTGCCATTCCTAACTATTGTTTAAAAGGGCTTGATATGATTTTAAATCTTTCTAAGTGTTTGATATATATTTTATTATTAAAAATTATTACAGCATTTCATTTTGACTACATTACTAAATTCATTTATTAATCCTGGTTTTGATATATTTTTTGAACTTTCTTCATAGGTTGTCATATTATCTATGTATCATTTATGGATGTATGTGTGAGTGTGTGCAGATGTGCTTATGTAGGTGTGCATGTGTGTGTATGTGTGTGTGTGTGTGTGTGTGTATGCATATGTATTTTGCCTCACTATACTGAAGGGGACAGCTATTACAAATGTTAATGGAGCTATTCATCACATACTTTTGCCTCTTTCCTATATTAAGAGAGGCATTCAATATTCTGTAACTAAATATGGCATGAAAAGTTGTTTCTTTATAGGCATTGTTAATCTGGTCCAGGATGTCCCCTTTCACAGATATGCTCTTCCCTCCATTTGTGAGGAGCTGTCTCCAGTAGCACACAGGGTAGTGTATACTGTGCAGGAGGGAAACGAGGCATAGATTAACCTAGCAAACCCCCTGGATTAGCAGGCAGTGCACTGTAGAGCATCAGTTGTTTATCCCGAGACCACCTGCCGACTGGGAACTTGCCATTCCTACCTAGCATCACTAGAGAGTGTCACAGCATGTCCCTAGCCTGGGAAAGGATTAAAATTCAAAATTCAAAGTACAGTTTCCACTGAATCCATGTCACTTTCACACCATCCCCGAAGTCAAGAATTTATAAGTTGAAACATAGTAAGTCAGGCACCATCTGTATTCCGCCTTTGCTGAGAGTTTCTTGTCTTGAATTGGTGCTGAATTTTGTCCAATGCTTTTTCTGTGTCTATTAAGATGATTGCAATTAGTTCTGCTATAACAGGGTGCATATTCCTGAAAAGCACGATGCTATTTTAAATCTCGCAAGGAAAAACCTCAGTGCTTATAGAAAAGTTGGGGTGAGAGCATAACAGACAAAAACTGTATTGGTGACACACACACACACACACACACACACACACACAGAGAGAGAGAGAGAGAGAGAGAGAGAGAGAGAGAGAGAGAGAGAGAGAGATTGAGAGAGAGGGAGAGAGGTAATAAGATGGCAGCCCTGGTTTATGTACATTCCTATGGTTAGGAAAGGCAAGATGACTACAAAATACATGTGCCATGTATTTATCCTGGAAAACATTGAGTTTGTTTGTGGAAGGCCCTGCTGGGAAGCCTGCAGCTGATGGAGTCATGGGAAGAGTGGGGTAGAGGAAGGTGAGAAGTCCGTGGCTCAGTCAGCATCTGCTAAGCTGAAATTGCTGGGGGCTGTTTGAGCCATGTAACTGTGGGCTTTATGTGTAACTGCATCTCTCACTGCAGCTGTGGGAGGCTGTAGGTTGGGGTTGTGATGGACACAATTGTGCATATTCAGTTTGCCCACTTCAAATTGTCCCTTCGTGGACCATTCATGCTGAGACAAATGCACATTTCAATAACAGTGTTATAGTGCTGGTTCTTCAGCTCTCTATTGAAGGGGAATCACACTGATTAATTTTTGGCTGTCATTAGTCTATTGCTCCTTGAATAAGCCCACCAAGTATCATGTATGGTCATATATGTGTTTTGATGGACTGGATTTGTAAAAATTATGGCCAGAGTTTTTGTTATTGTTGGGAAATAGGGCCCAAAACTGGTTTTTGACTCTCCCCCATCCTTTTCTCTTAGCTTTCTAAGATCTAGGATTACAGTAGTTCACCACCATACCTGGCTTTGTTAAAGATTTTTACATCCCTGAAGTACATTCAAGCACCCCTTTATAGTGATATGGTTTTCTACCTTTGATATCAGGTCAATGTTAACCAAATACATAGGAATGCTTTTTCACATCTGTACTTCCTGGAGTTCTTATGTGCAATTGATATCGTTTACACCATAAGAAAATGTTGGAGATCTTCTTCAATCAGCTAGCTTGGTTTCTGTCAAAAGGTTCTGAAATATGAATTCAGTTTCTTCAATGAAGGGCTGCCTCTTGTCCTCTTCCTCATCTTCTTCCTTCTCCTCCTTCTCTGTTGAAGATGGAACCCAAGATCACATCTCCTAGTCAAACCCTCTACCATGAAACTAACCCCAACCACATTAATTTCTTCTTTTCTTCTTGAATTTAATTTAATGAGAAGAATCATTCAAGGATTTGTTAAATTCACATAGACACTTAAAATTTCTCTACAAGAATTATGTATAATATCCCTATTGTCTGTTTCATGCATGTCTGTTGGATGTGTAGTAATGCCTCCTCCTGAGTGCTCAGTATTGGACATCTGTGTGTCCCTTGTCATCATTAGCTGTTCTGTTTGCAACCCTCCCAGTGTGAAGCACAGAAATAATCACATTTTGTTTTCAGCTGTCTTTAGAGGCTTCTCTTGTTTCTGTTTCATTAATGTCTGAACCTTAGTATTTCTTTTAATTCTGCATTTCATTTATTCATTCTAATTTCTTCCAGTAAAAGGTGAAATCATTTATTTCAGTGTTTTCCTTTCTAAAACAAGCAGTTGGTATTATAAGTGTTCAGCAATCACTGCTTTGGTTACAACTCATGCATTTTGATGGTCTCTTTTTATTCAGTTAGTTTTTCCTTTACATTTTTTATTCATTCCTCTTGAAATATCTCTGTTTTTGTTTGTTTGTTTGTTTGTTTGTTTGGTTGGTTGGTTGATTGGATTTTGGTCCTAGAGATATTTATGGGTATATTGTTTGACTTACAAATATTTGTGGATTTTATTAACAATATATTTCTATTTCTGCCTAGGTTTGTTTCATGGCAGATAGAGGATATGCTTCTTATGGCTTGAATTATCTTATGTTTTATTTTTTTTCACATTTTAAAGCCTGTTTTATGATCTCCCATGGTCTCTTGGTAAACGACTGACATAGATACACAAAAATATTTTTCTACCATCTTGGTTGTTTTTATATGCCACTAAATGCTATTGATAACCGTATCTCAAGAAATATTTAACTGGATCTCAGAAGAAACAAAGCCTGGTATTGGCAAGAAGAAACAGATGAGCTGAAGGCTTAGCTCTGTGTTGGAGTGCTTCATAGCACTCTTGGTATCCTTGGTTTGTCCCTCAACAGAGAAAGAGGAAAGAGGGGTAGGAGGGAACAGAGGATAAGGCAAAGAGCTCTTTATTGAAGAAACTGAATTAATAATTTTAAAGCTCTGATGAGGAAAAACTAGCTAATTGAACAAAGAATTCTACCAGCCACTTAAACCACCAGCGTGACATTTCAGCTGTCAACCTGACATTCTGTGATGTTTCAGCTGCTAATGGGACATCCTGTGATGTTTCAGCTGCTAATGGGACATCACAAATGTGAACCTGAGAGGAGATGGAGACAAATTCCCTCTGTGAGCCTGGGCATATCTGCTTGGCACATTGTTGCAATAGAGTATTAGACATTTCTATGTCTTTATTGACATTTTTGATCTTCTTATATTCAATTACTAATGGTTTTTAAATGATGTTTAAATCTTCATTAATAACTTCTTCTTCTTCTTCTTCTTCTTCTTCTTCTTCTTCTTCTTCTTCTTCTTCTTCTTCCCATTCTCTTTTGGGTTCTTTTCATCCTTGTTTTGATGTTTCTTTAAAACCATCTTGCTTTAGCTGCTATTTGCTATACTGGAGACACAGCCCAGGACCTGGTGTGTGATAACCATGTGGTCTACACCCTCAGCCCCTTGCCATGTTATTAAGTGCCCATGTACCTGGATATACCATGTATTGTTGGCAAATGTATAGCTAGGCTTTCACATATACCTCTTTCCAACTGGCAATGTTCTTTAATTTTAAGTGTACTTATCCGGTACTAACATGGCTGCTCCAGCTTTCCCTCAGGTAGTACTTATGTGGTGACTTATTTTCCCTGCTTTCATTTGTACAAAGAATTATTTTGTAACAATGTCAGAATAACAGACAAGCGGAAAGATATTACTAAGATTTCCTACATGCCTTTACTCCTCTCTTTCCAACACTGAAGCTTCATTTAATGACTTTGTATTTGCCAAATAGGGTGAATATGGTTATGTTACTTACTAAATGTCCAACTTTATTTTCCACAGATTTTCCTTTAATCCCCCTTTCTGTCACAAGTTCCATCTAAGAGCTCAGGTTTGTAATGAGTTGTCATGTCTCCTCAGGTTCCTCTGGTCTATGATGATGTCTCAATGTTTCTGGCTTGCTTGTTGCCATTGCCACACACTCTTGAAGAGTACTGGTCAGATATATAACTATAAATATAAAACCATATATATATATGTGTGTGTATATAAACATAAATACACACACACACACACACACACACACACACACATATATATATATATATATCTAGGTTGAGATCATAGAAGGCAAATGTCCTTCTTATCACTGCTGTGAAGGAGAAGGTGACATCACTGGTGATCACAAGTTAAATGTCATATAATAAAAATACTTTAGATACACTGTTTTTTTTTTGATATGATTTATTTTTCTATCCTTAAAACAAAACCCAGGGCCTCATGCATGCTAGGCAAGAACTCTACCACTGAGCTACATTCTCTACTCTCAGTTTTCACTGAGTAGCCCAGTCTAGCTTTGTATCCATGATCCTCCCTGCCTCTGCTCTCTGGATGATGGGACTACAGGTGTGCCCCGCTACAATGGAGTTTTGATATTTTAGAATATTTTCCCATTTGTCTTTTTAGCCAAAACAAATTGCTGACAGAGCCTATAGTCTCATCTTGAGTTTAAACAAATTTGGAACAAAAACAGTTTTCTTTTGTTATTCAATACACAGTACAGTACAACACCTATTTATGCAGCGTTACATTATAGTAGATGTTCTAAGTACTCAATAGATGATTTAACACGTAGAGTTTATGCACCTGAGTTGTGTAAAATGGTGTCTTGTAAGCATCTCTAGGTTTTGATATCCAGTGGGGGTTCAGGAACCACCTAGTCATAAATGCACAGGGTGATTCTATTTCGTTAAGTTCCTCAAAGCAATAGTTTGAGTCTGTTTCCATTTTGTGCTCATTTTATATATTAGGAAACTGAGGATTAATGGGGCTATAAATTATTCCCCTAGAATCACAGTTGGTAAGCTAAAGGTCACAGTTTATATCCAGGCAGCACAACTTCCCACAAATGCACAAGGCCAACCAACCATCCTTCCAGAAGAAAGCTGAGAGAATAGGCAGCTCAAGACCAAGATGGAGGACATCTGGGTATCCTCAAAGTCCTCCCTTCTCCAGGAGACATCCTACTTATTGATGCCAATGTTAGCGTCACCCATGATATCATGTTCTGCAATTGTCCTCTTGATAGGCTCTGACGAAGAGGATGTAAAATGTCTTTCCCCCAATATACCCTGCAGGAATAGACCTCCTGGGACCACACAGGAGAGTGGTAGCAGGAGGAGCATGGGGAGTGAATATTTCTCTCCTCCATTTTTCTAAACTTGTGCTGTTTAAATGGACTTGTCGCTTCCTAATGCACCATGACTGTAACAACACACACCCCAGGCCTCAAATCTGTACAGTTATTTAAACTCCCCAGACCTCTGCTGTGTTCATGGCTGTATTTAATCTTCTCAGTAGACACTCAGACAGGAAGACCTGCTTTTCACAAGCCAGCAGGGTTGGGGATGCAGCTCAGTGGTAGAGTGCATACCTAGAGTCAATTGCTGTGGATGTGGGGTGGCTCAGTGGTACAGTGTTTGCTTAGAGCTCAACCGTGAGGGGCTGTGGTTCAGTGGTAGAGCAAAAGCCTGGAGTCACCCAGCGAGCGGCTGAGGGCGAGGCTCAGTGGTAGAGCCCCTGCCTAGAATCCTCCAGTGAGGAACTGGGGGTGTGGCTCAGTGGTACAGTGCTTGCCTAGCATGTAAAAGGCCATTGATCTAACAACAAAACGAAGGTCACAAATGTCAGTTGGAGTCCATTTTCCTCCACACAGCATCTTCACAGGATAACTTAGTGGGAAGAAGGAAGTGTCTTTTTAAACAGTAATGCTCTAGGGGCCATGCTATGCACTGGGACCTAAGACACACGGACAGCAGAAAGGCATCCTGCCCTGGTGGGGTTGAGAGTCCAGAGCAGTGGATATAGGCTAATTAGCTGAAGTCAGAAGGACTTGGGCCATCACTAGACCTTGCCGACTGAGCAGGGCCAGGATTGACTCACTCTGGGAAGCTTGCGCGTCCTCCTCAGCTTTCTAGTACCCATCAAACCATAACTGTTAGCAAAGTACAGCACAGCATCTCTGGCCCAGACTGTTCCTCTGGAAGATGCAGAATCAGGTGACATAATCGGCATGCAGTCAGATACCAATCAAGGGAGGAGGCTGTGCCAGGGACTGTGCTTTCTGGGCATTATGATTGCCATCCTCTCCATGGTAGTTGCTGTCCTTACTGTCGTTATGCCTAGTAGCCCCTACTCTGTACTAGGTTTTGGTGAGATGGGAAAACGGGATCTAAGTGTGGGTGACTTCAGGATGGAGCCCCACCCTCTTGTCTGTCGTTGATCCTCGTCTCTCTCACAGTGCTTGCCTCATCTCTGGGTCACATCCACCACTACTGGGTAGCATTTCATTCATTCATTCATTCATTCATCCATTCCATTCATTATATTTTCTTACTGCCCTCACATGTACAAGTATGTTTTTAAAAAGAAAGTTACCCTAAATTGGAAAGCCCACCATTTGTGTAATAGCAAAAGCACTGTGCTATGATACAGCTGTACCTGTGAGGAGGATGCAGCTTCATCTCTGCAGGACTCATAGACTGAGATGACTCTCTTTTAACAGAGACCCCCCTAGGACTCGGTGGAGGAGGTAAAATCACATTGTCTCCTTACAGAAACCTGATGTCACCCACACCTTTCGCCTCTGCCTGTGTCTTGGGCTTGTCTTTCACACCCTTCACCTGCAGATTTCTCTAACCAGGTTCCCAACCTGGTTCTCCCTCATCCCTGCTTCTTGCCCCTGAGCAGCTCAAAGATCAAGACAGTCTTGGACTGTAGGAGGAAAGGCGAGGCCGCCTCTGCATAAATGCCAAGGGGCTGTGCACAAGCCAAGGAATTTCCTGCAGGAGGACCTAATTGAAGACTGCCTGAGAGACCAAGGATTGCTGGCACAGACAATACCAGCCAATTGGGAACTGCAGTTTACAAGAGATGCTTGCTTGGGACTAGTGGGGGGACCAATGGGGTGCTGGTGGAGGGTATTAAAGGATCTTGCAGCAGCTTCAGATGAGCTTGCTGCAGCGATTCTCACCTGCTCCCGGAGTCTGTGTTATTGCTTTCATCTCCAACCCTCAAGGGCACGTAGGTTCAGGCAACAAGTAGTCCAGGACACAGGCAGCACCGGGTGTATATTTTTAAAGGAATTAACACCATTAAACAGAACCTAGGGCCTGGAGAGATGGTTCAATGGTTAAGATCACTAGCTGCTTTTGTAGAGGATTTGGTTTGATTCCCAGCACCCACATGACAACACAGACCCATCTGCAACTCCAGTTCTGGGGGGCACAACATATACACAGATACAGAGACATACAGAAACACACACACACATACACACACACACACACACACACACACACACACACTAAGTCAAATAAATACAGAGCTCTACACTGAATAAGGAATAAGTGGCCACAGGGCAAGATCCCACCCACTGAAGTCTCCAAATTTTGAAAATGCAAGTTCATTTGAAAGGAGAGAGTTTGAGGCTACAATACAGCAGTAAGATCGCCCTCCTCAGAGACAACTGGAGGGAACTGTTTTCCCTGAGTTGGATGTCAATGCATGTCAAGGTCACACAGCTGAGGATCAGGTTATACTTCCCACTGGCAGCAGGACCCAACTGGTACCGATTTCTCAGACATGAAAGCTACAAGATTGAAGGGGTTATAGAGACCCCTGTTCAAGTTCGAGAGAGCTTCTGAGGCCATGCAAGGTGTGACTCCCAATAAGGAGGCCCTGTAGAGACCACTAATGTAGCCAAAAACCTGAGGTGATTGCTTTGGATGGAGAAAGGTTTGTTCTGGGCTTTAACATGTGAGAGTTTTAGGACACTCTCTGGCTCCCATTTCTCTCCCGGCCTCTCCCCCTTCCCTGTCTCTCTTCTTTGGCTTTCCTCCATTCCTCTCTCCCTTCTTCCCCATCCCCCTTCCTATCTTGCCCTCTCTTCCTCTCTCTTCCCCTCACCCCTACTGATTCACAGGGAAGCATGAGAGCTCTACTCAATAGCTTTCCAGTGCAGAACACCATAGCATTAATAACAGGCATTCATGCTATCCAGGTGTGGTAGGTCTCTAGAGTCTATGACCCTATCGTAAGAGATTTTATACCATTGGTGAACAGAGAGCTCTCCATCCCTTGCTCCGCATCCAAAATTTTAACTTGAGATTCTTACTTTTGCTACTGAACCCGATGTCTAAGCCAAAACTCCTATTGCTGCTTAGGGTGCCAGTGCCCCTTCCGGAGAGTTCCTTGGTCTGTAAGCATGTGTATTCCTCTTGGCTCTGGCCATGCTCTTCCCAGTGAGTCAGAGGTTTTGCAGACTGTGTGGCCATGTGCACTCATCAGCCAGGTGGGGGTCATCAATAACTAGTGCCTCATATCAGTGTTTAGTTTGGCCTCATCTGTGTTCTTCCTGTTATACTGACACAAGACTAGTTTATGGTTTGCATCTGAATTGTCCCACAAAGAGTCCTGTATTGGTTTTGGTGGGCAAATGATGGTTTAGGGAAAGTGATTGGCTCATGATGGCTTTGATGTCATAGATGGGTGTCAATTCCCTTATGGAGGTCTAATATGACAGCATTACAGGCAGGTGGCAGGGTGGAAGAGGGCATGGCTGAAAGAAGATCATAGCCTTTGAAGGTGAGACTTTGAAGGGTAGTTAGCACTTATCTCACCTTCTCTGACTCTCGGCTTCCCAGCTTTAAGGATGGGCAGCTTTGCCCCATTAACACAATGCTTTACTTCAATGCAAGCCCATAAACACAGAGACAAGGGACCCTGGAATAAGCCCTGTGGAACCCTGATCCAAAGTAACTCTTTCCCTCTTTAAGCTGACTTCCCCAGGCATCCTGTCACAGCAATTAAAAAAATGAATACAGTTTCCCATTATAAAGGCAGGATTCGGTTCTTCTCCAGAATACAATCAGTAGGCTGGGTCACATAGAGATTATAATGTATATTATGAGATTATAATATTGCGCTATATCCACATTCCTTTCCCTCTTCCAAGCCCTCCCATATGCTCCTCTCTGCTTTCTTTCAAATTCATGAACTCTTTTTTTCAGTAACTGTTGACACACACACACACACACACACACACACACACACACACACACACACACACACATACACACACACACCCCTAAATACATAAACATAACCCACTCAGTCTGTGTACCATTATTTGTATGTATGTTTTCAGAGCAGACCATTTGGTATTGGATATTCAGTTGGTGTGCTCATCCCTGGAGAAGACTATTTCTCATGTTGGGGCTTCCTGGGATTTCTTCCATCCACGTGAGGATGTCTATTGTTCTTCTGGACTTACTGTTTTGCAACGAGAGTTGGGCCTCATTTTCTCTGGGATACTAGGCCCTGATTCCTCTGGCTCCCAAGTGTCTTCTTTGTCCAAGAGGTCTATGATCTATCTGATTCATAAGAACAATGCTCCAGAATCTTTTCCTCCTGAAACACCCTGTCAAAGGCTACTCCTCAGCCATAAAGCAGCTTTGAGACATGGTCAAGATGTCTACATATGTATGCTTCTTTGAAGATTTGTATTTTATCTTTTCAGAGTTGTGCTTTACATTAAGGACATAGTTGTGCTATGGTTCTGACCATTGTGAGGTAAAAAGAGAGGTTGGTTCAGGTGAGACCATTGAAGAGATGAGGTTGTGACATCATAGGTATTCTACCCTCAAAATGAGGTCACCCATTCCTGGGCTTATAGGAAAGCCAGCTTGGCTGTCTATGGTTCCCACAGGATGCTAAGCATTCCTGAGAGGGTCTATACTAACAAGAAGAATGTCACCAGACACACCCATCTGATCATAGACTACAAAGCCTCTGGTATTTATTATAGCAACAAGAAAAGTACTAAGTCATGTGTGCTTAAAATGGAATGTGCAATATGTAATAAATGTGCCCCTACTGGGAGATAGGTCAGGCTGCTCATGACTTGGGGTGTCACCCCAGGGGAAGTACAAGGTGTTCTCAGCATTACTGTTCAACATATCTTGAGTGCCTTTACTGAATTTTCCAAATTATTAACCATTGGCACTTTTAATAATCAGATATGAAAAGTTCAACGTTGAATTATTTTTTATCCAGGGTATGTGAGTAACCCCAGTGCTCAGAGCTACAAGTAACTTTTGGCTTGCCCACAGTGCTTGTGTGGAGAAGGGGTCATGTTCTATACCCATATGCAGCCTGGCTGACCTGTTCATCCCAGAAGCTGTTCATCCAGTCCCACCCTCAGACACCTTCATGGGTTATGGCTTATGAAGGGTTCCGGAGAGTTCAGACGCAAATCAATAGCATGCATTACAAGATAGTGTGAGCTAACAAAGGTGCCTGTGGGTCATGCATCTTAAAACAGCTTCTTGGGGACTTTAATTGTCGGGATGTTCAGGAGAAGACGATGACCTTAGGGGGCATTTTCTAGAATAGAACAGTCTATATATTAAAGGCAGCAAATGATTCATAACTGGTTAGCGGCTGGGCCTATAGGTCCCTGTTTCCCATGTGGATTTTTTTTTCTGCATTGCAAACTCTTACATTAAATTGTGATAAATGAAGAGTGGGGGCTACTCATACAAATCAATGACTCTAGTGTGTGTGTCATTAGCCTGAGAGATGCAGGCAGCGGTCAGTCCCATAAATCATGTGATGATCTGCTGTCTGCAACACGATGCAAGCAAGCAGGCGCATTAGGGAGGTTAAGGAATGAAATTAATCTGTGCATTTCCCTCCCCCGATTCTTCCTTCCCCATCACC
Source organism: Tokudaia tokunoshimensis (assembly GCA_036184795.1). NCBI lineage: Eukaryota > Metazoa > Chordata > Mammalia > Rodentia > Muridae > Tokudaia > Tokudaia tokunoshimensis. Next base: position 5,524,702 of record BTHU01000001.1, read on the forward strand.
TGGTCACACGGAAAGAATTAAAAATCACATGATCTGAACCGAACCAGTTTCAGAAGAGTAAATTGGTCAAGTTCAACTTCACCTTTCAACTTCTAGTTAATTATGTATTAGGGAATTAATTTATGGGACTGGAGAAAAGGCGGAACCTACCATCCAGGTGCCAAGATTATGAATTGTTCAGGCCATGCCACAGGCTACCTGAGCAGAGCCTGCGGCGGGTGGGTGAGGGCCAGGGTCTGTCATCCTATATATTTGATCCTTTCCTGACCTAATATTAACAGACATACCCAAGGAGGATACTGCTGCCTGTTTGGGTCATAGAAGAATCCGCAGTCTATACTACGTCATACATAGGGATGACAGAAGTGACTGTACTGCTTGGTTGCTGGAATGGTCTAGAAGGATGTGTTAGAAGAGACCTTTATATAGGACATGTAGTCAGATTCTGCTGTAGGTCACTGATGTCCCTGGAAGAGTCAAGGTTCTTGGTTCTGAAATCTCAGCTTGTAAGATGGTCCCACTCAGGCTGCCAGGGCAACTATATCACATGGAGTCTTAGTTCAGTTTCACATACCCACCCTTCAGACACTCCAAATCAAAGACTGTTATTCCTACTAATTCCTTAAGTGTCAACAGCTTAATGCGCAGGCCTCTTGCCCCTGGAGTCTTCTTCTCCACAAGTCACTCACTGAGTCCCTCCTCTGGTGTGGTCTCAGCCACCTGAGAACAGCTGTCGGCGAAACAGTCCCAGGTGGTGTTACCAATGAGAACTCAGGCCAAGAGGCGACTCCTTCCTCAGTGTTCCTCTCTGGTGACAGATGGGCACAGGACCTTGCAGAAGATGGGGTCTTATCTATGCTTGCATCCTGGCTGGCCATACAGAAATAGTTTTTAATGGAATCTGGATGCTGGTGTTGCCTGTTTTGATCCACACGAGAAATTCTTGGGAACATTACCCAGATGAGAATAAAGACATGGATTGCTGGATGGATTTTACATTGACGCCATGTTTGCAAAAAACTTCTTTCAGCACTCCCTCTTGGCGTATGTGTAGCACCTTACTGCATGCTTTCTTCCAGTTAGGCAGCATTATTTAACCTTCCCCATGGCCAAGGATCTGGAACCAACAAGTCTCATTTGACTTACAAGTCAACGGAGGCTCAGAGTCTAAAAGACTTGACTGGGATCAAATAGCTAAGGAGTAGATGTGTGGTCATGAAAACCAGATGGGGCCACTTCAGCGGTCCCTTGGGTAGTCTTTCTATTGTACCCATGAGTAAGTCTCTGGGACCTAGTAGTCTTGATGCACAATTTGAAGTTCAACAGGGTCCAATCTGTGCATTGTATTCAAAAGTTATGCAAATCATTTGAATAAATTAAGTAGTAGTAGTAGTAACAGTAATGATGATGATGTTGATGATGTTGATGATGATACAGATCTTTCATTGAAATGGGAGATTTTGGCTTCTATTGAAAATTTGAAGCCTAGATCCTGGATTGACAATTGTTGAGATAGTGTTGGGCTTTGTTTGAGAGGGCGCCAGCCTTACTCAGTCCAGTGCCCATACTCAGCACCTCTCTCTTCAATGTCAGTGAGATATTGACATACCTCTGACCCTTCCCTAGCCAATCTTATTCCTCCTCTCTTTGTAGTATCCACATCACCATTACACAGTCCACTCTCTTCTTCTTCCAAAGCCCTCTCTGGCCTTCATATCCAAGGGCTTAGGAAGATGGTCTGCTGCCCACTTTTCTCAGATCAACCGACCAGAGTTTGCCATGCACAAAACTACTGAACTCAATCTTCCGGTCTCCATCATGAAATTCAGGACCTGACCTTTTGGGTGGCCAACTCTGCGTGCAGATATTCCCTTCAATCCCAAGGAGCCCTCCCAGTTACAGGGGTATTTGAGTCGGGGTGCATGTAGCCTAATATCTAAGTCTTGAACATTCATTAAAAATAGATAAATAACACTTGCCAGAGACACTTTTAAAGTCAAGGATTCTGCACTCCTATGTGAAGGAGCTGGTTCACTTAAGGCTCCTTTTCCATTGGGCCCTCATCGTCCAAACAAATTGAACCTGGAGTGCTCTGAGCAAGTTGTCCACCACAGTCTCTTCCCAGTTTCTTCTCTACCCCTTCCAGGTCCCCCTCTACGTCCTCTTTCCAAAGGTGGTCCCTTTTGCCATTTATCTTCCAGATCCGAGGTAGCACCTACGTTCACTTTCTGTAGTTGCACACATGCGTTGAAATCTATTCATCTCCTTTGCCTTTTCCCACTCTTCTGCATTTTGGAGGTCAGTCCACACCCAGATTGACAAGGTGGTCTTCTGTGAGATATGCCACTCGATTTTCCTACTTTCCCTTTGACGGACATTCGCACTACGCCTGGTTTTCATCCTGTTGGTTGCCCTTCTCTGGATGTGTCCTGGGACACAGTTGGAGTGACACCTTCCAGGGAACAAAATGACCACATATCAAGCTGCCCACCAAGTCCCCCCGCCTAGGTGGACCTTTGCTGTTTTTCCTGCAATGTTCTACCGCATCTCTCTGTCAGTTCTCACTGAGCTGATGTGGACTGGCCACCCCCCCCCCATTTCAGCTGAGTGTGTCCCCATGTGGAAGCCCCAGGGAGCCCCAGCCCACAGCCAACTCATCTCAGGCCCATTAAACCTCTCACTTTGTATTTCCTAATTCCTTTAAGAAATCCCAAACCTGTCTCCTTGGATAGAAATAAAATAAATGTAATATCTATTGCTATCGCTTAAACACAAATTATAGTATTTTTTATTAAATACTCTGTTGTCAAGTGCTTGACATTCTTCATAATAGATTTTTTAAAAAGGCAACTAAAACCAGTTATTTCCTGTTACCTTAGAGGCTTGCAGCGCACTTTGTATTGTATTTACTTGTTATGTTCCGCTTGTCCAATTTCATTATAAACCTACGAATTATTTTTCCTATTAAATTAATAGACAATCCCCCCTCCTCCTGCTACCCTTGAGCTTTTAGGAAAGGTCAAGGTCTTGAGACAGGGATGCTGGAAAAAAACAGCTGGAAGTTGGTGTTACAAGCCCTCTGTCAGGCGGTGACCATGCAAGCATGGGTCGGGCCAGCCCCTCCTTGAGATGGAATTGAGAAACAGCCCGATGACAGGATGCAGTGGAGAAAGGCTTCTTGGCACACTCACTCATCGCAGCTCCTCCCTCAGTCGGGCTGTGTGTTGCCCTCTTCCTAACAGCCCCACAGAGCAGCAATGAGGTCTGTGGTACCCATTTCATAGATGGGAAGCACATCCTGAGAAAAGGCACGGGGCTGTGGTCTGCATCAAGAGCTTCAAAGACTCCTTCATATGCCAGGTCTCCGTTGACCCTGACAGTAACTCTGTGACCTCAGAGCATTGCTGACTTTATTTCTGCTGAGCTGGCGTTGAACCCCAGGCCTGTCCACGCTTTGCTACTGAGCTCTATCTCAAGACCTCTTTTTACTTTTTCTTCTGAGAGAGCCTCGCTAAGGTGACCAGACTAGACTTTACCTCATTCTGTAGCCCAGTCAGGACTCAAACTTGTGATCCTTCTGCATCAAACTCCTATGAGCCTAGAATTTACAGGCCTGCTCCACCAGGCCTGGCTATGTACTTCTCTTCTATCATTTTTAAAATTCTATTGTAGCTCATGGTAGATGAAGAACTTGTATTTGGTCTCGAGAGCATGGGGTTGGAGCTGGAGCTGTGTAATAATGATAGAGTCTGATTCAGAAAATGGAAGGGAAGAGGCATTAAAAGCATGCCAGCCTCAGTCTCCTTTGAGAACTGGGTGCATATATGCATACCCACCTTCATGCCACTGAGCCACACCCTACTCCTCACTATGGGATTCTAGGCAGGGGCTCTACCACTGAGCCACGCCCCCAGCCCCTCACTGGGGGATTCTAGGCAGGGGCTCTACCACTGAGCCACGCCCCCAGCCTCTCACTAGGGGATTCTAGGCAGGGGCTCTACCACTGAGCCACGCCCCCAGCCCCCTCACTGGGGGATTCTAGGCAGGGGCTCTACCACTGAGCCACGCCCCCAGCCCCTCCCTGGGGGATTCTAGGCAGGGCCTCTACCACTGAGTCACACCCCAGCCCCTCACTGGGGGATTCTAGACAGGGGCTCTACCACTGAGCCACACCCCCAGACCCTCACTGGGGGATTCTAGGCAGGGACTCTACCACTGAACCACGCCCCCAGCCCCCTCACTGGGGGATTCTAGGCAGGGGCTCTACCACTGAGCCATGCCCCCAGCCCCCTCACTGGGGGATTCTAGGCAGGGGCTCTACCACTGAGCCACGCCCCTAGCCCCCTCACTGGGGGATTCTAGGCAGGGGCTCTACCACTGAGCCATGCTCCCAGCCCCTCACTGGGGAATTCTAGGCAGGGGCTCTACCACTGAACCAAGTCCTCAGTCCCTCACTATGGGATTCTAGGCAGGGGCTCTACCACTGAGTCACATCTTCAAACTTTAAAATAAAATAAAACAAGTTTGCTAAATTTCCAGGCTAATCTTGAGCTTATCCTGTGGCCTAATCGTACTTGAACATTAGAGCTTCCAACCTAAACCTTCAATGTAGCTAGAGTGAAGATCACGTGGCAGATACCAGGGCCACCAGACTGTTCACTTTGTTGTTTTACCCAGCCTAAACTGAATCAAGTCTGACAAAATGCTGTGTATCCCATGCCCACTTCCTTCAGAACTATTTCCTGTATCTGAGACAGTCTCCAGACAAAATTTGCTATGGGTATGGATAGAATTTGAGAGTGAAAATTCTTCCAGAGCTAAGCCAAGTCCTGGGTTTTTCTGAGCCCTTGAGTTTTGGAAGGTAACCTCTTGTAGACTCTGCTTCCCCTCAGACATGCAAGACTGCAGCTACTCCCCGGCCTCCTAACATAACTTCTCTGTCAAAGAAGGACCTTGGCTGGCAAGGTTCAAGGGTTATTCCTTAAGAACCTAGAGCACCCCAGGGCCTGTCGGGGAAGTCACAAAGATCCAGTTTGCTCATTCGTAGATAGCAGAGTTCTTTCTAGGGAGTGCATCTGTGAAAAAGCTGCCCTGTCCTTACACCAAGTTACCGCATACATTTGCATTGTCCCTCTCTCTAATATGCATTTCACTGTGGAACCCCAGCTTGATCTGTTCTTGCTGTTTAATCTTACAGAGAACATCCTCAAGAGACCTGCTATCCCGAGGTGTCTTTCAGCACCAGCCACTCCATCATCTGAAAGCTTTGTCCTCCAATAGCACCTCTCACAGAGGATTGCTTCCCCAATGTGCAAGAGAGGCTGATAACACTCCATGGGGCAGGGAGGACAGGCGCTGATAAGGCCTCTTGCACATCACAAAATGATGCCTCTTAAACGCTAGGGCTGCCTAACTCTGTGGCCAGAAATAAGCCTGCAGGCATCTATGAAGGGAGCAGATAATGGGAAAATACCTTGATGGTCTTTGGATGGAAGAAAGGAAGCCAGCTATGCCTGGGAATGCACACCTGTATCCCTTTCAACACTGGAGGCAGAGATAGGGTGGAGAGTTCAAGGTCTGCCTGAGCTACTATCCAAGAATGGAGTTTTCATTCATGTACTTTGCCGGGATCTTAAATCTGCTATCTACATCACCGTGATTTTTACTTCACTCTTTTACCCTTGTAGACCAATAGACATATGAATGAGAAAGGTTATGAATGGGAAGAGAGGGGCCCTGGGGCTTAAGGAATGCCTCAATCAATAAAGTTCTCATTGACACTCTCACAACCTGCATCTGATCCTTAGAGTCCAAGTAAAAAAATGTCAAGAATTGTGGTTGACATTTGTAAGCCTCGCATATGGAAGGCAGAGGCAGGAAAATTTCTTGGACTCCCCCTGGCCAGTTAGAAGCCTGATGGGAGAGTTATGAGCCAGTGGGTGACTCTGTCTCAAAGTAGGTTAGCCTTCCTGAGAATGAGACCAGGCACTGTCTTCTGTTGTCTACATACAAGTTCACACAGGTGTACTAACACACACACACACACACACACACACACACACACACACACACACACGAGGATACCCCTGCTCTTCTGCTATATAGTAGACACTAGTGGGCTGCCATAGTAAACCTACTCAGTGCCCAGACAGGTTGCAAAGGGGAGAAGTCCCTGACTCTGGAAGTGGCCTCTTCTCCCCTAAGGACAGCTAGGTAGCACAGTGTTCTCCAAGGACACAGAATATCTTGGTGCTGATGGAGGTGCCATGTGAATCGATACATCATAGGTTTGCCAGACAGCACTTAGCCAGGTGAATGTTCCTATGCTATGTTATTCATACTTGAACCCTCCTCCAAAAGCGTAGACTCTCCACATCTTGCTGTGCTGACATCTCTCAAGTCAATTGATAATGGGTCAGGATTGAGCCAAGCTTGGCAAGTGAATTACCTTTTAGCCATCCCATCAACTTTAGGGTTGCAGCCACCAACGAAATCAATGACGAAGGATTCTTGTCTAGGGCAATACCTACGGTGACTCCTAATGAAATAAGCCATCAGAGCCTTTTAATCAGACCACCTGCCTGAAAGGAGGAAACCATCCGGGAGGAGGCTTAGACTCTAGGGATCTATTTCTCCCTCACCGGTCAACGCACGAGTGCTTCTTTAATTGTAGCAATGATGTGTTTACCCTAGACCCAGTCATTGGGGTAGCAGAAGGCAGCAATCCTCTGTGGCAGAGGGTCGATGTGACCTCAGCTGGGGCTATGCAGGTCCCTGAGCTGGGCTGCATCACCAGGGGCTATGATGGGGGTCTCTAGGCTAGGGGTATGTTTAACTCTCAGATGTGCGATAAATCTCTGTTGAAAGAAAGACTCACCATAAATGAGGACCTGCTGTATTTCTGAATTCCAGAGTCAGTCCTGCAAAGATGGGAAGGAGTAGGCTGCTTATAAACTCGGGTCAGAGGCTTCTTCTCCCCTCCTTCTCTGCTTATAGCCCTTTGGAAAAAAGAAATAGATGTTGACCTTAAGAAGCTCAAGATATTCGAGAATGTCAGAATTGACAGGCAGCTCTCTACTAAGCTGCCTTTCGGGTCCATCCATCGACTCTGAGCTTGATTAAGGCGCACACCTCCTTTAGGGACCAGCTCCCTTCCCTAAGCTTGGGGATGGACCCAAAATCCAGATCCAAGATCTACTCAACTCCATTGGTTCCCTAGCCTAGCTTAGCTCATGCCAAGCACAGGGACACTCAGGACTGAGGGTGAGTAACAGAGACTCAGGTTTCCATTTTCAGTGGAGTCTGTGAACCTGACAAGGCACCTCGGCAGCTCATCAACACGGGAAGATCCTGTCTCAAAATCTCACACACTAAGGAAGTAGTGCCATGTGAAGGCAATGGTCTTAAACCCCATAGTTGACAACCGATGGTCTGTGTCTGTCTAGCCTGAATAGCCTTTCTGTATTTATCTCATTCTGTCTCCCTTCTGCTTTCGCTCCCTCTCCTGAGTTTGTCTCTCCTTCCATTCCATCCTTCCTTAGTCTCTCTTTCCTATCAGCCATTCTTCTTTCCTTTCCTTCATCCCATCTCCCCTCCCCCAACCCTTCTTATTCTTAATACATACAAGCAGTGAATCCCAGTGGCTAGCCCTCAGCTACAAGGAAATAACTGTGGACATTGAGAGACTTCTGGCTCTATGGAGAGGAAACCCTTCCAGGGGACCTATTGAAGAAGTATTCCAAGTAGCCATGGTATCCCCACTTATGGGATTCCTGGTTTCTAGTCTCCAGTATGAATATCACAAAGAGCTTTCCAACTGTCCCTGAGCTGGAGGGAAGGGAGAAGGAAGAGGTGTGTACAGGTGGCAGGAGAAGAAGGGGAAGGGGAGGAGGAAGGGAGAAGAGAGAAGGGGGGATGGGGAGACCTTCTTGGGAGGTAAACTCTCAAACCGACCACCTGTCCTGCCAGAGTAAAGTCAAAGGTTCTCTAGGGTGCTACTTTTCTTCAGACTCCCCTGGGAGTGTCTACTGCATGCCACTCTGAGGAAACCCCAATGAACCAGGAATGGCCCTAGATGAGCTTCTTAGAAGCCAACTCCCTCTAATTTTCCCCATGGCAGACCTCCAGGTCCCTAGAGAAAGTCTGCTCTTGCCCTGTACCAGTGAATCCTATGAAGAAGGCACACAGGTTAAGTGGAACCAGGTAAGTCACAAGGATAGCAAAAAACCTCACATCCAAATGCATCTTTCCCTTGGGTCTGTGTGAAGGCAGCCTCCATATCTGTACACTGAGACCCCGATAGTTCTCCACACCCAGATTTCTCCTTGGAGTCCAGTATTACACATGGCCATACAGTGCAGCGGAGGTTCAGACACCAGCCATGTGCTGTCTGCAGATGCCCGTGTAGGAGGCGGGTGGGATGCTTGCCGCCCTTTGTCTACCTCAGTGATGAATGCTTGTTGACATGACTAAACAAAGGTATTATTAGCAGATTACATCGGAGAGGCTGGACCGCTTGGAAAGAGGGCAACAAGAGCCCTGGGCCCGCTCGACTCCCAATTACTCCACAAAAGCCTAAACCATCGGGTCAGGGATAAAAGCGAATAAATGTTTCTAAATTCTTATCTTAAACACACTTAAGCTTAAAGCTATTTAACTGGGGCTTTAAAAGCATGTGAGCTTCACGGAGCCCAGCTACCTGCCTCATTCTCTTTCTCTTATTTTTGCTTTTATCCTTTTAGTCTTGAAGAAGCCCTAATTAGAAGCTTGAACAGGGCTCTCTCTCTCTGCCCTTAAATCAGTAATTGGCTTCAGTGCAAAGACTGTCAGGAAATTAACACATCACAACATGACAGCTGTTAATTTTTTCTCCTTATTTGTCATGTGATTCACTGCTGATTTACCAGAGTGCATAACAAATTAGTGGGCTGTAATCAGAGGCCTCTCTCCTGCGAGCTGTACTGTCTCCACCCCCCACACCCCGTCCTCCTTTCCAACCCCCCTCTTTTTCTCTCTCTCCCACCAAAGTCCATTACTTCACCGCTTCAGAGAGATGGCTGTTCCTAGGTGTGTCATTGTCAATAAATCAAAATAAGCAAATGCTAAAAGCGCAAGAAGCTCTTTAAACTTTGATGAAGGCTTTTAGTTACATTTTTAAACTTACACTCATAACTGGAATTTTTTTTTTTTTAAATTGTCACTCCCTGGTAGTGATAGACTGTCAGGTTTCCAGTCATTTCCTCATCCCGACATGCCAGGGAAGGTGGAATTTCCAAGTGTCATTTGCACAAGTGCTGGCTGAGATGAGGTGGAGGAGGTGTCAGGGAAGAGAAGGAGGGAAGCAAACTCTGCAGATTCTAACGGGGTCCGATGAAAAGGGTCTTGCTTTTCTGGGCGAGTGATGGAGGGGAGAGAGGGGCCAGAGGATAGGGAGATGTGTGAAGGGAGAAGTTTAGGTATGAGGAAGTCCTGGGTTCTGGGGCATCATCATAGCCAATGCTCTGACTTGACCCCTTGCTCACTGATGGGTCACATGAAAGAATGGGAGCCTTTGTTTGAATGTCATTGCAACGACAACTGGGACTACCAACGATGGTCGTGGATTCTGGAACTTTACCTCTAGCACAGCCAAGCAGGCGTGCCATTGGTGGGTCTTATGCTTGGCATGATGCCTGCAGGGAGGGAGGGAGCACAGGACAGTGGCAGCAGCAAGGGGGCTTCCGGAGTGGGCTTCGGCAGGCATCACCCCCTGGCAAGGGAAGCAGATCTCTGCCTGTGGAAGATGTGGAGTCTGCGTAGACAGTGGTTTCTTTCTCACAAAGAATCTTTCTGGACTGAGACGTGGTCTTTCTAATTCGGGTCCAAGAGAGCGAATGATAGCTTCCTGTGGAGAGCATGGCATCTCGGGTTCTGCCAGCATGTTCTCTGAGCTGTTATAGAGATGACTGTAACTGAGAGTGAGAGACTATCAGGGGTGGCTCTCACTATCCATCTAGCCACCTGCCCATCCATCTACTGATCCACCCACCCTCCATTGATCACCAATCTACTTATCCATTTATTCATCCAGACAGCCCCCTGCCCATAATCTGTCCACCCATGTACTCATCTACCCACCCACCTATCCACCTACCCTTCACCTCCCCATCAACCCACTTGTCTACCCACTCACCCATCCATCCTTGCATGCATGCATACATGTTAAGTCCATCCACTCATCCATCCATTCATTCACCAACCCAACCTCATACCTCCATCTACCTATCCATCCATCTATCTATCCATTCATCCATTTACTTGTTCATCCATTACTCACCCTGATTTACCCACCCATCCACTTATCCACACACTTTCCCACCCATCCATCTATATATCACTCCATTCACCCACCCACAATCAAACCATCCATCCGCCTACCCATCCACCCGTCCATCCCTTCATCCACCTATCCATCCATCCACCCCTCCATCCACCTATCCATCCATCCACCCGTCCATCCATCCATCCATCCATCCATCCATCCATCCATCCATCCATCCATCCATCCACCCACCCATCCATCCATGCATCTTATTCATCCATCAACCCATCTATCCACCTATCCACCCACCCATCTATCCATCATCCATCCATCCATCCATCCACCCACCCATTTATCCATCCATGCATCTCATTATTCATCCATTAAGCCATCTATCCATCATCAATGTGCTTTGTGTGTAGCTGCAATGGCATAAGGCCAACTCATGAGCAAGACAGTGATGAGGAGAAGTAGATGGGTGCTGGAGAGATTGATTCAGGATAGGAAATCCCAACATTAGAAATAAAGTTATTAGACCCATCCATCTCCACTCTGAGAATTGCCTTTTGAGGAGAATGTGGAGAGAGAGTAGGGAGGTCTGGATCCCTCAGGCTTAACCATCAACAGATAGGTTATTCTGCCCATGTACTGGCCTTAAGGAATCATTCTCCCAATAAGTCCAGTGGCTTTCTTATGCTACATTCTAAATGATTGTCATTCCTCACCCCCCTTTGGTAACTTATACATGTCAATATGTTTGCATACAACATGCTCCATTTTATATAAAACCCTTCTAGAAAAGTTTCTTATGTCATTGTTTTTCTATGAACTCAGTAAAGGAACCCCCCAATTTTACAATGACTTTGTCTGATCTTAATTGAAGAAAATATCATCTACTCTTACATGATGTGGAGCTGATCTCTAGGTAGAACCTTGGCTTCACAGTAGTGTAACACAAATTTTATCAAGGCAACAGTTGTGGAAGTTCCAATTCCCATAACCAGGCCACCATGGGTCTGCATAATCGGCTGCTCCAGGTGAGTTCTTAGGGGGCATGGAGCATATGAGTCTATGGTACTGGAGATGATGGAGTCTGGTTTAAGATGTGGTTCCAACTCTTAGCAAAGAGCTAATGGTCCAATGAACCTCATAGCCTGCTGACTGGTTCTCCAGAGGAGGAATGAATATATAAATCCCTTCTAGGAAGTGTGTCCTCCGCATCCTGTATCTTTCTGGACTGACAATATGAGTTCAGCAGGGAACTGATGAATATTTCACAGGGCAGTTATGGCCTCTTAGGCCTTTACCTAGCATGCACTCTTGGATATTACAGATACTTATTAAACTAATGGTGAAAGAATATTGGGAACAAACTTCTTAATCTATACATTCACCCATCAATTCAGCTGTCCTTCCAGAATCTGACCTACCATCCATCTACGTATTATACATCTATTCACCTATCCATTCATTTTCCCATCCATCCATACAACCAACCACTCTCACACCTTTCTAACAAAGTTTAGTATATGAGGTATGGATGGATAAACTGATGCCTTTGTACCTTGAGAGATCAAGCTAAGATGCCCATGTCCCTTATCTCTGCCCCTATCCTCATCCTCAGTCACCTAGTCTCCTGGTTCTCCCCTTCTTCTGTTCTGTGCCTGCTTCCAAAGATCTTTTCACTGGTGTTCCTGACTTCTCCAAATGGCTCTATAGAAATTGTATCCCATGATAAACACACTTAAATAGCCTCATCTAGGCATTCTTCTCATTCTCTTATTGACATCATGGTCTTGACAAACATGCTTCAAAAACAAGCTTTGCACTAGGGTTGCATGTGGGTAACAGGCCTGTTCCTTGGCCCCCAGAGCCTTCTGAAAGCTTGTTTGGATCCCCGGACACTGAGAAAGGCAATGCTTGGCTGGGCTATTCTCATTCTCTTATGATCTCTGGCATGTACAACTACCCCAGGCACCTCCTGATGCTCTAGATTCCATGAAAACTGAGCCAACATCTACACCTCGACACACACACATACACACACACACACACACACACCACAGAGAGACAGACGCACACACATGCACAAGCACATATACACAATCATCACTACATATGTCTTCAAGCCAAACATGGAGTCTTACCCTTCACTGATGTTTCATAGATTACTAACCCAACTGTTTATCTCAGCAACCTGCGCTTCACTGTGGCGGGAGCCATCTCCAGTGGACTCTTTCTCCTACCAACAGAAAATCCAAAGTCCTTCCTCATTCTTAAACCCAGTGAGTGTCTTCTCCTAAGTTTTTGAAGATTTTCCTCAGTGAAACGTCTTCTGTTTTACTGAGAGACATGAGTTCTAGATGCAAACACTAACTCCCTTTCTAGCAACACATCTGGATTTCTACTCATAATCCCTGGGGTCCTGTTGCTGCTTTTTTTCATGTGAACATCTTGCTCTTCACTGGGCTCTTCAGTGTCCACTCCAGCCCCAAGTAAATCCATTTTCCTCTTTTATAATTTGCTGAAGAGCAACAGGGGATCCATATTGTTTTGCCCCAACAGCTCAGGGTCAGCAGAACTTTACCACTGCCCAAACAACTCTTTTCTTACTTTTCCTGTCTAACTTCCTCTGAAGAAATGGAAATTTTCCCCAAGGATCACTTTAAAGATTTTCTTTCTTTTTTTTTCAACATAATATTTTTTATTAATTACTTGTGAATTCACAACATGCATACCAATCACACACACTTCCTACTCTTCCCAGGTCCACTTCCCAACTCTTGTGATCTTCTCCACAGAAGAAAAAGGAGGAGGAGGAGGAGGAGGAAGAGGAGAAGGAGGAGGAGGAGGAAGAAGAGAAGAAGAAGAGGAAGAAGAAGAAGAAGAAGAAGAAGAAGAAGAAGAAGAAGAAGAAGAAGAAGAAGAAGAAGAAAGGAGAAGAAAAGAGAAGGAGGAGAAGAAGAAGGAGAAGGACAAGAAGATGAGGAGGAGAAGGGAGGAAAAGGAGGGAGGAGGGAAGAGGAGGAAGGAGAGGAGAAAGAAACAAGGTCAATTTGTGTTACCCATATAAGTGGCCAGCCCCTTAAAAAATTTGAGTCTTTACCTATCCACCCCCCCCACCAGAAGCCATCAACTGTGGAGAGCTACACCTCAGCACCCTTACCACAGTTTCTTTGATGGATTTTTGTCTAGGCTGTTACTTTTAGGAGGGAGGGGTTGTCACAGAAGCTATCTATGTTTCTTTGCTTTTCCAACCACCTAGGTCCCACCTATCTCCATTTATCACAGTGGGAAACCCATCCACCCTGTGTTAGAGATCTGCTCTTCCACTTCTCACCAGTGCCAGCTTTCTTCCACTCCTGCCCCCAGGAGGCTGTGGCTAGACAATTCATTTTTCTAGCCTATATTGTTAACAACCTCTGATGTCTTCACCCTCTAACTCTTTCTACACTTGTACACCTCTCAGAGAGGAAGCAAGAGCTATAATGCTGAGTATCTTCTTGCCCTTGACACCAAGTTTCTGATGGAGTCATTTCCTTCCATTCTACCCACTTCTTCACCTATTTCACCTATTGTCTGTCTATCTGTTTGTCTGTCTGTCACACATCCATCCATCTATCTAATCTATCTCTATCTCCATCTCTATATCTATCATATATATATATATATGGTATATATATATGATATATATATATATGTATATATATATACATATATCATATATATATGTGTATATATATACATATATCATATATATATGTATATATATACATATATCATATCATATATATATATGATATATGTATATATATACATATATATATGATATGATATATGTATATATATATACATATATATATATACATATATATATATATATATATATATATATATATATATATATATATATATACCATTGGCTTCTGAGCTTTGCATTATTGGGAAGACCCTCTTTCAGTCATCAGTAGACTTATAAGCAAAGGACACTGAAGACTTTTTTAGCTCCCCTGAAAGTTTTTCTTCCTGTAATTCTTAGGGTTAACATATTCCTTAAAAGTTTGACTTACAAGACAGCATATTCATGTGTGTGTGTTTGTGTGTGTGTGTGTGTGTGTGTGTGTGTGTGTGTGTGTTTTCACATACCTAACCTTTCTGGTAAGTCTTAATTAGCCTTTTAGTCTCATTCATAGACTACCTTCTCAAGGGCCTTCTCCTCATTAGATGTGTAATTTGGGGATTTTATTGTTTCCAATTTTCAATCTACTTCAGTCTCTGTAGGCAAGCTTAGCTTCTCCTCTTTGACTTCATATATAACTCCTGATCTAAACTTCACAAGCATCTAATCTTGGCCATCACATGCCTCTCATAAGGTTATTCCTGTCTTATGTACTTAAAGTTCTTCTTCGTGCAATCAATGACTAAAGGTCATCCTGGGTTCCTTCCTCTCTCATAAAGACATTGTTTGATAAATCACCCTTGGGTATTGATTCCCCCATTTGTCCATTCTTACCATGGCCACTGGTATGACCCAGGTCCCTACTGTCATGTTCTCTTACCTGATCAATACCACAGTTTTCATCTTGCCAGTCTTCAATTTATCTAACATATCACCACACTACAGCCAGAATCCTCTTCCTCAAAGCAAAATGAAGGGCTGAGGATATAGTTCAGTGGTATGTCTTACATGTTTAAGGCTCTGGCTTTCATCTCTAACACTGCCAGGAAATAAAATTCTTATCATTAAACAAAATTGGCTTCATGGCTCATATACTTCAATAGGGATGGAATCCCTTCATCTTTGACATGGTGTTTTGGTTACTTCTCTGTTGCTGTGAAAAAATATTATGACCAAAGGGAGCTTATGAAATAAAAGGATTTATTTTAGCTTGGATTTCCAGAAGGACAGAATCCATCATGCCTGGAGAGGCCCGGGCATGGCAGCAGGAGCAGGAAGCTGGTGGATGACATTTTCATCTGCACACTGGGTCAGCAAGAAAGGGAATGGGAGGTGGGATAAGGTTGTAAACCTTCAAAGCTCACACACACTGTTGTACTCCCTACAGCCGTATAACTTCCTCAAACAGCATCATAGATGGGGAACCATGTGTTCAAAGACATATTGCTATGGTGGACATTTCTTATTCAACCCACCACACATGGCTTTCCATTTATTATGGGACTCATTGCCATCCCTAGAAAGGATCGTCTTCTCCCCCAGACCACACAGTATACTACAGCAACATAACCGTATTCGATTCTCTGAAGAATAATTTGTATGTCTATTCCTTTGTCCATAGTGTCCCTGCTGGCCAAGATGCCTTTGTCTTCCTACTGATCTGAGGTTTAAGATTCAGTGTTACAGTCTCTGTACATGCCTTTCTGAACATCTGTTCTCTGACTCTCAATTTCATGGCTGGGGCTCAAACTCAACTACATGTGGCAGACCACAACATTGACCCTGTCTGTGCTGACACACCAGGCCCTATTCTGGAAGACAGCTCTTTATGTTAGGGCAGAAACAGTCTTGTGTCCATTGCTAGAGCCCTGGTGCTAATTCTACACTTGGCCCACAGGAAGTTCCCTGCAATTGTGATTCAAGTGTCAAGTGATTTCATAGTCAGTATCCACCCAGTCAGATGATACACTCAATTTCAATTTTCTTGCTTGAAAATCAATCTATATCTTGGGTTAAATAGTTTTCAATAACATATGATACCTGAATAACTTTCAAAATTTTCTTTTTGGGACTGTGGGTTCTGAGGATGGAACTCGGGGCTCCCAGCATGCTAAACAAGTGCTCTTCTCTAAACCCTTAGTTCTACTCCCTCACTGGTGAATTCTAGGCAAGTAATATACCACTGTGGCACTTCCCAGTCCCTCACTGGTGGATTCCATGCAAGCATTCTACAATTGAGCCACATCCTGGCTTCTCACTGGGGGATTCTAGGCAGAGGCTCTACCACTGAGCCACGCCCCCAGCCCCTCACGGGGGGATTCTAGGCAGGGGCTCTACCACTGAGCCACGCCCCCAACACCTCACTAGGGGATTCTAGGCAGGGGCTCTACTACTGAGCCACACCCCCAGCACCTCACTGGGGGATTCTAGGCAGGGGCTCTACCACTGAGCCACACCCCCAGTGCCTCACTGGGGGATTCTAGGCAGGGACTCTACCACTGAACCATCCCTCCAGCCCCTCACTGGGGGATCCTAAGCAAGTGTTCTACTATTGAAGTATGTATCCACCTCACTGGGGGATTCTAGAAAAGTGCTCTTCCATGGAGCTATATTGCTAATCTGTTTTGTATGTTTGTTGTTTTAATTTTGAGGAAATCACTCAATAGTCCAGAAAGGCCTTGGCCAGAAAGGCCTCCTGTCTTTGCCTCCAGAGTGGTATTCCATGTTGGTGCTGGCACATCTGGTTTAAGTTTTTAAAGACAGCTGAGTATATCAATTACCCTCCTCCACAGGAACTTCTAAGAAACTAGAAAAAAAAATTTTTTTATTTCTCTCAGCATGTAGCTAACTAGCTGGTGATTTCAATCTCCAAGCAGATGTTTGACCCAGTAATAGGCCCAGCTGGCTTGTGCCCTAGGCTACCAATGCTCACAAATCTATGAACCCATCCTTGGTATTCTAGACATGACCTCTCACCTAGGATTCCTTTCACTTCAACTGTTCCCAGAGTCCTGGTGTCTAAAAGGGGGAAATGGAGACAGGATGGGGCAGAATGGTCCGTTCACATGAATGGAGAGGGATCAAGTTTGTGGTTGGGCCACATCAAAAGCTAGGCTGTGGTTAAGGCAAAAATAAACCAAGGTGTGTATAAATCAAACCAGACAAGAATTCTTGCTAGTCAAGAGAACTCAGACCACCCACTTTGCTGAATTCACAGAATCAGTGGGTGACTCACGCTGCTAGAACTCTAGCCAGCTCCGTTCTCTGGAAGAGCAGATACTGAAAAGAGGTCAAGGAGAAGAGAGAAGTCTAGAACAGCAAGACCCCACCACCACTAAGCATTTCAAAGAGTTCCTGCTTGGCTGCCTCAGTTTTCTCTTTGAGAGATGACAACATTCTCCATGGGCCCATTTACCTAAGTGAGATGAAAACAGGGGTCAGAACAGATTCTTTCATATCTGTGGCAAGGAGACCATTCTTCGATGATGACATGTGGTGAGGAAAAGCAAATAGCAGCTTTCCTATTAAGCTTAAGGAAAGCTTAAGACCAACTTTCCATGTCGGCCTTCTTTAGAAGACACAAAGAGGAGTCCTCATCAGCCCTGGACCAGCTCCAAAGACTTTCTTCTGTTTACTTGTCAGCCCATTGCCCTATCTCACTCTACTAGAAGCATAGGGTACTTTCATGTTGTTCCATTCAGCCCAGGATCTCCATCATCTAGAACTGGGCTTGGTGCTTAGCCAGTGAAGCTGGTGAATGAATTAATGAATGGGAGGCAATGAGCATGAATGAATGCATGAGCAGAAGCCCCACAGAGTTACCAACTTTGATGGAGCATATAGGTAAAGGGATACGAAAGATTTTTTTTATTGTTTATCAAAACAATAAAAAATAAAATGACAAAACGGAGGAAGGGACTGGGAGGTTGTGGCGCACTCCTTTAATCCCAGCCCTTGGGAGGCAGAGGCAGATGGATTGCTCTGAGTTTGAGGCTCCAGGACAGCCAGGGCTATTACACAGAGAAACCTTGTCTCAAAAAATAAAATAAAGCAACAACAGAAAAGGGGAGTGGGGAACCTTTTGTAGAATAAAGATCATGGTTTCATTTGAGACTCCAGGCCTGGGGAGGGAAGAGTATTTGTTTATATTCTCTAAGCTGATAAGTTACTTGGCTCTGGCCAAGGTGAGGTCACTGAGTCCCAGCACAGCATTTTAGAGTGCCTATCAGCAATGCCCACTTCAGGATGGCCTATCTGAAATCCAAGTGCAAAGTAGGGCAGAGACCTCTCTTCTGAATGCTCTGAGATTTCAATGTTTGCAACCGAGGTGACCTTGAGAGATGACCTGCTGGCAGGTGCCTGGATTATAGATAGGTGCCACATGAAGGGCTGAAGTACAAACATGGGAAGAACTGACCTTCCCATATGGCACCTGGAGGAGCCCAGAAGGCTCTTGATGATCCAGGATAATGGTGGTGAAGTCTCAGAAGCTTGTTCCTACTTCCAGCCCAGTTCATGTGCTTTCTTGCCCAGAAGTCCTTGCTTCTCCCAGCGTTCTCCCAGAAGATACATCTCTGTTTTATGAAGCTGGTCCTCCTCTGGGTCTCCGGACACTTCCCAATGTCTTCAGGCTCACAGCTTCTGCCACTGACTTTGCCTGGGACTCTGTGTGATTCAACAAAAGGACATGTCAAGTCCCCTCTGAACTGTTTACAGACAACATAGTACCTGGTTCCTAGTGGGGACTTGGGAAAACATTTGGTCAAGTGGATGAGGTTCTCTGCACATTTAGGACCAGGAGTCAAAATGAATCCAGAGACACGGGCCATAGGAGACTAAGGGATCTCAGAGTCAATGGCAGCAAAGGCAGAAGTGAAGGCCAGAGGACCACAAGACCGGTGAACACAGAGGTTCTGACTTTCCTACCTTCCTAGGTCAGATTATGAGTTCCATGATGGCAGGAAACAGGAGGTCAGGAATGAGGCTTAGGAATTTAAGGTTTTGGATATATGTAAAAGAGTCTCCAGGAAGATGTACAGAAAGGTAGTAGCACCATGGAGAGCAGAGACTCCTAGAAAGAGATGCTAAGTAATGAAAAGAGAGATCCATCAGGGAGATGTTTCCACATGAGCTATAACAGCTGCATCCAGCAAACATTAACAATAACAGCAAAGGAGAAGATGTTCTCTCTGGACAATTTGGGTCATCCAAGGATGTCCACGGAGGTGGGAACAGTAGATTTAAATTGACAGAACCATATGATTCAGACAACTGCCTAATCCAGGCTGCTGAAAATGTGGGCGGTGTTGGGTGCCCACAAACAAGGAACAGGCTGATAGCAAGCCTAAGTATGGGCCCTGTCCTTTATAAGATCTCCAGTGGCTACTTTCTCAGAGCCATGGGCCAGGTAACAACTGTTAACTCCTCTTGCCATATCTGTGATCAAACTCCAGGGTTGAGTTAGCCTTGTTGGGGAGGAGCAGTGCAACATCTCACATCAGGTGAGCAGTGAGAGTGGTTATGAGCATCTGGGATTACTGCTGGTCCCCTGGGCTCTCCATCCACCAGCATGAACTCCATGTGGAGTCATTCGTACTAGTGAGGATAGGCCAGATGTGTTGATTCTTTTTTGAGTGAAAGATGCCAGAAATAACTTGTGCTGCTTCCAGATGGATGCCTTGAAAAGATAGTGCCCAGTTTGACAGCTGTCCTTCATGCCAGGGTTCTTGGTTGTTACTGAGACACGAGTTCTCCTATTCTGGATTATCTTCCACCTCTGGGCTTCAGGCTCACCAGTAGGCTCTCTCCAGACCATACTCATCACCATGACTGATAGTTTCACACGGTCTAGCTTCTGCCTGCTTTCCAACCTCGTCCTGTCTTGCCCTCTGCCCTGATAGTCTTTGTAACTAACCCAAAGCACTGCATCTGCTGTGATTTCTTCCTGGAATAATCTTTTGTCTGACCTGCAGACCCGAGTGGATTCCCACACATCCAAAACACCATCATGTATCAAAGGGCTTTGTTATTCTTTCTGAAGAGCTCTGCCAGTTATTACTATAGTAATCTCTTGCATTCTTTCCTTTGGGTCTTTAGGACACTTTCGGGTAGTTTGGATCTCAGATGGTGTATGTCTCCTCTCCTAGAACACAAAGCCGGAATGAGATCTGATTCCAGCACCCACCACAGGGTGCTAGGATTGTAAGAATCCAGGAGGCATTCAATAAGTGAGCAGATAACATGCAAACCAGAGGAAATTGGTGCCTCTTGGACAAAACCCAAAGCAAAAACTAAAGGAAATAGAATTCATTTTTCCATACAATTCGTTCCCATAACCCAGCAGTGACACCCCTACCTAGTTCCTGGCAGAGGGTCAGCTCTGACTTGGAGATGACCATTTCTTTCTGGATTTAGGCACCAGATTCACTGTGATAAATGGCCTAAGCTTCTTGCTGCGCTTAATGGTAAACACTGATCCAAGTGGAACTGCAGCCAGGTGGCTTGTGGGAGGGCTGGCTTATGGCTGCCAGGGAGACCACAAAACCTGGATTTGCCAACACCGTTCCACAGCCATTATTGTCTAATTCCCAGGAAGCATTCACTTCTGCTGAATGGAGAGGGGGCTCCCACTCTACACAGCACTAACGGCCATAGTCAGCTCCCATCCTGGTAAAAGGTATCCGCTCATACACATGGAGGCGCTCCATCAGTGCCAGCAAGAGAGCCCAGCTACCTGGGAGTGATGGCTCACAGCCTTAGCCACTATGCTTGGACTGTTGGGGCCAGGGAAGCAGGCGGTCCCTGATGAGAGGAGGAGTGACTGTCACTGTACTGGGTCTGAGCAGTGTGCCTCTACTCTCAGGAGGGACGTGGGAGGCTGTGTCTGTTCCTCTAAAATGGTAAGGACGGATCATGTTGGCAGCCCAGAATAACACAATGGAGCCAACTTCACCATCCCAGTGAGCTTCTTTTGCAGCCTGCAGCCTTCCTTTGTTTCTGTTTCCTTCTTCCTCCAGTCTTTGACTGAGAAAGTCCTCCAGGTCTTACAATGCTTTTTTTTTTCCTGTTTGCTTGTGTCCCCAGTCTTGGGCTTATAAGGAAGGCTTTGTATTCACCCATTCACTATCTCCCTTCAAGAAATGTAACTTTCCTTACCTGTCACTTTCCTTGTGTAAAGACCAAGCTGGTCATGGCTACGTTCAGATACTCAGAGCACTAGTGCGTGCGCGCACACACACACACACACACACACACACACACACACACACACACACACACATATCCTAGCACATAGACTCACAATACACTAACACTCACTCACACAAAATCACACATGTTTAGACACACTCACCAATCCTCACATCTATGCACACACACTCACACACAGGCACACATGGTCACATACCCTCAAGCATACTTACACACACTCACAAACTCACAAGCACATGCACACACTTTCTCACGCTTACTTTTGCACACACAGTCACACACACTGACACACATGCAGATACGTGTAGTCACACATTCGCACACTTATGCACACGCACTCACATAGTCGCACACTCATGCACATAATTCACACTCACATGCACATAGCCTCTCTCACACACACATACATGCACACCCACACACGAAGGCATACTTTCTTTTCTCAGTAAAGGGAGAAGCCTTCTCTTGAAGGACTGCCTACTATGAGATGTACCCTTCTTTGTTTAAGGGAGGGGTTTTCAACCTTCCTCATGTGTGACCCTTTAATACAGTTCTTCATATTGTGGTGACCCCTCAACCATAAAACTATTTTTATTGCTGTTTTATAACTGTAATTTTGCTACTGTTATTAATCGTAATGTAAATATTTGATATGCAGATGGTCTTAGGTGACCCCCCCTGTGAAAGGGTCATTTAATCCTCAAAGGGGTTATAACCTGCAGGTTGAGAACCACTGGTTTAAGGAATCATTCCTCCTCTGAATCAAAATAGATCTTTTTTTTCATGATCTCACTCAGTCAAATAAAAAGATGGTGCTCTCCACTCTGAAATTAAATTAATGTTACAATTAGATGTCTGCTCCACTAGCATATACAGAAGCTGGAGAACGTGCTGGACAGGTGACCTTCCTGCCATATTCCTGTGTTAATACTTCTAGCACATTTCAATGGGAGCTGCATTGTCACCTTTCCCTGGGACTATGTCCCTGTCAGCCATCTGTCCTGAGCAGAGGCAACACTAACCTCTAATTTCTCTTCTTCAGGACCGTTGAAAACTTTCTCCTCAACCAACAGACCCCATTCATTAAACATTTCCCCCGTGTCTTCAGACTCATCTCTCTGTTCATGCTACTTCCACTCCCAGGATTCAGGGGCATGCCACTCCACACTGAAGCTAGAATTCAGCCTCCAGATGATGCCGTGGCCTTTCTACCTCACCTTCAGACACCGCAAGAGGAAGCTCATGCTTTTTGTCCAGAAGTCACAAACCATGGCCTTGGGATGCACCCAATAAAGAGACATATTAGGTACATGGGCTTTATAAATTTTCCTTATTTACATATGTAAACACAGAAAGGGAAGGCACTGCAGTTGGATAAATGTCTCCCAAAGGCCATGTGTTGAAGGCTTGGTCACCAGCCTGAGCCTCTAATTGAGAAGTGGCAAGACCCACAGGATGGAAGTTAGGTTTCCAGGGATGCGCCCTTGAAGAAAATATTGGGAAGCCCTATCCTCTTTTGCTCTCTAACTTTTGCTTCCTAGTCACCACCAGGTAAGCAGCTCTTCTTCCAAGAGGCTCCTCCTGTGATATGTGACCCAGAGCCAGGGCACCAAAGGACCAGAACCGGAACTTGCAACATAGCAAACTTCTCTTAACTGAATGTCTCAAGTATTGTGTTACACACTGACCCAGCAGACAGTGCCCAGGGGGTGTTCTTCCCAAAGGTAGCTGGTGGCCTTCTTCTTCCTAGTGTCTTACACTTTACACCCTCTGTTTGTGGACTTTCCCCATCTGTTGTCTTCAGGCATCCCTGGTTGCTACTGCTGGTTGGTTCCATTATCCTTATTTCAAGGGAGCTAACCCATTGATTCTTCACAGAACTGAAAGAAACTACGACCTTAGCTCATGGCTGAACACCTCATGTGAGCCACCAATGGTTCTTTTCCTTGACTTCTCTTTCTGTGTAATGGGGATAGGATCTTACATCTGATTTTATATATATATATATATATATATATATATATATATATATATATATATATGCATGCATGCCTTGAACTCCTTGAAGAAAAGGTAACATAAAATTTCAAGGTGTTATTATTAGAGAGGAAGAAATTTTATTCTATGCTAATTAAACTCACACCTTACCACTTACACACAAGGGAAGAAGCAGCATGACAGCCTGACATGTTACAGAGCAGGAAGAGTTCTGCACAGGAGCACGCGACAGGCTGACTCTGCCACCACCATGCCTGGGCCGTGATGTGTGTGCTGATCCGCCTTCCCGAGCTCTCTTACCCTCATCCAGCCCGGACTCTGACGGCTGCTGCTTAGCTGCTGATGGAGCTCAGCTGTGCAGAGCATTGTCTAGTCTCCGTGAATGTTAAGGAATTGTCAGGCTGGGGTCAGGCAGGTGAAGATTTAGTAAGGCAGCCAACCAAGTTTCCCTGCCTGTGGGTTGGCACCACTTAGGCAAGTGCCTGCAGGATGCACACAAGAAAACAGATATTTCTTTTGCGATGGCTTTAGCGTTCCTTTGGGGATGCGGACATTAAGTCTTCCTCAGGCACCAGAAGGATGCTGCATGGGTGGGCTCTGGGACACTTGGTGGAGGGTGCAACCTGGCAGAGTGGGCACCAGCTCTGTTGATCCAATGACATTATTGCACGATTGCAAGGGACAATTGTAGGAGAAGACACCATTTTTTGATCGTCTTCTTCCAGGTCCAAAGAAAAGACTTTCCAAGGCAGGTAATGGAGCTGTCAGAGAGGAGAGAGAAGTGGAAATTCACGGTTCTCCTGTGAGGAGAGACATCTGTGTTATTGCACCCTAAGCCAATAGTTTTTAAAACAAAGTCATAAAACAAGCTACTGTGTATGAGAGAGTTGGAAGTGAGGCACAGCTCCCTTCTACTCCAGGGCGGGGGGTGGTTTTGGAAAGGAAGGAAGAAAAATGTAAGTAGAAGGTCCATGTCTAGCTGCAGGATTCAAACCCAGAGGGAAAGAGGTGGAAGGAAATAGGGCCCTGGGTATGTATTGCAAGAGAAGAGGCCTGGAGGGACATGGACAGTCAAAAACCAGAAAGGACAGAGGATAGCCCTTAAGCCTTCTGTAGCAAAAGTCCTTACAGAGCAGGGCACTGGAGTTACACACATTCACCTTTACACATATACACATGCATACACACTCTCACTCACCTCTATACACACATGCACATGTGTGCACATACATGCCTGAAAATCCAAATCTATATCTGCACTCACATGCATGTACATCAGCACACACACACACACACACACACATCACATGCACATGTGATTCACACACAGGTACAATATACCTTCATATGCATGCATAAATGCATACACCCACACCAATGCAAGCAGTCATGCATGTAGACAGACACCCATAAAAGCACATTCACACATTTGGTACACATCAACACATGCATGTGTATACACATATGTGCACGCAACTATACAAAATGCACATATACACTTATACATAGTGAATCTACGAGCATGGTCAGTGTTCACAAGCATGCTGTTACCCCATTTCCAGAACTTCACGGGGGTTCCATGGCATCACTGTGCCCAGTTTTCAGACAAGGAACAGCAGCACAGATGGACCCTCACTCCAATGTCAACATTACAGAGCAGATCTTCTGACGTCACATCTGGTGCCCTTTTAGCCCCACCTTCTTTCCCCTTCTCCATCTCTAAAGGTCACTCCCTGCTATGACAGGTGACATGTGCCACACCCTTCACTGCAATCCATAGACATCTGAGTGCTCATGGAAGCTGTGTCAAGCACATACTATAGAAGATGGGCATTTGGTTGGTTGACGTGCATAGAAGGGGCCATGGGAAGCACTTCCACTAATGGGTTACCATGCAGATGGTCAGTTTTTGTCTTCACTGCTTATTTCTGAGGGAATAGTTTGAGTCTCAGAATCATAGACTTTAACAGGAGGGGAATGTAATCCATCTTCCCCTGGACATCTAAGCTCTGCATCCTCAGATGTGTGGAGCCTGCCCTACCCACAGATGCATAAAGGGGAAGGCTGCCATTTTGCATTTATGCCCTGCCCACAGTAATGTTATCAGAATAACCTTCAAGTACAGCAATCTACAACCTCCTCTCTGGCTGAGATTTAGTATAAGCTGAGCCAATATCCTTTCAAGATATTGGAAATTCGAAAAGAGACAGAAGGCAAGGAGAGGTACGGGGTACAAAAGCCATAATGATAATTCAAAAAACAACATGAGCTGATATTTCAGGCACAGAAATAAGGAGAAAAAGAGGATGCAGCTGGATTTAGTTCAGGATATGGTAGGTAGGCTGGCGGAGAGTGACCTGCCCATGTGAGTGTCGGATCTCTAAAGATGCTGGGATGGGCTGTCCCATGCTCAAGACAGGATGGATGAGGACAGAGACTCTACACATCATTCCACAAGCTTCACACTGCATATACATGATGAGGACATTTCCATTAGGTGTACTCCAGGAGCCTTGACCTCGACTCTGGGACTCTGAACTACTCCTACTATGTGTGAGCCCAGCTCAGTGTTTCCCATCTGTGATGTGTGATTTCGAGATTTTTAGAGTGTCAGTTGTCAACTTGACACACCTGGAAGGATGAAAGATCAATTGAGGAATTGTTTTGTTGGATTGGGCTATGGACTTGTCAACTGACATGGAAAAGGCCCATACCACTATGGGCAGCAGCACCCCAAGGCAGATGGGAGTGGGTCATATATGAAAGGTGTTTGAGCAAGGCAGAGGGAGCAAGCCAGTACGCAGAAGTCATCCACAGTCTCCGCTTTACTGCCTCAGCTTCTCTCAGTGATAGATGATGGATGATAACCTCCAAACCTAATAAACCCTTTCCTCTCCAAGATGCTTTTGGCTATAAGATTTACTATAGTTATTGAAAAAAATTAGAACAATCACCAAAGATGGATCCAGTATTCAAGACAGGACCCTCTAGGACTGAGGCCCCCGAACCAGAGTGGGCATAGCTCATAGAGATGAGGTATCTCTCTGGGATCACAGCCAGCAATACAGAAAATACTGCTGTTTCCTACTCAGATACTCCCTAGCGTCCATGTCTCTGTCTCCAAGAGGAAGTGAGGGGGGATAGCTTATGAGTACCCCATATCTAGAGCAAAACAGAGAACCTCTATTCATGATAGCTGCAGTCTGACTTACTATGCCCCATCCTTTCTTATGGGATAGTGCATCGTCAGGCAATGACTTGTATGAAAGGTCAGACATTTTCCCTAAGCTGTAACCCATGATCCTATCATCCTCTGGGTAGATCTGAATCTATGAGGTGTTCAGACCATGTCTTGCTGGGTTCCCTCTAGCATTATTCTGCAGTTCTTAGCAGTCTTGGGATCAGAGCACCCTTTTATACCATGTTCCACAAGTCTCCCGGGGAGGATCTGCTTCTAGAAGCCCTGATAACAGCAACAAGGGGTAGAAGACTGGGTGTGAGAACTCCTTCTCACACCTCAGGTACTCCCCCTGAATGCCTGAAGATGCTGAGGAACACACACACCGTGCTCCTGCTGTGCAGACAGGTGTCTTTGGAAAAGGTGTCCTTGGAGTTACAGCAAAATGAAGGGAGTGGCAAAGAAGAGAGGAAGGGCTGAACTGGGGTGTAGTTATAGCCAAGGCCTCACCTGACATTGCATGGAGATCTGGTTACACTTTAGACTGTGCTCCTGCCTCTGCCCACCATTGTCAAAATCTTGGCGGTTAGGGAGGTAACTATCTCATGATGGTGGAGAGCTATTGACCATGTGAATACATAGCAGGAAGATGGTCATGGATGGATCAGAAAGAGTACTTTTAAATGCACATGCAATCTGCTACAGCCTCCAACATGGAATACTCCTAATCTCCCAAATCATGGGAAATAGACTTCTGTCGTTTACCAGTTCATCAGCCTAAGGTGTTTGTGTTATGGAAGCCCAGACAGATGAAGGCCAGAGACAGATCTTGGGAGTGGTCCTGCGTTTTCCCACCTGCTCTATCAGGTCACAGGATGAGGGCTGTCCCTGGGGGAGGACACTAGTTTGACAAAGTAGCTTTGGTCAGCAGAGGGTCATTCTTGAGAAAAATTCCATCATCCACTGTGAGCAACCAACCTTCGTAGTAGCTGGGAAATTAGCTCTGGAAATTACCTGCATGGAGCTCGGACAGTTGTGATGACATCACCTCAACCCAGATAGAGAAGAACCCTCTGTTGGAGTCAAGTCCCCTGGCCTAGAGGAATCAGAATGTGCTGGACTCTGGCTTGGTGCCCTACAAAGGTGGGTGAGCCAATCAGACATGGCCCCTATCCATAGGTAGGACCTCAGGGCTAGTACCTCGATACATTGACCAGAAACCTGCAGGGGGTGGACAGGTAGACCATTTAACATACCTGCTCCTCAGGTTCTGAAACCCAGCAGACTTTATATTCACTAAAGTGTCTTCTAAGACAAGTCACTCGTGTCCCACCTCCAGGTGATAGGTTTTTTCTTGTGTTTTTCTTAATTTTTCTGTGTTCATGAGCTACTCCTACAGCTGTTGGTACAGGAGAATGTTCTGAACTGTGTTCAGAAAAAAAAGGGATGTTTGCAACGGATATTAGTAACATTTAATTAGCCTTGGATTACTTATTAAGTGACGATTATCCTTATTATGTCTGTCACAGATGAGCAACTACATATTGTCTATGGTTTATGGATCTAAAGTTCCCCACCGAGTGTCACAAATTCCCGTTATGGCCCTAGCTCTGGGATCTGGGCTTTGGAGTTTCGGTGAGGCAAATTAGTCCCTCCACACAGCTAGATATCTCCCAGTTGGCTTGGCAGTGAGGGAGGGCAGTGAGGGAGGACAGCCTTCCTGTTAGTGAGCTCAGGGATGTGGATTCACTCCTAAGGGACTCTCTGAGTGTCAGGAGGAAAGAATCTTGGAAATGATGTCCACAGCTTTCTGGGACGTCCCTCTTGGAAGTTAGGGCAGTTAACCAGGGTCTTGTGGTTCTCACCCTTGAAAGGACCCTAGATATCAGTTTTCGAAGTCTTCCTTTTAGTACTGAGAAAGCAGCTGCAGAGAAGAAATGAGGCAGATGCAGAGGCCACATCCTTGAGTTTTCCTCCCAAGCAAAAGAGTACCCCAGACACAGGGGCCATGCTACAGAGAAGTCCTTGACATCCAGATCCCCACCGCTCCATTTCTTTCTTGTGCCTATCTCTCCCATAATGTCCTTTCCTTGGAAACGGTCCATCTCAGGACAGGGGTGTCAGCTAAGGCTTCCAACACATCATATCCCCAAAGGTGAAGTTGAAACATGGGGAGAAGTGCATCCTGTTCCTCCTGCCCTGGAGTGACTGAAATCCCATCTTAAGATTTTCTTTGTCTATCTCATCAAGACTCTTTAAAAAAGAATCGTTTCATGAATCTTTGAGGAATTCATCCACTCACACAGTATATATAGATCAGAGTCATCCCCATGCCTCCCCCCAATGCCTCATCCATTCCTCTTCCCCCTACCCACACCAACTTTATATTCTCTATTTATTAAACCCATTGAGTTCAGTTGTGTAGCAGACCCTTTTACACAATATGCCAGAATCAACACAGCACTGACTCCACTACAAGCTAACTTTCTATGATACCAACGAAAGCTGGACACAAGAGGAGGGATGGACCCAGGAAGAAACCACAGTAAGTCCAACCTAGGAGAACAGCTGATCCAAGGGGAGGCACCAGGGAGGAAGAGGGTAAGGAGAGGATTTGAGGTCAGGTGCCTTTGGGGATGCCTGCCCCGATGGTCCCCTGGGGTAAGCATAGGCTCAGGCAAGCCCCCAAGTCGTCTCTCCCTTCTGTGACACTCCAGCTTGGAATTTGTACGCAGAATCAGGCCATGTGAATGTGCAAGTTAAATGCAAGCAAAACCACTAGACAAGTCAGTTTCAATAGAAAATATGGAAGCCCACTGAAGTTTAAATCAACCCCCTTGATTCCACAAAATCAGTTTGTTGCACTCTTTAAATGGTTGTTCATCATGTCTGAGTGGCAGGGGCGGCATCAAGCACCCTGAGTCAACTCTTCATGTGCTGGGGTGGTTTTCCTTCACAGGTCACAGAGGAACCTTCCCATCTGGGTACAGTGTGTGCTGCGTGGCTGATGTGCAGAGAGAACATGGCGCTTACACACCAGGCCTCTTCGCTCTTTTCTACCCCCACAGCAGTTGATGTTGTGTGATGTTGCCGAATTGATAGAATCACAAAGTTGAACACAGGCTCTGACAGCAGGCCATGGTGCTCAGGATGGATGCACCCTGACTTATGACACGGTGTGAATGATTATACTCCTAGTTAACAGTGAAGACATGAAAGATTGATCTAGTGTTCCCTTTGATCACTGACATTAGCCCCTCCTAGGTCCTCAGGACAGAAAAACAAATGTTGTGAGGCTGTGTGCATGGACTGCAAACTCTGGATCCTGGAACTGAATTTGAATTCTGTCTCCATGTTATGTAAGCTTGAACAAGGTGAAGTGACTTCACCTCTCTCAGCTTTAATTCCCATCTCCATCCTAAGATGAAGGATATATGGTCAACGGCCACATAGGGCTGTTGTGAATGTCATAGGTATGTTAAAATACATAGTATATTCATAACGGTTCCTGACTCTGTGTGAGAGCTGTATGGCATATTCTTCTTGGGTTGGCATGGCTTTTTCTGGATCATTCCTATGCGCTTATGAACAACATAAATACATTCAGTGGATTTTGCTGGTTTAAAAATAATCAGAAGAAACAATGGATCATGAATCATTTCTCAACTAGCTTTTAAGTAATCTGTGTCTTCAGTTCCTCCCCAGCACAGTCGCACACTAGGGCCCTCTAGATCACAAGCAGTACTATACAGACAAGGCGCAGGTTAGGGAGGAGACCTTGGCTCACTGTACTGGTCAGTGGGCTCACTGTGGTGAGGCTGTTCAGAGCAGAGTATTGAAGTTTCAAGTCCTCATCTTCTCCTCTGCATCCACAAGGCGCTGGTGATGAACTCAACATCACAGTCTCATCCTTTTGGAGGCAGAGAATAATCAGGAGCAAACCTGTGTGTGTGTGTGTGTGTGTGTGTGTGTGTGTGTGTGTGTGTGTGCGTGCCTGCGCATGTGTGTGCATCTGTGTGTGCATCTGTGTATCTCTCTCTCTCTCTCTCTCTCTCTCTCTCTGTGTGTGTGTGTGTGTGTGTGTGTGTGTGTGTTGCAGTCACTCTGGAGGTCACCCATGCATTGGGATCTGTTTGTGTGTCTTGGGTACAGCTTGTGGAAGCAGAGACACTTGCAGTGGTGGTCACACCAGGTATCTATATTTAACAGAAAATGTTCCTGATTATCAGCAAATAGCCACCATCTCTGCCATTTAAACCCGGTGTCCTCAGCCCCTTCACCTTCTCTGACCTTCGCTGATGACATGGTAAAATGCGTGGGGACTGGCAGGGATGAAGAGGGTATGGCCAGGCACAGCAGCCGCTGATGCTGGTTTCTCCTCCAAGAAGGCGAAGCGGGTGCCTCGCTAGCTCTCATTAGCAGCTCCCGGTTGAAGTCTCTGCAGCAACTCTCAGCTGCAAGGCTTTGTCCTCCCACCCGCGGCAACCTCTGTTAGTCAATAATAACAGCTTATTTAAAAATAGCAGCCCCTACTTGTTTGCACTGTTTCATCAGCGCCTCAGTTCTGTCCCCAGAAGACTCAGGGAAGGTGTGCGACCTGCTTCCTCCAGAGCTGAACCTGTTTCCAGATCTAGGAACAGACAGGCGCGTCTTTAGCAAACACTCACAATGTAATTGCCAGGCAGTTACAGTCCACGACAGTAAAATACCGCAGTTGGCCACACGGTAGGTTCATTAGTCAATAAAGCATCGCGTGCATTTTATTGAATTGTAACCCTATTTTGCCCTGATGTGGACCTGGTGCAGCTTCCGCCTCCATATAAATCTGAGTGATTCATTCAGCATTCAGAGTCGATAAAAGGAGAGCTTGGTCCAGCTCCAACGCAACCTGAACCCACTGGCTGTTATCTATGATTATCCACCCTGGCCCCCCTCTTGTCTGTGGGGACATTTTAATAAAAGCTCAAGTCAGAGATAAATCAAGGGGTGAATGGCAGGGTGCATGGCCTTCCCACAAGCCACTGGGACCCTGTGTGCATGAACTGAGTCTGCTGTTAGAATACCCAAGGAGGACCCAGGGACTAGGGAGGAGATGAATCCATCAGTCTTCTGACTGCTCCACCCGGGTCTGCCAGGCATGGAACACAATTAAAACCTTCTTGAGTCCTTAACAACCATCTCCGCTTAGGGTGAAAGACAATGAAAAAGATTCCGTCTTATAAGCCACTTGTTTCAAAACTCAAACCCAAACCCAGCGCTGTCAGGGAAGTTTCTGGTCTCCGAGTCAGCTATGAATGCTAAAGCAGTAAGAACAGCAGAAGGGCCTCCAATAGCCGTTATCCCACCAGCAGCCAGGAGCTCACTGAGAACATCACACTTCCGCGAGGCTCATTTGTAGGAAATTCACACCGGCTGAGTCACAGGTAACAAGACTCCTGCAATTAAGGCTCAGGGAACATGGATTAGGAGGGGGGACAGAAAGATTGTGAGAGCCAGATGATCAGGTCATCTGTAGAGAGTGTCTTCTATATGTGACAGGAAAGCTACACCCATGAAATCTCAGCAATATGACTGCCTAAATAAGACCTGCACAGTGACAACACCAGGTGACATCCTAGTACGGATAGAGAAATCTCATAAGGCCCCACCCTTTGATAAAGACCTATAGGCAATTAATGGCTGCTAGGAGAAGGAGGATCAGTCTTCTCTAGGGACAGGCCCCCGATAGACTATCCAATCCCAAGTGGTCAGCCCAAAGTATATATACATATGAATACATATGAGCAAAATGAAATGGACTCAGCAGGCTGTGATATATATGTAAATATATACATGTGTATGTATATATATATTTATGTATATGTATATGTAACAATAATAATTAAAGAAGTCATGAAGCTGAGAGGGAGTGGGGAGCATGGAAGGAGTTGGAAGGGTCAGTTGTGGGATGGAATTGATGTAAATATAGTACTCATGTGAACTTCTAAAAATAATAAAAATAAATGTTTAACAAAACAAAAGTGGGGACAAGTGAGAAAAAGGAAAAAATATAAAATAGTATGAGAATACAGATGTTGATGAAAAGCATCATTGCTTTCTAGGAAAAAATATGTATCCGTGTGTGTGTGTATACACGTGTGTATATATGTACCTGTGTGTATGTGTGTATGTGCAGTGTGTGTGTGTGTGCTCACTCAAACATGTGTCTTTATAGCATCCAGAAGGTTAGTATAGTATCTATTACTCTAGAAATCTCATCATAGTTTATCATGTTCTTTACATATTATATTCGTTGTTGGTATGGATTCGAAACGCATCTTTCTGTGTAGACCAGGCTACTTCCACACTTACAACCCAGTTCCCCCGCACCTCTTGCATATTGAGGAATATGATTTTCAAAAAATTTAAAAAAATTTTTAAACTGGCACCTTGGGTATATGACCCTCTACTTAAAACAAATAAATGAATACTTACATACATACATATACACATACCCATACACCTATACATACATTCATACATAAACAATCCTGCACAAAGTAGGACAAATACTAAGAATTAAGGCAAACTCAAAATAAAGAAGACAGGGAAGTTAGGGAATTCTTAAGACACAGTCCTTAGCACAGGCTCTGCCCTGCCTGGTCAAGATTAAGGACTTGTTCCTGTCTTCTGCACGCTAACCAGAGCACCACCAAACTTCCGGTTCGTTCTAGTGTAGAGACGTGATACCTCCTACCTCATTTTGGGATGTTGTTTGGAGTTTTCATCGCACTAACAGCACATTTGCACCTCTTGGATGGCCTGCAAGGTTCACTGTTGTGCCTTCTGCTGAGGCAACCATGGTTTTAGCGCTCAGTGCCATGGCCTAAGAAAAACCACAGACTTCAGTCTGCTTCGCACGGGTCTCCGGAGTTGAGCATGGACCAAGAGTCCAGCACTCTCTCCTCCCAAAGCCAGTCCCCAAGGAAGCCTGCAGGTGTGGGACAAAGTGTTCTAAGATGCCCAGATGAACTGGCTAAGGCAGGGCAGACTTGAGGCTGTGTGGCTTTAATGTCCCCGTTCAAGCATCTCCTGTCCATCTTACTCCCAGAAGACACGCCTCCTTGTGAACAGTGAGGTGAGAAGCATTTCTTTTCCGGAGACTCTAGCTCTTCCGCTGCCAGACACAGCCCTGACGCCCATAACTAAAATTCAGGATCATAATTTAATTTGGGGGATCCGTTGGCAAATGCTCATTAAACAACTGGGTCTTTGAAAACGCTATCTTTAGATTTTTTTTAATTGACCTATTATTTTGCTCGCTCTGGCTGCCAGAACCCCCTACCGCAAACAGGGAGATGCTAGCTACCTGGACGTTCTTTGATGAATAGTTTTAATTAAAAAATTCTGTACCATAAGTATTTTAATGTTACCAACATACCAAAGGTATGGGGCCATAAATTTAAAAACACATTTAAATTAATCTATAAATATGCTTCAAAATTGACAGCGTATATTTAAGCAGGGGGCTGTGGCTGATAGCCAATGACGACAATTAAGGATCGTGTGGAATAAATGAAAATCAATACTCAGAACAGTTTGGGGGGAAAGAGAGGAATTGAAAGAACATGTAGTTTGTCTGTTAGAGGAAAAATTAGTGGTGTTTACACTCCTAAATATCGGCTACAGTACAGGAATGGAGGCTGGGAACATCTCTTCTCATTGTTGTGAGTCACAAAAGCTCACAGGATCCCTGCTGGGGTGACAGCACAGACCTACTTGGGCCAGGCTCTGCTAAAATAAATAAAAAGCACACCTTTCTGATTGCACATCAGAAAGGCAGCCACCAAAGGTAAGCCGCTTGTCTAGGTGCTGGATTCGTCATTTATCGGATGGTTTCTGTACCGTAAGCACCACGGCACATGACAGGGTTGCCTGTGCCCGGAGATAGAATTGTGGGAGACCAAGCCAGGTGCCCTCCACTCCAAAGGGCAAATGATATCCAGGAGTCTCCCTCTGCCTCTTTGCAGAAAGGCAGCATTTGCAGAAAGATGTGAGCATGCGGGTCTCACCGATTCGCAGAGCCCAGGCAGGGCAGTGTGCTAACCTTCATTACTACATTCATATTAAAAGACAACTCTGCGTCTTTCAATCATGTACCCCCTCTAATTAAGGCATATTCACTTTTTTCCCCTAATTAGGTATTCTTTGTTGCATAATGTTTGCTCTAATCTTTTGGAATCTTTCTCAATATCCAGTCATTACAGGCTCCCCTCGAATTCAACCAAAGCATGTTATTTTTTCTGCTAATTACATCCTCATTTACAGATTGGCGCCTCTTCTGATTGGCTCCGTGCGGCAGTTGCTATGACTTCATTAGTCGTGTCTCCTGACCCTGTTATTGCTCGTGACAGGACTTGCTCCTCTTGTCCTGTGGCTCCAGATCCCTGGGTCACTTCTCGCCGGGGTTGAAATAGTGTCAAACACAAGGAGGTTTGGGGTGCAGGAATCGCTCCTGCACTCGGCTAATTGCTACACAGAGCAATGCCACAAATTACAGCTGCTGGCTGGGCCTTTCTCTCCCCCTCCCCTTTTTTAATGAATGTTTTAAAGGTGTCATTAACAGGTTAGTTACATTTTTTAAAATGTGCCTGATATGTATATTAAAATAATAATAATAAAAAAATAAATGTGCCTCCCTGCGTCTGCCTCCAGAGAAGCCATCTTTCAAATACAAAGCCTCAAAAGCCGCTGTCCTAACTAGAGCTGCCTGCGCATGCGCAGAGCACTCCACTCGAAACACGTATTTCCAATCTCAAAGAGACAATAAAAAAAAAAAATAAGCCGGGCATGGTGGCACATGCTTATTATCCCAGGAAGCTGAGGCAGGAGGATTGTGGGTTCAAGTCCAGTCTGGTGTATTCAGCCCACCCACCAACCAAATGAAACAATTGTGTTTCACACTCACAGGTGTAGTATTCACTGAATTTTGAAATCCAAGGCATACATGGATAGAAACCCACAAATTAAAAAGAAACTACATAAGACTACAATATAGTAACACCAATGTAGTTGAAGCTCTCTGGGCAACCAAATTTAAAAAAAAAAAAGAATTTAATTGATCAGACAAGATATGCATATTAAGAGATAATTAAAATGAATGAATTACATTGGAGCACTGGTCTTATCTTTTTTAATAAGCAGAAGGAGGTAACAAGACACGAGAATTTGGGGGGGTACCCAGGGCAGTCAGTGCGCTGCAGATCCCCCTACTTGCAAATTCCAGGCCACGGGCATCTTAACCCAGTTTCCTGAAATAAGAGGCCGGCAGGAATCAAGCCTGCAGAGTTTAAATGCAAGTTAGTTAATATGAAAAATGCTGTATCTAGTTGTTTGCAAAATTACTTTTGTTGATTAAAAGGCTCTTCAGAACTTCCGGCTGGTGAAAGGGTTTTAAATTGTCTAATGCTGATTGTGATTGCTATGCAGAAAAAAGGCAGTGCAAAGCAAACCATTATATCGCTGAATCTTTGTTAAGCAGGCCTTGAAAGTGTCTGACAGCATAATTAATCTTGTGATATGAACAAAGAAACCAACTCAATAGTATTGAAGATGCTTATTAAAAATACTAAATACCTTTTTCCACTTAAAAACCTTTTGGAGCAGTGTGGGAAGTGGCATTACCTTTTTGTTTTTACAGCATTTTCAGCTAAAATTGATACCCAGGATCTATAGAGAAGCAGCAAAACCAAGAAGTGGACAACAATAAGAATTAGTAAAATAAAATAAAATAACTCTCCTGTGAGTCTCTAATCAAGAGTGCCACCAACCTTGCCAACCTAGTGGCTGAACCTAGTGGTTGCCACTTCTGCTGCCACCACTAGCAATGTCCCTTGCCAAAGTCTTAAGCAAAATATATCACTGGGAACCCAAACTGTCAGGGTCTGAGGCGTTCTTGGAAACGAAGGTTCACATGGGGATCACAGGTGGGTGTGCTGGATAGATCTGTTAAGATTCCAGAGGGCTTTTGAAGTGCAGGCTGTTTTTAATTATTTATTGAGGGGTCTTTTATTATTGGGGCAAAGTTTGATGGTCAGCTCTTCAGTGCCCTTGGGAACTCAGCCGTGGGAATATCCTGGCACCTTCAGGGAGAATCCCTAATGAGCCTTGGTACTATTTCTGATCTCGGCTGCTGATGGAGTCCGAGAGGGTTTACTAACTGTCCTGCACGCTGATATACCGGGGGCAGGGGTGTGGGATGCTGTGATTTGAATCTGGGGACAAAGCCTGGTGAGTTTGAACTCCTCATCCCAGAGGCTATCGCTGTTTGGTGAGGTCACGGAGCCCTGGGGAGATGAGGATTTTGCTGGATGAAGACTGGCCAGGGAGTGGGCTCAGGGAGATTGCATCGGGTATCTGCTTTCTGCTTTCTGACTGGAGCTCTTTGCATCTCAGGACTCCAAAAAATGCCACAAGCTATGCTTCAGGTTCCTGCTCCCCTAAACTCATTTCTGTCACAGTGGACTGCACCCAGGTCAGCTGGAAGCCAGAACAAACCCTTTCTCTCTTGGGGCAGCTTTTGCCAGGTATTGGGCCACATCAATGAGAAAAGTAACCGATTCAAGGGTCGTTGGCTTTAGTGGCTGGGTGGCTAGCCTGTGGCACACCAGCAAGTGGCAATTGTTGGGTAACTAAGTTCCTACCCTGCAGCCACCTCAGCATATGCAGAAATTGGGTTTGTTTGTGGGGTGTCATGGACATTGGTGAGCCTGGTTGAATTGCTCCCTGACACGGGCTTTGTCTGTAAGCTTGTCTGGACCACGCAGGAGCAGTTCAGCTCCTCGTGTCTCTCCTCTCACTGTATGCTGTCACAGTGATGGTAGGGCCACAACAAAGGGAGCAGAAACAGGACAGCTCTTCTTTTTTTTTTTAAAGATTTATTTATTTATTATATGTAAATACACTGTAGCTGTCTTCAGACACCAGAAGAGGGCGTCAGATCTCTTTTCGGATGGTTGTGAGCCACCATGTGGGTGCTGGGATTTGAACTCGTGACCTTTGGAAGAGCAGTCGATGCTCTTATCCACTGAGCCATCTCTCCAGCCCACAGGACAGCTCTTAAGACCTTGGCTCAAGAATAGGGCCAGTCTCACATGGTCATTGGTACAGAAGTGTAAGGGAGTTTGTATGTCTCATGCTTCCGGCCTGTGTGGTCGAGTTAAGGAAACTCATGACACATAATTAGAAATCAGCCTCCTTTGTAAGTTAAGAACAACAGGCATTTATGCTTAGCTTTGTTATTAAGTAATAAAAATTAGGATGCACACTAGCTCGTCCTCAATGCCAACAACCACAAAGAAAGGGGCAGGGAGAATACAGAGGAGAGGGGAGAGTCACACCATCATTGTGTGCAGGTGATAAGATGCATGTCCTGAACAGAAATGGAAAATCCAAGATTGGCACGAGAACTGTTTTAATTAATAAGAAAAAAAATGGGGTTCACTTTATACCTCAATAGCTGTGGCGGGAAAGCTCATGAAGATTGCTGGACAGACCCTTACACTGGAAAAATTAGCATTATGTTATCTTCCCGGCTGTGACTA
This sequence comes from Tokudaia tokunoshimensis, assembly GCA_036184795.1. Taxonomy (NCBI): domain Eukaryota; kingdom Metazoa; phylum Chordata; class Mammalia; order Rodentia; family Muridae; genus Tokudaia; species Tokudaia tokunoshimensis. The sequence goes on from BTHU01000001.1 coordinate 5,562,648, forward strand.
AGAAATAGAACCTAGCTATGTGGTGTCATTTGCAATAGCACTAACATGTAAAGTAAAGAGAAGCTGACTTTACAAACTCTGAAGACATGACATCTTCTGGCATTTATTGTGTACATTGAATCTAACTCAAAATGCTAGTTGGGTTTTTTAAATAAAATTGACAAATTTTGGATCTGGAGAGATGGCTGAGTGACTAAGAGCACAAACTGCTCTTGCAGAGAACCTGAATTCTGTTCCGAGCACCTACTGAGGACAGCTCACAACCTCTTCTCTACCTCTGAGCAGACCAGCACCCTCTCCTGGGACAGTCAGGTACTGCACTCACATGTACACACTGCCCCGCCACACAAATACTACATCTATTTAGAAGAATAAATCTTTCTTTTTTAAATGACAAATTTACTACAAAATTGCTTAAAATTTACTTTAAAGTTAGGTAACAGCAATACATAAAGCCCAATAATTTAAATATAAAATGGGAATATTTAGAGAGAAGAATTGGAGTTGGAGAAATGGCCCAATAGTTTAGGGTGTTGGCTGCTCTTAGAGGGTTGGTATTCTAGCATCCACACTGCAATTCACAACCTTCCATGAATCTAATTCAATGGATCTGATGCCTTCTCCTGGCCTCCACAGATTCTGTACACACGTGGTATACTCACAAACACGTATGTAGGCAAAGCACCTATACATACAAAATAATAATAAATAACATTTTAAAAGGAAGAAACAATTTATATTTATTGATGCCTGTACCAAATACGAAATCACAGCAATGTAAGCAGTGTGGTATTGACATAGGAAAATATAGTAAGAGACAGTGGTACAAATCTAAAGACAAGGGGTACAGCTATTCACAAGGAATTCTGCATAAAACCAGATCAATCTTTAGAGAAATAGCAAACAAAATCATGCCTTGATATCATACTCAAGTTAATTAAAAATGAAATTGCATATATACATATGTATATATACATATATGTTTGTGAGGAGCGGATATTGACCCATTTATTCTAGATGATGCTAAATTCCACATATAGCTCAGACTGCAGGGTGCTCATATCACATGGACATTCCATTGCAGGAGAGAGAGAGAGAGAGAGAGAGAGAGAGAGAGAGAGAGAGAGAGAGAGAGAGAGAGAGAGCAGAAAGGTTGTAATACCAGAGATGGTAGATGATTACAACCAAGTGGAGTTTTCCAAACACAATAGGGTGGTTGCATATCTGAACAGCACACACAAGGACCTATAAGCTCAATCAGCCAAGCAAGGATCTCAGTGTGGAGAGGGGAGGTGGGCATGAAGTCCTGTAGCTAGCGGGAGAGCTATGGCAGCTGGGAGAGACTAGGAGAGGGAAAGTCAATCTTCTTTAAGGGTAGGGCAGCTGGTAGGCCACCTCACTTCAGTGGATGATGGATGGCTCTACATTCAGTAGCATATGAGAGGCACAAACTAGACTCAATGGCTTTTAGGTTTGTCTTTTTAAAAGGACCCAAAGTTGGACGGACAGGGGAAGGAATGTGGATCTGGGAGGAGTTGGAGGAAGGACAGAGAGTAAGCATGACCAAAATGAATTAATAAACATATTTTTAAATTAAAAAATAAAATATTTATAAGTAAAAATATCATTATTAAAAGAAAATACAACATCTCCATAACTTAGGGAATACAGAGAAATTTCTAAACAGAATTTAAAATCTCAAGGGTACAAGTAGGGACAGAGGAAGGAAAGAAAAATCAGAAATGGGCTGGAGAAGGATCAACCAAGCTAAGCATGCCAAATGCCATAAAGCGAAAACGCCAGATGCCATAAAGAGAGATGTTGCTCTGAACACAGATTAAATACAATGTAAATAAGAAAAAACTCAAATCACAAGCAGCACAAATCAGACACCTTCAATGGCCCGAACCTAGAATTTTATGATTCAGTGAAGGACATTTTGGATGAAGATAATAAGTCAAATGAAAGAAATAATATCTCGGCAGTCATCCCTCGGGGTGGGCGTGGGTGGGGAGAAGGACCAAAAAGTGTGTTTCCAGGCAATTTATTACAAGAGAAAAGTTCACAAGTTAGTACATTCATATAGATGAAAAACCATGAGTCACAGAAGACAATGCAAAATAAAACACAAAAGACACGGCTTAGGCCAGGCATGGTGGCACACACCTTTAATCCCAGTCCTCTGGAGGATAACGGAGAGAGATCCTGAAGTCATGTCCAGTCTTGACACAATAAACCCTGCATTCAAATAAGAACACAAGCCAAACAAGGAAAAGAAATGTTTTGGTAGACAATTGGAGTTGTTGGCAGGGGCGAGGGACTAGCCTGCACTTGTGCTATGCGGAAGGCAGTGGCTGATGCATCCACCTGGGAGACAGCTTCCACTAGTGAAGTAAACTAAGTGGATAAGTTGTCTATAATGCAGGTTGGTTCCAGGCAAAGTCAGTGCTCATTCTAAGCAACCCACTCAGAAACTTATTCAGAAGAAGGAAGTCAACAGAAATGAACCACAATGAAATGACCACAAGATCTAAGCTACTACTCTACCCTACAAGAGCTCTGGACTTGGCCCTTTAGTTATTGGCTTTGTCTCAGCCTTGGGGACAGGGACTTTAGGTAAGGTAGTTCTATTCATCCTCTGAGAGCCACCACTTCCAGGACCTAGAGCTTCCTTGGTCACAAGAGAACAGGCATCTCAGTGGTACACTATGTCATGTACTGTATGCCATGAGATGAGAGGTTCAGCCATCTCTCAAAGAAGTTCTCATGGACCACCTTAGGGGCATGTAGATAAAACAGTACTAGCAGAGAGGACAGGATTTAGAAGCCTGTGTCTATGGCTCTGGGGAGATGAATAAAATGTGGAACCATGTAGCCATTCAAAGACGTGATTACAGAAACACACAGCACTGTGGCTCTTAGCTTTTCTACAAATTAAAATGCATGCACACTATCACAACATACACCAATGTACACTCATCAAGAATTCGCACTAAGGAATCAGTAAACAACTAACACTGATGGTTTCCTACTGGAGGGAAAGAGAAAGATTTAAAGGGAATAAATAGACAAACCAAACTGCATATGCTGGGGTTGAGAATCTGGCTCAGTATTAAGAGCACTTACCCGGCATGTACAATGTCCTAACCTTGGTTTCCAGCACCGTCAAAGGGGATGAGATGATTTTAGAGGTTTGCATGAGAAAGTTTCCCCAAAGACTCAGGCATCGTAACACCCGGCCATAGTTAGTGGTACTACTTTAGGATGTGTGGCCTTGATAAAGGAAATACGTCACTGGAGGCGGGTTTTGAGTTTAACTCATGAATTGCTTCTCTTACCCTGCTTCCTGTTTGTGTTAGAGGCTATGAGCTCTCAACTTCCTGCCCGTGCCATCAAGCCTGCTGCTTGCTTCCGTGCCTGCTCACCATGATGGACTCTTCTCCTCTGGAACTGTAATCCCAAATAAACTCCTCCTTCCATAAGTTGCTTTTGGTCATGGTGTTTTATCACAGCAACAGAAAAGTAAGGTGGGGCTTACTTTTACAGACTAGTGGTAACAGTATGCCATAGGTCCAGTGTTGCTATGAGCTCAGCTTCTGAGTCTCAGAAGCATGAGTCCTGCCACTGCTAGACGTTTCTAATAACGATTTAGGTCGACCTAAGATAAATCTACATATTTTGATGGTGTTTTACACATAGCCCACAGAAGGTCCTCATGGTGTCATGGTCCAGCTGATGTATCTGAGGAGGGCCAGGGTAAAGGTTCTTTTCCAGATGGTTTGAACTTAGGTTTAAGTGTTCCAATCTAATTTGGGGTTCGTGAAGAACAAGAATAAAGGGGCCAAAGTCCTTTTATCAGGCTTTGGATCTGGCTCAAAGGGAATAAACTCAAGCATGGAGTTTGAAAAGAACCCAGTGTAGAGAAGAGGCGTGAAGGAAGTAAAGACACAGGAAAGGAAGAGAGCACCGGGTCATTGCCCTGGGAGGTGGAAGGTATTCCCAAGGAGCCGCCAGGGAAAAGCAAGGTTTGACTAAGTGGAGGCTGTTAAAGACACACCCAAGTATTTTTTTTTAAAACTGAAACTGCCAAAGAGAATGTGAGGCAGAAACTACGGAGGAGTTTCTGTAGGAAGCTGTTTGGGATCTGGTTTTGTTTTTTATTAAACTATCTTTTTTTTTTTTTCCAGAGCTGAGGACCGAACCCAGGGCCTTGTGCTTGCTAGGCAAGCGCTCTACCACTGAGCTAAATCCCCAACCCCCCTGGTTTTGTTTTTTGTATTTTTTTTTTAATACAAGAATACAGTTTTAGAATATTATCACAGGATTGAGAAGCAGAAAACAGAACAGAACAGACAGTGGCTTTGTGAGACTTGATCCCAGTTCCCACCAGGAAAAGTCTGGGTAAAGGTGTGTCAGAAGAGGCATTATCAGATAGATAGGTTCTAGGACTCCTAGATGCCCCACCTTCTTTGATCTCCAGCTTGCCCAACTGAGAAATGAAAAGGTCACACTCTATCCCCTTGAAATTCTAGGGCTTGATGGAAGCCTGCAGTGAAAACAAGTGTAGATAAAATCTCTCCGCTGCAGCTGCCAGCTACAAGGAACAGCTGAGTCCCATCACAGAAGCAACACAGTGATGGGAGTCTGCTGGAGAGGAGGAAGAGAAGGAAGGGAGGAGGAGGAGGACTGTAAGGGGGAGGAGGGGGAGGACTGTAAGGGGAGGAGGGCGAGGAGGGGAGAACTGGAAGGGGTGGGAGGGAGAGGAGGGAGAGGACTAAGGGGGAGGAGGGGGAAGGACTGGGAGGTTATAGGAAGGATTAAGGGAAATAGAAAGGAAATTAGCATTTTACCAACCGTGAGCTGTAGCCTTTACAATCTTTTAGTGGATTATAATGTTAGCACGTTCTCACCCTGTGTAAACCTAAGCTTTAAATATTTGTCTATATGTATGCATTAAGCTACAACAATGAATGCATTTATACACATACGTTTAAATGCTATAGATCTGTAGATCTTAGGGCTTTTTGCTTTGTTTTTATTGCTGTTTTTTTTTGTTTTGTTTTTTTTTTTTTTTTGGTTTGGTTGTTTTTAGTTTTTGCTAAGAGTCTCTCTGTGTAGTCTTGGCCAACCTGGTACTTACAATATTGACCAGTATGGCCTTGATTCACAGAGATCTGCCTTCTGAGATTAGACTAAACACATGTGCCACCATGCCTGGCCAATACTAGGGCTTTAAAGGAGTAGTGATAGGGACAAAACTCAGGGCCTTGGATATCAACCCCATTAACAACCTCTTTAGTCCTAAAGGTGTGTGTGTGTGTGTGTGTGTATGCATTCGTGTGTGTAGCATGTCACATGACTTCTGAACACAAACTCTTCCCACCATAGAGAAAAAAAAATCCCAGTCCCATTAGACTTCTTAAACATTGGTAAAGCACAGTACTTCTCAACCTCTGGGTCACAACAGTCCCCCCTTTCATTGGGGTCACATATCATATATCCTTCATATTACATATTTACATTGCTATTCATAAAAGTAGCAACATTACATGAAATAGCAACAAAAATAATTTTATAATTGTGGGTCAACACAACATGAGGAGCTGTATTAAAGGGTCACAGCCTTGGGAACATTGAGAACCAATGGTCTAGCAGTATATGGGCATACCACTGGATGATTTAAAGCAGCCTTAAGAGTAATTTTGACCACACATGATTTTTTTTAACTATGCTTATCACTTGGCAGGTGCTGACACCATGTGCACTTACCCCAGCATCTGGTCCTCTTCCTGTATATGACCTCTTACTTTATCCTTTTCATTTAATTTATTTTACTTCTATACTTAGGTGTGTCTGTGTACAGGTATGTGCAAGCGAGTGCCATACATACAGAGGTCTGAGGCAGGTATTGGATTCCTGGCACCCAGAGTTATAAGCAGCTACGAGCATCCTGAGGTTGTTGCCAGAATCCAGACTCTGGTTCTCTGAGAAAGCACCGTACTTCTGAGCCATCTTCCTGGGCCTACGCCTTGGGTTCTTCTTTTCATTCATATCCTCCCACTCACCTTGGTAGACCTAGCTATAATTTTCTGATTTTATTTAAGTTAAGCACTTTTGAGTCTGTTATTTGCCTCCCTGCAGTCTGTGTATTCTTCTCGTTATTGATTTTTGCTTTCTTTCCTTTCTGCTTAATTCGTTTTTCTTTTTGTTTAGCTTTTTAATGTATGAGCTGTTTATTTTAAATATTTTTTATCAGACAATAACCATTTAGGAATATATATTTTCCTCTAACAAACTGCTTTGGCTGTTCCTGGGTGATCAAACATGTCATGTTTCATATTCTTCTGATTCTAAGTTTTTGGAGTTGTCTCTTGATTTTCCCTTTTCATCCATGAAATTCTCAGAAGTAATCCCCCCCCAAGTGTTTTGGGACTGTCATCTTGCTTTTTAAATGCTTGGTTTACATCTTATTATAACTATATCTTACGTGATTAATCCAAGCTCCTTTAAATGCAACCACACTTCAAATGGCCCAGCATGTTGTTTCTTATGGAGAACTCCCAGTGTGCAACAGAAGAGAGTATGTGTTTTGTGCCCATTGGATAAAATGTTTAAGGAGTGTCAATGGGATGGAGAGACAGCTCAATAGTAAGAACAAAAGAGGAAATTCCCTATATTTGTGTTTTTCTTAACATGTATAGGAAAACTTTGGATATCTTACCTTTTCAAATGATACCTTGGGATAGTAAAACTTATTGTATTAGGAAATGGAATGATAGCTCAATGGTTAAGGGCACCTATTGCTCTTTTAGAGGACCTCAGTTCAGCTCCAAGTATCTTTGTTAGGCAGCTCACTACTACCTACAACTCCAGCTTCAGGGCCTGACGCCCCCTTCTGGTCTTTGCAGGTATGTGTACTCATGTGTGCATCCACATTAAGATTTTTATTCACAACGATTTTAGAATAAAAGTTTAAAATAAAATTTTAAAAATTGAAAAGATAAATAACAAAAATAATGAAATGTTTTTTCCTATTTAAAACAAAATGTCAGTTAGGTCTCATTAATCGATTCAGGGTTTCTGTATTCTTAAAGATTTTCTATCAATTCATGAGAAAATGTTGAAACCACCAATTGTATTTTGTTAGTCTGCCCTACCCTCTTTAATTCTATAATTTTTATGTACTTTGAGCAATCTTAGTGGTTTCATGTATAATCATGTTTTTTCCTATTTGGATTTGAATATTATAATGTCATGAAACCTGTCCCATTTTTCTGGATATTTCCTTTTGTGTGATAAATGCTTCTCCTTATGCTTTTCTTTAAAGTCATTTGCATATTTACTTTTGAGGTAAGTTTCTTATAAAGGCCTTCTTGCTTTTGGTATTCAGGACCCAAAAGATACCACTGTAGTTCTTAACTTATACTATTCTGTGTTTTCCTCAAAACTCTTCTTGTCTCAAATGCATAATCATATGTAAATATTTTTCCATAACATCCACAAATGGCCTCCACTGGACACAGATATTTGATAATCAACATTATTTCAAAATGAATGATCACTGAAGACAAATGTCACATATGCTTATGATCTTGAAAACTAATGCAATTTAAATGTGCAGATATAGATATATAGATATTAATAGAGACATGTGGTATGTATGTCTGAAGCTCCTGGCAGCTAGAAAAGGGCAAAAAGTCATATGGCATTGGAATGACAGGTAGTTGTGATCCCTCATATGGCTGATAGGAACCAAATCTGGATTCTCTAGAAAAAGCATCAAGTGTTTTTAACCCCTGAACCATATTTCCATCCCTTAATGTTATAAAGTTTACTATTCCAAAGCATCATTTCCAATACTAAAACTTTCAAAGCATCAGATGTCCCATGTACCAATCTTAATCAAACTTAAGCAAAATACCACAAACACGGAGAATTTCTTTTCATGTTTTGATTCCCCACTAACAAGTTTGGCTGAACTTGTAACAGTGTGTCTAAAGGAAGTTGCAAATCAGGCTTACACTCGTATGTTTCTTCATGTAAGATTATTTTTGTCTTTTGCTTGATTTTGCTTTTATCTGCTGAAACTGACACTCTTCTTGATATTCAGATTTTGGATCGGGTTCCAGCAATGTTTCAGGGAGTACATTTACACACATATTTACAGGATGAAGACTCACCAGATCGCAGCTGCTTCGCACCAGCTTGCCCTTCCTGGGTTCCTGTAAATGTTTACCATGACCTTAGGTCCTGAGAGGCAACACTTCCTGCTCTGATTTTTGACTCTACCTCAGCAAATTCCTAAAAACCATTAACACTTCCCTCTTCTCTGCTAAGCTTCAACACAAACTCAACATTTAGAGTTTTCTAACTTTTCTCAATTGTCTCATATTTCTACCATTTATTCTTTTATTCATTTGCCTTTCTTACTTTCTTCTTTTGAATCATCTGAGGATTGTCATCATTTGCTTTTCTGTTGCTGTGATAAATACAATGACCTGAAGCAACATGGGAAGAAAAAGATTTGTTTCATGTTACATCCATCATTGAGGGGAGTTGGGCAGGAACTTAAAGAAGAAACCTGGAGACAGGAAGTATGGAGGAATGTTGTTTACTAGCTTGTTCCCAGGCTCATTTTTCTTACACACCCCAGGCTGGACCCTCCCACATCAACCAACCATCAAGAAAATGCCATATAGACATCCTAGGGCCAATTTGATGTAGGAAATTCATCAACTGAGTTTCTTTCTTCCCAGGGGGAAGTTGGCCAGTTTTCTTCCAAAATTAGTCCTCACAAGTAGTTTAGAAAGCATTCTATTTCCACCTTGGTTGTCAGCTGAAAGGTCTAGTTCACTGGATCCTGATTCCTCATGGTTTGCCATGTGTCCACCTTCCCACATGACATGCTCACATTCTATGATGTTACTCCACTTCATCAGATGATGGGACATCTGATGCTGTGAAAGTTTTAGTATTGGAAATGATGCTTTGGAATAGTAAACTTTATAACATTAAGGGATGGAAATATGGTTCAGGGGTTAAAAACACTTGATGCTTTTTCTAGAGGATCCAGAAGTACTTCAAGAACTTTAGAAGAGAATCTTCTACTTTCCTCTTCCAGTTCTACAACTCTTTGTGCTGTGAGTCCATAGAAATGAATTCCACAAATGTTTGCAGCTACACAACTGCTATACATCATTTAGTATCTGTCTGTCTGTCTGTATGTCTGTCTGTCTGTCTATCCAACAATCCATCCATCTATCTCATCATATTATATTATTCAGCTATCCTTTTGTCCATTCACCTATCCATCCACTCATTCTATTTTATCCACCTATCCACACTATTATCTATTTGTTGATTATTGGTCTATCAAAGCATCCTGTATCTAATCATTCTACTATCTACTTATCTATATATCATTCATATATCCTATTATCTATCCACACATCCTATTTTCTATATCTGTCTATTCTGCTATCTATCATCCTATCTATCTATCTATCTATCTATCTATCTATCTATCTATCTATCTATCTATCATCTACCTGTCTACCTATCCATCCTATTCTATTTACCTATTCATGTTATTATCCATTTATCTCTCTATACAACCATTCTATTAGCTATGTATCCATTCTACTATCTATACATCCATCCTATTGTTATCTATTTATCTATATATCTAATCTGCATCTCACCCATTACCCTTGAAAATTTCTCATATCCAAAAGTAAAGCATGCTTCAGCATTACTGCTTATTTACCCCCAAGGGCACTCTTCATCTTTATGTACCACTTTTGAACATCCCATTTTCAACACAGTCTTGCTTTCCATCTATCCAAAAAGCTTTCTTTAGTAGTTCTTGGTGACTTTGCATGTGCCACTGCTTCTGCTTTGAATGTTCTTTTCCAGTTACCTGTCCAGTTGGTTCCCTTTTTATGCCTTTTGCTCAAATGTCACAGTTAGCATAGGACCCTTTAACTGCATTTAACATTGCAGGGTTCTGTCATGTGACATCCTCTCCAACCCAACACTTTTCATATTATAACCTGACTGGCAGTTTGACTTGTTAGAACTTAGAGTCAGTGATATTTTCTTTTTGTTCACTGGCCTGTCTGTATACAAATGCCTAGAAGTACTAATACCAGAAGCTCAGCACTGGTGTCAGCAGAGGAACTTTGCATATGGAGAGCCTAAACAAATACTTACTGGTAGAATGAATGAGAATCTTGCAATGTCTCTCTAAAGAGCAGATGCCCTCCTCTTCCCTTAGTCTGAGTATACTCACAACTGAGTAAAAGAGTCCCCCTGGTCAACCCATTCTCTCCATCCAAGTGGTTAACAGACTCAGTGGTCAGTGTGATCAGTGGCTGCTCCCACAATTCACTGAGCAGAATGAGGTGCATTAGCTCATCCCCACAGCTTTCAGGAACCCTTCCCAAGCCTGTTAATCACCGGGATGTTCACCTCTCTCAGGTTCAGGGTCACTAGTGAGGATGGACTTGATCAGCAGCAACAAGGTTGGATGATGCCTCAGAGATGTACAGAGGCCATGGAAGTAGACTGTTCTGGAGTCTTCAGAGAATATTTACAAAGGAGGTAAAAGTCTTTTAACAAAATACACCAGAAGCTGGACATGGTAGTGCACGTCTATTGTCTCAGCTACTTGGGAGGCTAAGGCAATAGAATCATAAATTGAAGGGCAACTTGGGAAACAGAATTTGTTGAAGACCTACCTGAGCAACTTAAGGAGACCATGTCTCAAACTAAAAGAAAAGGTGAGGTAGGGATGTAGCTCAGTAGTAGCGTGGTTGTCTAACATGTGCAAGGTCCTAGGTTCAAATACCATCACTGCAAACCAGCCAATCAACCAAAGGTCACACAGGATAAGGTGTGCTTGTAATCCCATGACTTAAGAGGCTGAGGCTGGGAATCACAAATTGCAAGTCAACTTGAGCTTCAAAGGGAGAGTCCATCTCAATTAAATAAATCAATATTATTTATAATCAATATATATATATATATATATATATATATATATATATATATATATATATAGTGGAGTGATTTGACAGTTAAAAGCAGAAAGCAACAGTTGCGCGTTACAGATGAACATCTTTGTTCCACAGCCTGCTCTGGTGCCCATCTGGTAGCTGAAGAGATCCACACATCATGCTTGGTGCTGCCTACTCAAGAGTGCACAGTACGCACAGCAGTTCCAGGGCCGCCTGTCTGGCTCACATGAAGCCCCCCCACCACCACCACCAAAGTAAGACACCATATCTCCATTGTGAAGGAACTTGTCTGACTCCTGCTGAGCTTGAGAATGCCCTGTCGACAGCATATGACTTCTAACAGATGTCTAACTTATTTCATTTTTCTCTCTCTCTGTCCAGCCAATGCCAATATGACATCCTCCAGGCACAGGGTTAGGAACTAGAGTTAACTCTTGACAGAGGCTCTTGACAGAATCAAGCCAAGGGTTCTGGGGACTTGGATAGCTTAAAGATGTGGGAGAAAAGGCCATACCAAGTTCTGCTTGGCGGATATCGGTCACATGGTGAAACACCCCTGTGCTGGACTTTAAAGCCAGACTCCTGGCCCCATTCCCACCTTCGTGTATACCAAACAGCTCCCCAGAACATCTCCCTCTTCCTCCCCTCCCTGCAGACGTGGCTCCTGATGTTCTTAACTTGTCCTGATCCAGTAAACAAGGCCTCAGTAACATATAAACATGATTTATGAAAACAAACCTTCTCCCAAATCTGCTTAGAGAATAACCACCACATAGCTGTAAGCAAAGATGAAAGGCCGTGATAAGCAGATGCACATCTGTTAGAGGGAGGCCATGCTTGAGTGTCTGTCAGAGTCCACCTCAAAAGCTGGGGACACTGGACTGGGAATAAAATGATGAGCTTTCTTGGTGTCCTTCCTGCAAGCCAAGCACGGTGTTAGGTGCCTTCCATCCACTGGACTCTCCAGCCATATGAAGGGCCATGTCCTGTTTTCAAATGTTTCAGATGAAGACATTGAAGCTTAGGAAGAGGGAATAAATTATCCATGCTGTCTTAGGGTTTCTATTGCTGTCATAAAACACCATGGCCAAAACCAACTTGGTGAGGAAAGCATTTAGTTTGTCTTCAAACCTGTAGTCTACCATCTAGGCAGGAGCCTGGAAGCAGAAGGAGGCCTTGGAGGAACGTGGCTTACTGGCTTGCTCCTCATGGCTTACTCAGCCTGTTTCCTAATAGCACCTGGACCACCAGCCCAGGGCAGCACCACCCACAGTGAGCTTGGACCTCCCATTTCCATGATCAATCACCAAGCAAGAAAATGTCCCCTCAGGCTTGCCTCCAAGCCAGTCTGGTGGTGGCATTTTCTCAATTGAGATTACCTCTTCCCAGTGATTCCAGCTTATATCAAGTTGATATAAAATTAGCCAGCACACCATTGTCACTGATACTGGCAGTCAAAGTAGACAGGAAAGCAGTGGGTTGTATTACTAAAGCTGGTCAAACCTCAGGTGTAAAGATTTTAACATCACAACAACCAAGCCTGGCCTTTTGTATCCACTGGGGTAATTGTCTAGCAATGACCACTGTTTTATCACATGGTGAGATGGAGTCTGTGATTTACTGCACTAGAGCAATAGGAAGTAGAGGAGGGAAAGAAGGAAGATAGGGCTTCCCAGTGACCCCAGCAGAGGAAGATGCTCTGTGCCTATGGTTGTCAAACTTTGGTCCTAGCCACCCCCCTCAATTCACTTAGAGAGCTTTCAAAGGCATAATGGGTGTGCCACTGGGGGAGGTTCTGAACTTCTTGCCAGAGCCTCTGAGTCATCAAAAAAGGGGTATATACAAGGGTCAGAGAGGGATTAAAATGTCAGTTTTGAGATTACCTGTGGGGTGCCCACACAGGCGGCCTTGGATTCCTTCACACAGTTCCTGAAGGTACAGGCCAAGACATTGATGTGCTGGGAGGCATCTCTGCTGCATGGAGGCTGGAGAAATGAGCTTCCTTTCCCCATGATCAACTTAGTGCACTCTAAGGAAATGGCATGCTGTTCTACTTTAGTCACCCATGGGTCTCAGACCATTCTCATCCAGGAACGAGATCACTTCTCTTTAAGCAGAGAGGGAATGAGGGAAACGATTGGGCAGTGTACTAGTCAGGGTTCTCTAGAGTCACAGAACATATGGGTAGTCTCTATATAGTAAGGGAATTTGTTGATGATTTACAGTCTGTAGTCCAACTCCCCAACAATGGTCAGCAGCAGCTGTGGACGGCAGTCCAAGGATCTAGCAGTTGCTCAGTTCCACAAGGCAAGCAGGCAAAGAAGAGTGAGTCTCCCTTCTTCCAATGTCCTTATGTAGGTCTCCGGCAGAGGATGTGGCCCAGATTAAAGGCTGTAGGTCTCCAGTAGAGGGTGGCCCAGATTAAAGGCATGTGCCATCTCACCTTTAATCCCAGATGACCTTGAATTTGGAGATCTCCTTTTCTTAATCTTCTGGAATTTATAGCCACTATGCTTCAAGATCTCCATGCCAAGAGCCAGGTCAGAAACTTGTATCTCTCAGCCTCTCTCAGATTAGGATCACAGGTGAGCCTTCCAATTCTGGATTGCAGTTCATTCCAAATATAGTCAAGTTGACAACCAGGAATAGTCACTACAGGCAGCATGATTGTTAAAAGCATAAATTTGCCTTTAAGGCAAAGTCACCATTGGCTAGGGTCTCAGTGTTTGTGCTAACTCAAGACTCATGTTAAAATCATAATTCCGGTGACATTAGGGGGAGTTAGCACATGCTGGTACAGCCTTCATGAACGGGATCCATGATCTTATAAAAAGAAGCCCTATGGAAACCACTTATGCTTCTGTCAGGCAAGGACATAGTAAGATATCACACTCTGTGGATCAGAAAGCAGGACTCACCAAACTCTACTCCATTTCAAGCATGGTCTTGAACTTGGACCACTCCAGCCTTCAGAACTTCAAGGAATCAAGTTTGTCCATAAGCTGTCCAGATTATAGGTTTTTGTTTTGTTTTTTTGGGGGTTTTCTTTTTTGTGACAAGGATCCCAATGAAATAAATCACGTTCCTTTGCCCAGCAATGTCAGAAGGTATTTTCTCACAGTTGATTTGTCTGCCTGTCTACTCACATCTTCCATTGTCTGTACTTTCTGTGGTCTCCTTGTGGATGGCGATTAATTACACAACTCTTGATTCAGAAACTGTCTCCATGGTTTAAGTTAGAGGCCTGTCAATGGAAGTGCCAGTGTGCCAGTGGTGAGGGGCATTTGCTTCTGATCTCACCACATGGCAAACATGCTCCAGGTATCCCTCTAATGGCAGAGAAGATGAGAGTTGTATGTGAAGCAAGAGGAAAGCCACCTTAGCAATCCTGGCTTGAAGCCGAGCTGCCCAAGCAGGCCTGTCTCAGTTCAGCTCAGTCCTGCCCAGCTTGCAGACACATTGGTGATTCTGTATAAACTGCAGTTTAAATCCCTAAGCTTTGGAAATGTTTGTTATGCTGCAATAAGTAATTCATACATGCAGTTTCTTTGTCAAGTTTAAATCTTTGAGACCCAGTTGGATGAGATGTTCTATAGGTATTTGTGGTTGGTATTTGAATGAATGGGCAAATTAGCTTTCGCTTTTGGCTAATGTTTCAATTACAGTGGGCAGATAATGTAATATCCATCCATGTGATTGTTTTTTTGGTTAGGTATAAAAATTAAGAAAGGAAGATAATAATGTCTCATGATGTGGTCCTTTATGTACTTAATGGCCTAGAAATCAGGGTCTGGGGTCCCTTGTCAAGGGTGTGACATCACCTCTCTCAGGCCTCTGACTGGATGGGATGAACTGACAGGCCAGACATTTATTTACCTTCATTCTATGCTGACTCTAAATGTATGGCCTTCTTTACCCTGGGACCTCAAAGACCAGCCAGAGGTTGCCAGCGTCAAGGCATACCCACAGTTTTCTCCAGTTTTTCAGAAGACTGTTTTTCAGAAAACTCATCCTAGGGCACACATCAGAGACACATCCGAGGAAAAACAAGCCATCCCAGAATGGCTTGACACTGTCTCTCCCCAGCAATGCCCCGGAAGGTAGAGCATCAGGTGGAAGGAGTATTCTTCAGAGAGCTGCTTTCCCCAGGGAGCAGTGACAGCTTGTGCCTGACGGGGAGTCCTGTTGTATTCCGAGGTGTGAAGGGAAGGCTGAACTGTGCATATGCCATACCGTACAGTTTTGCCTACAAACGCATGCAGCTTTATTGTAGCTGTGAATACTCTGCCCCTCTCCCCTTCGCCCTTGATGATTTGAGAACATACAGGATCTAGCTGTGTGATGCAGTGTTCCCCACTTGGTAGGCAAAGGAGCATGTGGATCTGACATATCAACCTACTGGGTTGGATAGCCATGGGTTAGGGGGACATCGGGGCTTGAGGTTGAACAGGCAGCCCTTCTACACACACACACACACACACACACACACACACACACACACACACGGCCTTTCAATTAAGGCAGTGTCCAGAATCTGGGTTTCATGGACAATTTATATTGAGACCAATAGACTTTCCAAAGGCAAACGTCCTTTTGAAGCAAGTTGACGTGAACAGTATTGTCCAGATCAGTGGCCACACACACACCAGACACCACCAAGAGCACAGAAGAAATGCAGAATTTATGGTCCATCTGTACACTCCATGATGGGAAGACTTGGCTCAGCTGAGCTTAAGGAACTCAGCTGAAAAGCCACAAAAGTGTGCCTATCGTTGTCAGCTAGGACAAGAAAGACCTAGAGGCTTTCTTTAGATTATGAGAGGAGGAGAGGAGCTAGGGAGACAGAAAGACAGACAGAGAGACAGAGAGAAGGACAGAGGAAAAGAAGAGGGAAGAATAGTGGGAAAAGGAGGGGTAGCCTTATCAAAATCTTTTTAACGCACAAAACTAATAGCATTCATCTTGGATTTGGATAATATGATGTGCATAGCTCCTAAATGAATTATTAACTGTCAACTCAAGATGACTTAACTAAAATATCCAATTCCATAACCCAAGTATATAAGGTAACAGTAACAATTTTACAGGTGAATGTAGGGTTGTCAAGGCAAAACGTTATAGGCAAGCTTTGGGGGGCTATGTGGAACGTTCCCGAGACACCGAATCTCGCCTCCATCACTCAGCGCCTGTTCTGAAAAGTACGTTTCAATAAAGATCATCTCTTCCATGCAGCTTTGCTGTGCACATCAAGCCAGAAAACCGCCCGTCTTCTTTCTTCCTAAAATATAAAGCTAAACAAGATCTCAGTCACAACCAGCAAATCTTTATTAATGCATTCCTTGTGCTACTTCTGAATATTAATAAAAATTAATAATTAATTTTGCCTTTGGCATTGCAAGATATACTAGTTTTAATTAGTGTACTGTACTCCTATACAATTAAAAAATAATTGATGTCCACGCTTATTGGCGGCGTCTGTGATCTTCTCTCTGTTGTTGTCAACAAATGCCTCCAAAAACAAGGTTCAAGGATGTCGTGCTGTCCGCTCGATTTACACAGCCCCCGTAACAGGCAAATCTTTTATGATGAAACAGAGCAGTTTTCTGCTTAAATTATACACAAGTATATTAACTAGAAAGAGAAAATTAAAAGCTGATGGCTACAAGGAATAATGGAAAGTCTATAAAAATGTTTTATCTATCAACAAATTTGCCAGGAAAATATCAATGGTCGACTCCGTCTCACGGCTGAAATGCGGAGAAGCCATCTTGGATTTGTTATGTCCATTCCGTCAAGCATTTAATTCTGATGGCCTCCTGAATCAGCTTTAGTTATTTAAATTCAGCCTATCACGCCACCCTTCCGCTACATCATTTTAATTGTGTCGTGAACTACTTTATTACAGAATGCTAAAGCACCTCCCCATGTCTCCTTCCTCAACGGTGCAGAAGAAGGGACTCAAGAAAGAATGTCTGTGTTTAAAGGGAGGATGTTCTTTCTTTAAAAATATTTGTATGGATGATCCTGAATACAGAGACTTGAATACATAGAGGTTGATGGCAGATTTGGAAGAAAATAATTCAAATCTCACAGAACATGTGTTCCCTGGTTCTATTTGTATTTGCCAAAAAAATAATCCCTATAAATTGGCCACAAATATGTCTGTAAAACCAAGAGATGGTATGTACATCTCACCCATATTTTTTTAAAGAAATAAAATCACAAACAGATGAAATGGTCATCTTTTTTTTTTCAGATTCGTGGTATTTTATATGAATTTTAGCAAACATTATATAAACAGCCTGGCACATAGTTTTGACACACAGGAGACTGGGGCAGGAGGATTGCTGAGTTCGAGGCTAGCCTGAGCTACATATTAAGATCGTCTCCAAAATCAAATAATCACATCAAATAAAAAGGCAAAGAAGACAGACCAGATGTTCTGTCCCAACAATGCAATGTTTGGCTGGCTTTCTTAAGAGCATTACCTTTGTGAACTTAGCCACAGTCTAACATGACCTCAGCTGGTGTCTGTAACCTGCATTTCCCACTAATTCTAGCACCTACAGATGAGGCCCCAATGACTCCCCTTATAGCTGTCTTCTTCCTTCCCAGGACCATGCCTGGTCACAGCTGGCATTCAAGAACGTCCATAGAATGAATTGTTTCATTCTGACAGGAACTGTGTCTTCTTTCCTTCTTTTCAACATTCCTGGCCATCAAACCATGAGTAGACAAACAAGCAGTGTTGAACTATATAATGGTCTGTTACTCAGCAGTAACAGTAAATAAACTAATGCACTCCGATACAAATGAAAGCAATGGGCTGGGCTGGTTAAGACACATGCTGAAGCACGCCTGCTTGCATGCAGAGCTCCAGCCCTGGGGTGCGCAGAAGCTGCAGTGCGATTGCTGTGGTCATGGGAGGACATGTTAGGGACAAGGGTGTGTCCTGTGCTTCACCTGGGATGGTACTTCCATGAAGGTATGTGTGTGTGTGTGTGTGTGTATGTGTGTGCACACATATTAGTGCATGTGTGTATGTTCATCAAACCCTACCCTTAGAGGCCACCTATTGATAACATGTAAATTATGACTTAAATTAAAAAAAAAACTTAGTAATTTACATTTTCTTTTTTCTTGCCCACTGGTAAGTAGAAGAATCGCAGAAAAACATATACAGTTAAGGGGCTCTGGAAACCTTGTTCTAGTGCCCCTGCACAGTCCCCCAGGGCAATCGAGCTGACAGATGCCAGAGGCTTCCCCGGTAGCCTTTTCTTCCCACTGCACCACAGCCCAGGGGCAGTGTCTAGTGTCTCTCTGGCCTCACACAGAGGTAGTGAAGGTAGCAGTTTCTCCATGGCAATTATGGCCACTTTGGATGCAGAGACGTGCCTGGCTCTTCTGCTGGAAGCTGTGAATAACACTCTTAGCAGTACATGCAAATGCTGTGGTCTGCGCCTGCATGCCCAGCTGGTCTGCTCATCAATTTTTACTTCTCAAATTGGGTCAGTGGAAGAGGACAGAGGTTTCTCTTCCCTCCATCTCCATTCTCAATGTTATCTGCATTCTATTTACCTTGGGAAACCTGCGAAGTCCACTGGGACCACCTTTCAGAAAGGACCGTTGACCTATTTTATTTATTTTATTATTTTTATTTATCTATTTATTTTGTACACTTTCATTTAATGAAGAGACTTCAATTTCTTGGGTATTAAATAGGCTGATCTTCAGAAGTCCAAAACTGTGCTGAGAACAGTGTAGTCCAGGGGCAAAGTACAGGCTCCTCCAGACAGTGGATAGCTACTACTGACCTTCTGTCTAAGATTACAAATGTTTAAGATCCTCGAGTCAATAAAAAAACTAAATCGAGTAAGAGTGGCCCTGCTGGGGACAGGTTATGGGTCTAGTTTCTCATCTACTTGGTTTGTTTTTTAGGGCTGAAGATGTAACTAACCCAAGACCTCATACGTGCTACACAAGATCTCTCTACTGCTCAACCACGCCCCCAGCCCCCTCACTGGGGGATTCTAGGCAGGGGCTTCACACTAAGCCACGCCCCCAGCCCCTCACTGGGGGATTCTAGGCAGGGGCTCTACCACTGAGCCACGCCCCCAGCCCCCTCACTGGGGAATTCTAGGCAGGGGCTTCACACTAAGCCACGCCCCCAGCCCCTCACTGGAGGATTCTAGGCAGGGGCTCCACCACTGAGCCACGCCCCCAGCCCCCTCGCTGGGGAATTCTAGGCAGGGTCTCTACCACTGAGCCTTGCCTCCAGCCCCTCACTGAGGAAATCTCGGCAAGGACTCTTATTTCTAAACTGAATCTACAGCCCTTGTTTTACTTCTTATAGTACAGAGTCTCACTGAGTTTTCCAGCCTGCCCTTGAACTTTCTCTGTAGCCCACAAAGGAGTTGATCTCATGACCTTTCTATCTCATCAGTCTTTCCAAAGGCAGGCCTACACTACTAGTTCTGGATCCTACTTTTTACTTTTGATTTTGCTTTCCTGTTTCTCTTCCTTTGTGTGTAACAAGCACATGTTTAAGAGATATGACTTACATTGAGTCTTCAATACTGCACTGTAGTTGGTTGGCCCTTGAGGTCTCTGGTGAATTGTGGCTGTCTTCATTGCCCATGGCCCAAAATGTTCAAACTTGATTCTGTTCTTCCTTTGAAGCTTTGATTTCCCTAGACCCATCTTATGAACACTTTTTGTTCATTGTTCCTCAATTCACCTGGGACAGCCTAGGTCATGTTCAAAGTCTGCTAAAGTACAGACATGCCAACCCTTGGGCAATCTAGGGATCTGAACACTAATGATCATAGAGCATGCAGGGGAGATGCTGTGTTGGAGCAAGGGAAGAAAGTGACATAGAGATATTGGGCCATCAGAGGCACACCATAGCCCTGTGAAACAATGGCTGCCTCTTTGTGGAAAAGGCAATTGGTGACAGGAAAAAGGGGCATGTTCTGAGCTCAACAAACAAAGGAATACTAACTGGACTGTAGCCAGAGATAATAAGAGTAAGAACTCGAATGCTATAGATGAAAAAGTCCCCTACACCTATCACAGAGATAAGTCCATTGGTGCAGGTTAGAACCTAGGAACTGAGGATGTGTCCCCAATTGTTGTGGCTTGTCTGTAAGTAGTATCTGTCCAGCTGCAGAGAAGTTCTAAAGGGTAGTGAAACACAGTGCACCCACCCTGACAGGTTGCAAAGGCTTAGCCTATTGTACCTGTTAAGTTAGGATGCTCAACAGCCAAGCACTTCATAGTATGCTCAAGGCCCTGGGTTTGCTCCTAAGCACCAAAATAAATAACAAAATCATCCAATGGCAGCTGTTGCTATTTTTCTAGGTTAGGGTGAAAAGGAAAAGGTATTTATATTAATTAAAGAGCCACAGAAGTCAATGTTTTAGAATTCGTTTCGAGCTGTGTGTGTGCTTCCATGCATATGCTGGCCTGTGCAGGTGTGTCTAGATGCCAGAGGTTGACTTCCAGTGTCGTTATCTATGGTTCTCTGAGTTAATTTGCTTTCCATTGCTGGGAGGAAACACTCTGACTCAATGCAACTTGGGAAGGAAAAGGTCTATTCCAGTTCACACTAGCCTGACACAGTCATTACTCAGTCCATTACTGATGACCATGCAGTCAGAGGGAGACTCAAGACAAGGATTGAAGCAGAAACCATAGAGGACAGCTACTCACTGGATCACTTTCTGACTCATGCTAAGTGGCTCAAGCTCAGTTAGCTTTCTTATATAGACAAGGACTGCATGCATAGGGCTGGTGCTGCCCACGGTGGGCCAGGTCCTCCAACACTGATCAAGAAACAAGATAATCTCACTCAGTCATGTCCACATTCCAACCTTATTTTGGCAATCCCCCAGTTGAGATTCCTTCAGACAACTCTGAGACTGCATAATGTTAAAAGGTGAAAGCTGACTAGGATCTTCTCTCCATCTTAGTCTCTGAGAGAGGGTCTCTCACTGAAACTAAAGTTCGTGTGTGTGTATGTGTGTGTGTGTGTGTGTGTGTGTGTGTGTGTGTGAATGTATCAAACAGTTTAGACATTGCACCACTTCTCCAGCAAGAAGACAAGTAGACAAGTTTTAGAGTGTAAGAAACAAACTTCCTAGGATAATGCAAGTTGGCCATTCAAGCCCCCTCTTACTTCTTCACACACAAGATCTGCCTCCAGAAATCCATGGCTCTCAGCTGATGTCTTATTCTGACCCCTGTCCACTGGCCCTGACCTTATCATTGCTCAGGTTCCATTCTCAGGGCTCCTGGTAGCAAAAATGAGGTGTGTACCTTTGATGCATCCCAATCGACCTGTGATTGCTGTCCCGAGTGCAATGAAGCTCCCAAGCATCGTGAAAATGTGCTCCCAAACATCATGGTGTTTGGGGATCTGTACACTAGGGAGAGAGGCAGGCATGGCATTTCTCCCACCCCGTGGAATGCTCACTCCGTCCTAGGCCTCCTCTGCCTCACCTCTGTGTTCCGTGTGCTCCTGTGCCTCAGGGGTGTGGTGGGCTGGCATTAGCACACACCTCTATGTCAGATGAGGGGAGAGACTTACCTAGTGACATTATTGGGAGTCCTACAGTCTCTGGCTACAGTGATGGCTGAATACTTCCATGTACATCATCACACCAAGCCTTCATCAGTCCTTTCCAAGATGGTCTTAGGTTATTTGTATGATTTTTCTCTTTGTCAGACCCTATCTCATCGGACCATAAACTCTGATGAAGCATTATCTCAAACTAACTAACTACTAAGTAAAATGAAAACCCAGTAAATAATAATAGAAGGAGTCACATCTAATAGTATGCATACCCAGTCCTGTTTTGAAAACCCAAACCAAATATTTTTTTCATAACCCAGGGCATTGACCAGCCCTTACTCCTACTATCCAGCAGTTTCCTGCCAAGCTAAACCCTACCACTCAACTGCAGCTGTGTCCCTGTACACGTGTATCTGTTCTCATTCTGCATGAGGAACTTCAACTGTTCACACATTATAGCCTAGGCTGGCTGGGAAAGAGGGTTTGACTTTGTGTCCTGAACCTTGTCATACTAACATACTATAAGTTCTCAATGAACACTATAAGTTCTTAGTGAATATGTGCATCTAGATTAGTCTTATTCTCCACATCTCCCTTCCAAAGCAGAGTAAACCTGCAAGTAGGTTTCCATCCTGATTGGCCACCATGCTCATGAGGGACCTGGATTATTCTGGCAGACTGTTTTGTAATGGAAAGATCACTAGGCATTCACCACTCTAAAGGATCTGGTTGTGTCTGCATGGTAGAGGTGCCCTTTGGTGTGGGGAAACAAAGCCTCTGGGAAGCCGCATAGCTTTGCTGGGAGTCTAGTCTGTGATAGATCTCGTCTCACCTCTAGCCCATTCCAGACTTCTGGACAGACAGACATTGTGGTGAGAGTCAATGGCCTGCACCCTGAATGAGGTTGCATCTTCTGTGCGGTTGACTTTTTGTGCAGTGGGCTAAGGTGACATGTCTAACAATATAAATGGAAGTTTTATGATGATAAGATCAGTAGTTACTGAGATATTTATGTGACAAGCTGACAGATATAAAACTACAAAGCCTGCTTTTACGCCTCCCATCCTCTTAGAGAAAAAAAATAAATATAGAGCCGATGACGGGTCACTTTGAAGAGGATTTACAATCTAAATTACCTAATACCTGGTGAACTTCTAATATGCAAGATGAAGTCTCTCAATGCTGTTAAAAAAGATAAACTTCATTTCCCTCGATTGTAGCAGATGGATTCATCCTGAAGAGGAAAACAGATATCCTGCCTTTCCTTTCCTCAGATCCTGGCTGGACATGATGCCACAAGCCCGCAATCTCAGCTCTCAAGAGCCCATGGAAAGAAGAGTTGTGAGTTCAAGACTAGCCTGGATGACAGTGGGCTATTCTCTCAAAAACAAATAAGCAAGTAAACAAAGCAACAAACACAAAGACATGGAGAGAAAACTTAGATGTTTAGGTACTTGCCAGGAGACCATGAGGATCCTGAATTGAATCCCCAGAATCCTTGTAAAAAAATAAATAAAACGAGGGCATGGTGGCACACATTTCTATTCCTGGAGCTGGGAAGGTGGAGACAGATGGCTCCTTGGGCCTCATGATCAGCCAGCCTACTCTAATTGATGATCTCAAGGACCGTGAAAGACCCCATCTCAAAACACAGATGCTTAAAGAGTGACACCTGATATTGTCTTGTGGCCTCTACACAGGTACACACACACTTACACACACACACACACACACACACACACACACACACACACACATACACATGTACACTACACATAAATGAATGTATATATACCACCACATGCACATGTGCCACTGAACATATATGAATGTACACACCCACACATGCACATATAACTCTGCACATATGTGAATGTACACATTCATACCATTGCTCATAAATGAATGTACACACATTCCCACTCATGCACATATAACATTGCACATATATGAATGCACACACAGCCAGACACATGCACATGTACCACTGCACATAAATGAATGTACACACACCCACACATACATGTACCACTGCATATATATGAACGTAACACATCCACACATGCACATGTGCCACTGCACATATGCCTCTGCATACAAATGAATGTACACAGACACACAGGTACCACTGTACATGAATGGATACACACATACCCACACACACACACACACACGTACCACTGCACATATATGAACCACACACATATACCACTGCACATGAATGGAAACACACATGTACCACTGCACATATATGAATGTAACACAAAATATAAACATTAAAGGGTTGGGAACCACCCCACATTGTCATAAAACACAGTGGAAGAAAGACGAAGGCATGAAATGGATGTGCTAAGATGGCAGTGATAAGTTAGGATCCCTGTGTTATGGAGGACCACAGCAGAGGACTCAAGAATGTCATGGAGGATGTGACAGCATCTTTCCTTCCATCTAGGTGACAACACGAAAGTGGGACCATGGGGTCAGTTTTCCTCCATGCCTGGCTAGTGCCATTTTCCCTGCTGATATGGGAGCGGAAGCCAATGCCAGGCTGAGATGATGTTGGCAGCTTAACAACTTCACCCATATTCTTGGCTCAGGAACCCCTAGTTACCCACTTGGGTGGAGCACAGCCAAATCCCCAGGGCCAAGAGCACATCTCTTTTGCCAAGCTATGACCAAGCACTCCCCAAGTGTGGTTTCTTAGCGTATACATGACTACTCTGCAAACGGAGGAATTGTTGGCCCCATCTTTGGATAAACAGAGGTTGATGGGGAAGTATGAGCCTGCCTATCTGTAGGCTCAAAGAAGCCACGTCCTGGTGTGTTAGTTGCACATCTCTTTGATGTGACACATTCAGGAATCAGAGACTTCTTTTGGCTCACAGTTCAGTGGGTATGTTTCATCATGGCGCGAAAGGCACAGAACTTGGAGCAATTCAACTCATGCTGTCAGGGAGATGCTGCTTTCTTAACATCTTAAGAGATAGGGTGGCGGAAATTCAGACCAGACACAGAGCTGGAAACAACCTTTAAAGCTTGTTCCTGTTGACCTGCTTCTTCCAGATAGGTCCTACTTCCAAATGTTCCATAATCTCCCAGGACTGTTGGGGACCAAGTGTTCAAAATTGCTCGGTGTTGGAGAATACACAGTAATTACCCCACAGCTCCCATCCTGACTGAGGTTGTATGGCTGGAAGGGTTTAATAATTAAACCTGGTCTCTGTGGCTGTCTGGTACCAGGACACTGCTAGGATGTACAAAGTTTATCCCTCTCCCTGTGCCTTTTCCCTTACAGTGGCATCTCCCTGAAGAACTATGGAGGCTTAGAGTTAGATAGGCTCATTTCTAGAAGGGAAAAGAGAATGACAGGCCAGACAACGCCCTCTCCAGCATCGCATAGCTAAACAATTGTAGCAGGGGGACTGAAGTCCAAGATCACCTTAAAAGGTGGTTAAAGAAAAGGCCACCTTTTTATTGTGTCTAATGAACTTACTTATTTCTTCTGCCTGCTGTCTGATTTTTACTTAACGCTGCTTCCTAGCACATTGTCACAGCTTGGTTTTTAAGAGTGTTTGCAGGACATTGCTATGCCTAAAGCATGTCCAGACCTCAGGGGAAGGCCAGGAGCTTCTCTCTCTCTCTCTCTCTTTCTCTCTCTCTCTCTCTCTCTCTCTCTCTCTCTCTCTCTCTCTCTCTCTCTCTCTCTCTGTGTGTGTGTGTGTGTTTGTACTGCATATCACCTCAAAATTAAACTCTTTTACTGTATCTTATCAGATCGATTGCCTGTGTAGTCCTCGCCTTTGTCTCATTTAAATAAACCTTCCATTTGTACCAATCCTATAAATAGAACATCGTATTGATCAGGGCCCTACCAGTAGCCTGCATTTCAGTTATCAGTGAAGCCTGACCGGTTAATGTGAGGGCTACAATTTATTATGCGGCAAGATACGAGCCCAGGCCATGTCATTTAGATCCCTAAACAGAAGCATACTTAGCTATGCCAAGCAAGTTCAGCTAGGCCATCCACGGGATCACAAGTTCCCTGGTGATTTGCCATTTTAGAGCCTCAGATGCTCAGTGAACTTGGCCTTAATAGAGATACCTCTGGCTCAACCCAAGTGGAAGTCATCCTTCCCCAGAGCCATGCTGATACCTGGGAGGCTTGCAAAACCTAAGGTACTCTACACTCCCAGGACACTCCAGGATTGTGCCAAGTGACTAGAGCTGTGCTAACCATATCAAGGCATCAGAATCACCAGCATTTAGCATTTAGTACTTACTGTGTACAGTATGCTGCCACTGCTGAGCAAATTTTCCTCTCCTATCAGAAGATGGAGATTTATAAAATGTGTTTCTCGCTTTGTTAAGGCACTGGCCATTCTTATGAGCACATATTCATGGTGCAAAAGTATGGTTTTTTTTTAATTACATTTCATGCATGCATATCATGATCATACTCACCGCTGCCACCATCCTCTCGGTTCCTTGCCTCTCTCCTGATGACCTCCCTGAATAACCTCTCTTCTGCTTTCAAGTTTTCTTTACATTCTAGATTCTGCCTGTGAGATAAATCGTGTTATATTTGCTTCTCTGCATCCAGCTTATTTCACTTGATGTGATGATCTTTAGCGCCATGCACTTTCCTACAAATGGAATCGTTCTTGTTTTCCATGTGGCCCAGTAAACCTCTGCCATGCGTAACATTTTCTACATCATTCATCTGGTGATGGACACTGAGGCAAGCCACTTGACTTTATGTTCCTTGTTCCATTGGATGTTGTTATAAGCTGTCAATCATGTCAGCTTCTGATTTACAGTTTGTAATTGATGGCTTTCTTAGAAACAGTGGAGAAGGATGTTGGGCTGCTAAGAGAGATGAGGTCACATTTGGCTCTGGAGCCCTCTCTGCTCCTTGGTCATAAATATCGCACCCCTACCAGGGACCCCACTTTGTGGTGATGCTATAGCTTCCTGCCTTAACTGTTGACCTGCACTTTGGATCTTCAGGTGGATGTGTCTGTGGGTTCTGCCACCACCACCAAGACCCTCAAAGCTATATGTGTGGGAAACCCCTTGTCAACACGAGTCCCTAGGAACACATTTGAGAGACCTCACTCCTGACCCCAGTGCCTTGAGGAACACAGAAAGGTCATTTGTCCCCACAGTAGATACAAAGCCACCCTGACTGCTCACAAGAAGGGAAAGGTCAAGGGTGTGACTCTCCGTGGGTTTGTCCTTAGTACTGCATGCCTCGTCTTGTTCTCTCAGCTGTCCACGTTTGCAGCCATCAGCAGGCTGATGATTGTAACAAAGTCCTCCACAGTCCCCTAGGAACCTGTGTTTCCTGTTAGATCCTCTGAATGGAAAGAACAGGATCCCTGGACCCAATAGGACACGCCCCTCATGCCCATGACCCTTCATGCTGAGGGTCTAAACACCTTAGTTCCGTTGGCTTTCCATTCCTTCCCCTCAGTCCAGAGCTGACCCGTCTCTGTCCACTTTGATGCTCTGCATTTCACACCTTCCCTAAGTTGTTTCCTGTGTCTCTGGAACAATGTAAACGGTAGCAGAGACAATGGTCAGTGCCTGCCCCATGTGGTTTCATGAGGCCCAGGGCTCTCCGAATGCACAAAGAATCCATTCAGAACAGCAGTGGTAAACCAGCCTTCAGTCTGGGTTTGTATGCACAGACCCTCTGTGCAGCATGCGTGCTATCACAACCTCCAGGGCTGGATGGGCCCCGCCTGAGCCATCATCACACAACAATGAGTTTTCCTCAGTGACCACAGGAAGGAGAAGAAATGTGGCTTTCACCTACCCACTGCCTATCTCAGAGTCTGTCTTCTCAGTGTAGTTAGAAGGTGACTCCTCCCCAGGAAAACTCCATTCCCTGCCTTCACCACCAAGCCTGATGTCCAAACTGCTTCAAGGTACAGTGATCTACCTCCCAAAGCCAAATCCTTTTATTCCAAATCACTGGACAAATAGACACCAACTCTAGAATGCAGCTGATCTTCAAGAAGCCTCATCGGTCTCTTTTTGTAGAGTTCCTCCAGCCTGAGATTAAGGGGTGTTTCTTCATCTTACTTCGGAGACTTGCTCCTGACTGCTAATACATGTGCACTGTTAAGCACACCCACACACACTTTCCCTGTAACACAAATAATCATAATCAGGATAATATATTCACATACAGAGAAATGGAAAATTGTATCCATCTATTAACACACATAAACCATCATAAGCAGGATAATATGTTACATATACGTACCTTTGTGTAAGCGCGCACGCACGTGCGCACGCACACACACACACACACACACACACACACACACACACACACACCCATATGCTGCAGTGTCTCTTTATCCCACAGTGGTATCTGAGGCTAGATCAGGTTGGAATACTTATCACTCCCGCCCCCTCCCACACACACACCAGAGCATTCACTGGCTAAAAAAAAAGTAGGAGGTTGAATCTGAACCAAGTGTCTGTGTCCCTGGGCTTCTCTGAGAACAAAGACCAAAACTCAGGTGGGTAGTTGTTCTCTATCCAAGTCATTAACCAGTTCACTCGGGCAGGTGGCCATCCTAGGCAAAGGAAATTATACAGCACGGAAGTCATCGCTCCCCCTTTGTAACTGTATGCAGAGGGTAGTTTGCCAATTTCTGCCATTTTCATGGAAGTTGAAAACTTCAGTGAGTCCAAGTCCCTGGGAGGGTGCTTGTCGGGGGCAGGGACCATCCGGAAGTGGTTTCCGAAGTCTCTTTGTGGCACAGGTGGCTTTTCTGTCTGGCATGGCACCAGGCCGCATGTTTGCTGAACCATTATACAGGTCTTCATAAAGCCTTTTTTTGTTAGTGTTAAATTTTAATAACTTGGGTTATAGGCAGGGTAGAAACAATATCTAAGTGGCATTTAAAAGCAAATCTATTAAATTTTAGGGTAACTGCATTACATGGCTAGAAATATCATCATTTGGATCCTGCAGAGGGTGGGGCAGCCACTGTATGAGAGGAGAAATCGTGCATGCTTTGGAAAATACAATCTAAGCCTAATATCATGGCCGAGAAGGAGATTCTCTGCTCATTACCAGGGAGATTGTTTTTATCTTACCTATAACTAAAGTTATTAAAGTTTGAGAACTATAAAACAGGATAAATGATAAATGCAGGATAAATGATAGCAGCTCACTCCTAGAATGGTATTTGCTGATGATTAACTCCGAATCTCTTTTATAAGACAGCGAGTCTCCCAGTTTGCAGGGCCCCCCACTTGTGAGAGAGTAATGCCTAAATGGTTAAAGCACACAGTTAAAGATTAGCTGGGTAACTATGGAAACTACCATGCTGTCCCAGGGGAGAAGGAAGAAGGTATGGTTTGAATCCGGAATGCTCACATCTCTACTCAGCCCATAGGCTGTGGGTCATGTGTCTGACCACTTGGTACCCATCAGAAGCATCCCTCTGGGATGCTGCGGAACTTCCAGTGCTACAACTGCTTTACTGAGAAAGGCCTTGAGGATTGTATCCTGGCCTTGCTTCACATCCAGTCTATGGCTTCTGGTCTATCAGGATCAAAAAGATCAAGATTCAAGCTCCCGCCACCATGGACAGAGCCTCAGCGGGACTCAACAGACTGGCTCTCAACCTGTGGGTCACGACCCCCCTGAGGATCAAATGACCCTTTAACAGGGATCACATATCAGATATTTTATATTATGATTCATAATAGAAGTAAAATGAACATAGTTTATGGTCAGGGGTCACCACAATGTGAGGAACCGTATTAAAGGGTCACAGCTTTTAGGAAGGTTGAGGACTACTGCCCTACATCTCCCCCAGCAAAGAGATTCTCTGAACTGTGATCTAAGAAGTCTCCACCGCCTTGTGTTGCTTTTGTTACAGAGACTCTGATTTCCTTCATGCACTCCATACAGAGGATGCTCTGACAAGGTCAGAGAAAGTAGCACGAGAGACTCTATGGGAGACTCAGTGGAACCGCCGTGGCATGTTGCCAGCTGCAGAGAACACATCCCAGCCAGCCAAGCAATAGGTTTACTTCAAACTCTGCCAACTGAGGACACATACCAATATCATTAGGTTGACTGCTACTTTATAGACCAACAGCGGCGGCATTGTTAGCCGAGTCCATCTGGATGAGGAATTAGGTTTCCATTCATGGGACAATGGACTGTGTTGGCTACGCACCATCTAATGAGCTCCACCCCACTCTGCTAAGACGTCCATAGTCATTCTAGATTCTGACTTGACAGAACTGCCTGGATGCTGCTGTGGATCAGCAGTTAGATGCATTCAAGAAACAGCTAAAAATAATCCCAGCACCCAAGGGCCATCGTCAGAGAATCTAATCTCATTACTTGGGAGTGAGGCTGAGAATTCATATTTTCACGATCCCTCAAGCTGCACTCAGGCTGAGGACCATGAGTTTGGAGCCACATTTCTCAATCCTGCCTGGACCAGGGAGAGCTTTAAAAGTTCTGACACCCGAGTCCTAGCTGCAAGGATACTCCTAGGATGGTTCTAGTGTGTGACCTAGCTACGGGAATCATAATGGCTTGCCAAATGTGTCAAATTGGCAGTAGAGGCTGAGACTCTTTCCAGTTTCAGAGGATGATCTTGATAATACCTGGAGGTGCTGCAATGACAGAAGGAGTGTGAGCTGGTTGGAAGTGATCACTCATACTAAGAGGGTCTAGGGTGTGTGTGTGTGTGTGTGTGTGTGTGTGTGTGTGTGTGTGTGTCACAGCCCTGGGGTCTCAGAGGAAGGAACATTGTCTGTCATGCCCTTGGGGAGACCAGGGGTATGGAAGCATCATATACACTGATGTGGAGAAGGGGAGCAGTGGAGGTCTCTCTGAATTCCCACGACACAAAGAAAGTCTAGGGGATTTGATGAGAAGCTACAGATGGAAGAGGAAACTTAGCAGAACGAGCTGGAACCAGGAGTTACAGGTCTTGTCTGGAATGGCAGCTGGAGAGAGCTATCTATTATCCTCTGAGCTATGAAGAATCTTGGAGTGATTAGGGAAACAGGTGGGGTATGTTTGGGGAAGACAAGATCAGGAATATTAACTTGCAGTGATGTAATTTGAAGAGGGGGGAAGAGTGGAGAGACTCCAGCTAAGCACAGCTCTATTAAGTCAAGAGACACATTTCTCATCTCTCTCTTTTTTTTCCTTATGGAGACTGAAAACAAACATTCAGACTGTTTCATAATCTTTGCTTCCTCTCAGCTCTCACTTGCTGTGAAGGGTAAAATTCTGCTCAAAGGGATCACAAGGTCCAGCGTGAACCTGGTTTCATAAAAGTGTGCATCTGAGAAGGACTGCATGAGTAGTGGGTAGAAGGTGTTAACAATTCAATTATGAAACAGTACCATCCAGAAAGCACATCTCTCAGGATGGTTTTGAACTTAGTGGATATGCACTAGGCCGTAAGGCAGCAATTGTCTTGACAAACTCTCCTAGTCTTTGAGAGGAGAAACTACCTGGTCTCCTAAATCTAATTCTATCTGCTCAAGGAGACAGTGCATAGGGAATGGAGACGCTTGACAGCAAATACCTTACCCTACACCCATGGCTGTGGTTGGACAGAGTATCAGTCAGCTCAGGATGAGTCTGGCGATATGACCCTGAATCTCTCTATGGAGCAGAAACCACACACCTTCATTAGCCACTGCCACAGTCCCCTTTCTGTTCTCTTATAACCTTGCCAATATCCACAATACCAAGTCTGAGCTAGGAGGGAGGGAGGGAAAGAGGAAGGTGGCTTTATTAACAGATCACGGAAGACTGACCCTCATCACTTTCCTTCCATTATGTAAGAATGTTGTACAAATCATTAGGTAAAAATTTGATGCAGCTCTTCCTTCAATTAAACATGATGATGGAGGCCAGGGCTGGCTCACTGTGCAGATCCCCCAGGAGAGCCTCCTCGCTGCAGAATGGAATGCCTATTAGCTTTCCGCCAAAATAAAGGTCACCAGACAAGAGCCTCCTCATCCAACTCTTACTACCTTGAACATGGAGTGTAATCAGGCAAGATGTGTCACACTCAGGAAACCAATGGTACAATTATATCGAATATGCCCACGGAGTCACAACCCAATCCCTACTCTCTCAAAGTGCTCGGAATGTCAAAGAGCCCAGGGACTGGCTTAGGGGAGGGAAGAAGAGATGTTTGAGTCCATGGGCTCCTGCTCATGGAGTTTATTCTCCCTACTCCTGATTTAAGGAAGAGACAACCATCCCAGCACATCCTCTGAACCACCCAAGAGTCTGAAAATCCCTGTGGGTGGGGTACACCGCAAGGGTCATGTAGCTTATGAATCCTGAGCTATACACTCGGGTGTGCAAGACTGACCCTCTTCATTTTTCCATTAAAGTGCAATGCCTAATTTGAATTTTCATTTTCTTGTGCAAAAATTAGTATCAGATAATTTGATATTCTTGCCTGGGATTAGTCTAAGTTTCCAAGCAATTGTGCCTTTATGCAGAGAGGTAAAGGCCTGGATGGAGATAGAAGGGTTCAATCCTGATACTTACCTCATGGTGATATCTAGCTACCATGAACGGGCTGATCCTTGCATAGCCATCTACAGGTCATGGTACAGAGCAAGTAGGTCATCTCGACAGGAAAGAGAGCCTGGGGTGCTTTAGAAGAAAATCGTAGTTAAAAAACACCTTCACATTTTCTTATTTACTTAATAAATGTGAGGAGGAGCTATGTACACTCCCTAGGACACATGAGTTGGGAGCATGTGTGCCGGTTAATAGACAACTTTGAGAAGTCAGTTCTTTGCTTAAAACATGGAGATTTTGGAAATCAAACTCAGGGAATCAGCAGTTCATCACTGGGGCAATTTACACGAAGAAGAGGCAAGATTGAAGACAACAGACATAGTAACACACGCATACTTTCCAGTTATATGAGTTGATTGTCTTCTTTTCCTGCTCCCACTGGTTTAAGTTGGAGTTCTGCCTCATGCAACCAGAAAATAGCTGAATGGAAGTCCGTAAAGAAGAAAAAAAACATTGTTACAGCTTAGAAGGCTGAAGAGCAGCGTAGATGTAGGACGTGGTGGGGCCTCGCATTTGCCCAATTTTGAGAAAACAATTCAGTATTACAAATACAACAATAACCACAGGGCCTCCAAAGGGCCTCTGAAGATCAGAGATATGAAAGTTAAGCATCTTTGTTCTCGAGGGAATCAGGCAGCCCAAGGATTGGCCTCTAGTCTCCCAGGAAGTCATTGGTTAAAGTCCGTGTGTAAGTTTCAGTTTCATTGCCAAAAGCAAGAATGTTGGTTTAAGCTAAATCTCATCCACCTGAAAAATAACTCCAGGTGTGTGTAGTTTCTGTGCAAGTAAAGACATTGCCCTAAATTAGAAATTGGTTTTTTTTCCTGAGAATTTCACGCAGAGTAGTATATTCACAAACCTTTCCACCCTCCTCACGGCTCCAGCTCTTCCCATGCTCTCCCAAGTCTCTCTCAAATTCACGGACTCTTCTTTAACTATAGTTTATTAATTTGTGTGTGTGTGTGTGTGTGTGTGTGTAAACTTTGATGTGGTTGTTCCTTCAGTTAAACATGGAGGCAAAGCCTAGTTTGGTATGCTTTGTGCTAGCTTTATTGCTCAACTGGTTGATAGATACACACACACACACACACACACACACACACACACACACACACACACACACAAAACCTACAGAGTCCATTTACCATTGCTCAGATGTGTAAGTGTGTGGGGCTGACTGCTTGGGATTGTATAACCTAGCAAGGAGTTAATCCCTGGAGAAGACTTAGCCTCCCTCTCTCAGCATCTGCCAACTGCCCTCATCTCTTCATCTAGGGGTGGGCCTCATGAGTTCTTCTCCAGTTGAAATTAGAGAATTTTGATATTTGCTTGAATGAAGCTCTCTTTGTCTGACCAGAGCCTGAGTGGGTGTTGGCATGGCATGGTACCTCTGGGCTGTAGGCCAGGATGTTGATCAGTGAAAACTGTCCCAAGATTGGAGCTAAGATCTTCCCTACCTCTGCCATCTTGGTAGCTGTAGGGCCAAGGGGCAAGTAGAAGGCAGTTTGGAAAGAATCGCACCCTGTGCCCCAATCACTCTCTTCAGGAATGTTTCTGCTCTGGCTGGCTGGGCAGAGAAGCTTTCCTAAAGAATGTTTTCATGCAAAAAAAAATTCTAAAATGCTGAGAATACAATAAGATGAACGGCCCCTGGAGGCTATGGCTTAAATATTTTATCTTCCCAGATATCAGTTACACTGCACTTCCCTCCAAGGACCTAAAGTCTTTTAAATATAGCATCTAATGAATCCTCCTGCCATCAATGGATGGCACAACATCATTACCCTGATTTCACAGGTAAGGACATGGTACCTCCAGGAGGGTCCAGAGGTTTCAACAGCCCAAGGACAGTCAATGGTGGTGGCTGACCCAACAGAACACCACAAGAGAAAACCACTGGAAAGTTACTAGCTGCTGCACACACTACCGGGTGGGATAACATGAGAGAGCTAGGGACATCTCTGTTTCCTGTGCAAGCAAATCAGGGAGCGACAGATTAAAGATCTATTTGTTACATAGCTAAGGTGACACCTGATCCCTGCTTCTTTACAAATAGCCAGTTATTTGGAAAACAAGCACTTTTATTAATAAAGTTGGTTGGAACCAAATGCTGATTTCTCCCAAATGACTAGATGACATTGCAAACCCAAATCAGGCCTCCCTGCATGCCTCCATAGGAGCAGGCTTTGACCACATGTGATGTTTCCACCCAGCCTGTGAGGAACTCATCCTTGTTCTTATGTCATAGAGGCAGACACTAGCCTGAAGATACAATCAGATCTTTTCAACTTGGGAAGGGAACAGCAGAACCAGGAATCTGCCACGGGTCACTTTCTAGCTGCTCCCACCATTAACTATACAAAACACCGTGATGGTTTAGATGCTGCTTTCTGCAAGTGACTGCTGCTATCACCTCTGAGTAAGCAGGAGAGTCTCAGGAGAAAGATACTTTCTGCTCCATTAAAACAATCATCTTTGCATGTGGGGCTTGAACATTAATTTCAGAAAGGAGTAGAGAGAAAGGTTTCTTAGAGGAAGGTAGTGTCCTAGCTGTCTAAACTCAAACTTATTCAGTCCTGGTGGTGTTACTCTCGACTCCTCCCTAAAACCAGGAGTGAGGGGAAAAGTTCCAGGGTGTGCCAAAACTTCAGACTCAAAAGATTTTCATTCCAATATAGAGCTTAGAGCTTCCAGAAGGGGGAAGGAATTGAGGAGGGAAAGGGGGCAAAGCAAAGAAGGAAAGAAGGGAAAAGGGGACGAGACGGATGTAAGACAAGGAACTATAATGAAGACAGATAGATACAGAGAACTGGTGGGTTATAGGGAGGTGACTGATACTGAAGAGCATGATAGGTGCCTAGAAGTAGATGATACATGGACCAAAGCGTAGATAGATGCTAGATGACTGACATATAGATGAATGGTGAATAGATGAGAGAAGGTATTGGAGCAAATGAATGATATTTATGAATGAAATAAACATGATAGATGATAGAGATGGATGGATGGATAGATAGATAGATAGATAGATAGATAGATAGATACACACACACGTACATACATACATACATACATACATACATACATACATACATACTTACAAGACAGACTGTGGAAAAGCAGATGTACACAAAGAGTGGTAACAGCCAAGAAAGCATGAGAAGAATCTTAAACAGAAAGAGAAAACCATGGAAAGAGAGAGAGAAAAAGAAGAAGACGGAAGGAAGTACCATGCTGGAGATGGCAGCCTCCGACCCAAGTTGTAAAATGACAAGGATTGAGTGAGCAGTCTCTAATACAGATAATATTGTCTGTGTAGTCTATAAATATAAAATTAAATGCTGACCTCTCTGGTCCATGTCAAAAGTCCAAGCCAGTGTCAGCACATATTGTTTTTATTTGTTTCAAGAGAAAATAGATCAACAGCATTAACCTCCCAATGAAGAGAGAATTGAATGAATTAGAAGCAGAACCATAAATCGTGCCACTTTTATTGGCACCGTGATAAACATGCCCCAGGCTTCACAGGGAGTGGGGTCTAGGATATTTTCAATACCCTGAAGCAGCCTCTTTGCCACCAAGAAAGGCAAGGAGATATTAATTCACCAATGAGAAAGGAAAAGAGACATTAAGACCCAGGCCCCGTTCGCCCACTTCTCCTGCCTCTATCCATCTCCATATGACAACGCAGTGGCACACACTTCCAGAAATATTGAAAAGGAGGACCTGGACAGAGGCAATTTGGAGAGTCTCTGGGGGAGCCAGGGTGCCGGGAGCCAGCTTCTGCAGTGCTGGAGCAGAAGAGGAGGGTCGGGGGAGATGGAAGGCAGCCTGGATTTCCAGGGCACAGGTCGGGCTGTGTGGCCAAGGTGTACAGGTTGAACCCAGCCTGTTCCATCACCGGATCCCCTGCTTGCTTTCCGGGCTCCAGCTCTCATGGGTATGGGAAGCGCCACTCGTCAAAAAGGGAAAGGGGAAGGGCATCGGCCCCGGTTTCACATCCTAACTGGGAAGCTGCTTAATAAAGTGGCATTCCTGTGGCAAAGGCAATCTCGTGTGCTGCTTTAGCACCGAGTCCACGGTGATTCAGAGCAGTTCTTGCTTCTGATGGCAGAGCTTGTCACGGCACTCACACAGGAGAGTCACACATGGGGCCAACCTGTCCAGTTTAACCCCAGGAGTCCAGAGAAGTCCCTCCGTTTGGTGTCTTCTCCACACCCAGATCCCATCTCCTTGTCCTAACCCTTCTGTCCAGCACTTTAATTCTGAAGGTGCCGAGGTGGGCTGAGTGGAGACTGAATGAATCCTTTACAACCTCTGCTAGGTTTCCCATGAAACAGTGGAAGCGAGGTGGATCTTATATGAAAAAGAACACCAAAAAGATAGGCGCATCAGACTAAGAAAACCTTTCAGTTATCAACAAATGCTATGTATTTGTAAGCCAATGGCAAGCACATTGACTAGGTCATTACAACTCAAAATTAATTACCCCTTGGAACAGAATTGCAAAGCAGTAAAGATTTTCCGGCTATTAAAACATTCTCAATAGATCCTCTACAAATCTGCCCTTTGCTGTAGAGTCCCTCCTATGGCCAGGTCTGTCTAACTGGGATGAGCACTGGTCACAGTGCTCACATAGTGGGCTAGACTCACACACTTGGTTCTCCAAGAGGTTAAGGTAACATGAGCTCCCCACACCCAGTACTGGGGGTTGAACTTGAACCAGGGCATGCTCAGGTTGGTCGAGTGCTCTACCACCGAGCTACCGTCCCAGCCCTTGGCTACGTAAGCTTCATTAGTTCAGAGATCTTTTTGCACTCAGGCATCTGAGGTGACATAACTTACTGGGATCTCTCAGCTTAAGATTGGCTCACTGGTAGAGCACCTGCTATGAATTTACCAATGAGAGGCTGGGAACTGTCTCAGTGACTCAGTGGGAAAACATGTCTGGAATTCACCAGTGAGGGTTTTGAGGTGTGGTTACCTACCATGTCCAATGCCCTGAGTTTTACCCCTGAAACTTGATTAGTGATAATAATAATAGTTATTTACAGCATGCGTGACTCTAATGATATACCATGTACATTCTTTTATATATTATATACATTATTATGCATGTTTAATAGGCATATATAAATATATAATATGTTCGAACATAATAATATGGAATAAATGGAATATATGGAGAATATGTGGAGTATATGGAATATATAGAATATATGGAATATATGGAGTATATGGAATATGTGGAATACATGGAATATATGGAATATGTGGAATACATGGAATATGTGGAATATATGGAATATGTGTGTGTGTGTGTGTGTGTGTGTGTGTGTGTTCTTCCAAGTGGTCTGTCCCACTTGGGTATGCTTCATTCTAATAACACCTGCAAAGACAAAGATCTATGCATCTCTCTGTACATCCATCTCTGCTTTTCTTTCTTTCCTAGGTCCTGCCTCACATCATGTCATCCTAGAGGCTTCCCTTGACTTTGCAGTTCATAGTTGGTGTGTATTGCTCAGGTCTGCTCTGCCCAAGGCTATGGCATGTTGCTTATAAGAAGACTAAAGAGAGACGGTGACGTTAGCCCTTGGCTCATTGCTGAGACTCCAAACCTCATTCTGTATAATGGTGTCTACACTGAGCATGTTTTTCTTAAGTCTCGTGAGTATGTTAGAATGTGGAGTCCAGATCGGGACTCCCCATGTCCACTTGATCTCTCTCCTCTGAGGCTTCCCTATGCCTTCACAGTGCCTCTCTAAGGGGAGAAGTCCTCTTTGGCTCCTAGACCTCTTACTCAACTGCATCTCACTGAATAAACAGTGCTGTGTGTGCTTCTGCACTCATTGGGACCAGTTCTACCCATTTCAGCTGCTGCCTTCTTGCCACAGGCCATAAGGGAAAATGGAACACTTCACAGTCCTACAAAATCTCCTTTTCTCTCCCTCTTCAGTCCAGATGGAAAGGTATTGATGTGAATGGACTCTCACACATGCACCTGAGTGTCTCCTTCAATGCATCAGACTTTCCCAGGTTCCTTTGTGTTTCAGTGTATGTGAAGTGAAGTATTAACCAGATCCTAGAGCTAAAGGGATGTTCTCCTTAATATCACTGCAAGCAAAGCTACAAACCTGTAGTTTGGGTAATTTTGTTTCTTTTTTTCTATCTACTTGTCTACTAAAGATGCCTCAAACAGCTTAGCTAAGCTGTGGCTTATAGGCTAAAACATATCATCTACCATGTCTGGGACCTCAGAGACAGGATGTGTGTTGCCTGCTATGTCCATTTGTTGCTGTGTGTATTGTTCGAAGAGAAGTAATCTACTCAAGACTAATGCATCAAAGACTAATGCCCCACTGCTGTTATGGAGGGGTAACTGAATCACAAGGGCATTAACTTCAGCAATGGATTAATTTGAGAATGAGTTCATGACTGAGTGGAGGCAAGGGTAAGATGGAGGAAGTGGCTCACTAGGGACTGCCTTTGAGACAAACTCTACCCATCCCTGCCCTCTGCTTCCCAGCTTCCATGAGATGAGATTCCCTGCCTCCCCACCCCCTTTCCACCATGATGTTCTGCCTTGGCTTTGGTCCAATGGATCCAGCTGACCTTGGGCTGGAAATCAGGGACCATGAGCCAACAGACATTGTTCCCCTTTGAAGTCATCCTTCACAGCTGTGAAAATATGACTCACAGCAGAGGCCTAAGGGAAGACATCCTGC
This sequence comes from Tokudaia tokunoshimensis, assembly GCA_036184795.1. NCBI lineage: Eukaryota > Metazoa > Chordata > Mammalia > Rodentia > Muridae > Tokudaia > Tokudaia tokunoshimensis. The sequence goes on from BTHU01000001.1 coordinate 5,601,567, forward strand.
TCCTCTGGATCCATTCATGTATTCTAAAAAGTGAAGGTTTTGAAAGTACCAAGTTGAAGGCCCCAAATGCCTGTGAGAAACACCTGATAGGATGGAATACATATGGCAAGATGTAGATGATCTTCAGTGATGTTGGGCTTTCTGTGGCCCAAGCTGGCTATGCAAGCTCTGATGACTGGCAGTTCCCATGCACCAGGGAGAGAAGAGGTCTAAGCTTGGAGAGCATCTCTGGCACAGTGCTGTGGAATGTGGAGCTTCTGGGGCTGACCCTCTCAATAGCACCCTGGTGAACTCACTTCGGTCTGACTTAGATCTAGTAGATGCACATCTTTCCATGGACACAGCTAGCTCTAGGCTATATCTCAAGACACACAGTGTATTTCCTGTGCCTGAGCAAAGATGTACCTTTGGGTCCATATCATGGATACTCTGACTCAACTCACCTTGGGACTCAACATTATGACTCATCAGGATGTAGGCCATTCAGTGAGGGCTTAGAAATGCATATTCAAAACCCACAGGCAATAGAATGAAATCTGTCAAATCCATGAGAAGAAGCCCATCTTTACCTCATCCTCACTAAGAGATGTGAATGCCAACCCTGTTGACTTCCCAGTTTCTTATGGAAAGTCGTTTTAAATTCAGAGAAAATGCCACCAAGCTTCCTACTATGATCTTGGCCTTAGATCAGGCTTTGCTTGTCAGACAAATGTAAGCCATTGTGTGTCTGTGTGTTTGTGTGTGTGTGTGTGTGTGTGTGTGTGTGTGTGTGTGTGTGTGTTTGATATTGACATGCATTTCAGGAAAGAGAGTGGAGCACAGTGGTGCACACCTGCAACAATTCCAGTACTAGAGAAGCTAAAGCAGGAGGACAACAAATTTAAAGCCAGCCTGGGCTCCATAGAAAGATGCTGTCTTAAAAAAAATCAGGAAGGAGCCTATTTAATTTTCCAGGTGACCAGGTCTTGCATTTGTTTGTATAGATGATTTTCTTTGCAAGAGATGGAAGTCTGGGCTATACACTTGTGGATGAATTGGTTATTTGACATTGATGAGGTTAATTAACTCAGGTGGTATAGATACTCTAACTGGATAATTCAGGTTGAAAAGATGGGCTTTGGCATGTGTGAGAAATAAAAGTATTAATCTCCTTTATCATCCACTTTTATATAGAACTTTTATTAACATGTGCTAGAGAAGGAGACATAAGAGATAAAACATCCGTGTGCAAACCACTTTCCCGGGAAGATTGGCAGGGATTTGGCCCGTAGATCTTCAGAGAACCATGTTGACTTATTACCTGCTATTAGGAGGGAGTGTTCATTTCTCATTTGTCTGGATAGAAAAAGCCTCTTCCGTAATACTGAGAGCTAATAGCCCCACAAAGAGTAGAGTTTGGGTTCCTAAATTACCAGGGTTGGCTATGTCCCAAGCCTGAAGATACCCTGGTTTTCTGCTTCTCATTTCTCACTTCTTGTGTGAGCACAAGAGAGGCTAACCCCAGGTCGGACTTCCCAGAGGACCAAAGAGAAAGTAGCCAAACCTCACAGCTCTGAGTAGGTCTGTTTGGCTGAAGTCTCAGAATTGATTCAGGGCCCTAACATGATGTGAGTTCAGCCCACATCATGTGTGTACCCTCGTTTCTAGGGTATTTCTAATGATCTCCCAACCCAGACAAAAGAGCTTATGTTGATAACACACACACACACACACACCCTCTTCCCCACTTTGAATTGCTTGGCTATGTGGACATCTGTGCTGTCCCATTAGACTATGTCTCCCCAGTGGTTTGGGTCATTCACAACCAGGGAGACCAAGCTCCAAAGGAAGACAAGAGGTGATAGGTTCAGTTATTGATCGAGTCTCTTCTCATCGATCCTTTCACCTCCCTCAGAGATGAGGGCCATCACTGCATCTGCTACTATGAATATAAAATCTTCATCCATGACAGGAGCTATGATGTCATCTGATCCCCTGCTAGAGAAGAAATGGCTAGAGGTGTTGGAGTAACACAGTCTGAGAGGTAACCCAGCCAATTCCCCTGACAATTGTCACTTGTTGAGGCTGGCTGAAGAAACTGGGTCTGGATGGGTCAATGCCGGAAGCTTGACTGTGGTAATCATCATTTCCTAAACATGTCTTGTGCCCAAGTACTAGGTGTGCACACTCTCTGAGAATGAGTCTGGGACTGAAAACCAGTGGAGATCCAGAAAACACACTAGGGCCCACCTCCTGCCTCCTGCCTCCTGCCTCCTGCCCCCTGCCCCTGTCCCCTGCCCCCTGCCGCCTGCTCCCTGCCCCCTGCCCCCTGCCCCCTGCCTCCTGCCTCCTGCCTCCTACCTTCAAGCATCTCCTAGCTCCAAAGCACTGTCTCTGACCCTTAATGCTGCATGCTTTGGAGCTCAAAGGCTCATCCCTGTGTCTGACTACAAAGTAGAGACCAGAGGTTGTGTCACCAATTTAATTCTTTTCCATGACACTCACAATAATTTCAAAGTTTTGCTTACAGCTAAAATGAAGAATGAAAGAAAGAAAGAAGAGAAAAGGAAAGAAGGAAAGAAATAGCAAGACAGGATTTGTAAATTTTGCTACTTTTAATATATTTACAAAAAAAATGAATCTCAAAGGTTTTTTGGTAGAATTTTATAAATGAGGATTGTATTCACATAATTTCTACCCCTTCCTTTCCCCATCTCAACTCCTTTGCCCCCTGCCTCTCATATCTCATATTCATGACTCCTTCTTTATTCTCTCTCTCTCTCTCTCTCTCTCTCTCTCTCTCTCTCTCTCTCTCTCTCTCTCACACACACACACACACACACACACATACACACACTATTGCCCTATTGTATAAGTGCCAAGGGTTGACGCCTGTGGGTTGACTGAACTCTCAGAGGCCTTTTCCCTGGAGAATACTTATTCCCCATCTCTCAGTAGTCATTGAGTTCCCGCATAGTTCTTAATCTGAGGGTGGGGTCCTGTGACATTTCACCCATCTCCACTGGCAAGTTGACTGGTACTGTTCTCATGCAGGCTTTGAGTAGGGAGCCATATTGTTGAGATTTCACAGGTGTCCCTTCCCTGTTGTGTCTAGAAGATGCTGTCTTGTAGCAGTCCTGGCTCTCACAATCTTTCCTCTGTCTTCTCCCTAATTTTCTCCCACCCTTGGGTGTTGGATATGAATTTAGCCTCTGAGAATTCATGTAGGCATATGATGTGCATTAATCATATTCATCTTCCTCATTCCCTCCTCCTCCTCCGCCTCAGCAGCAACAGCAGCAGAGATCCCCTCCCCACATTCTCCTCCCTGCTTCATGTCTTCTTTTTAACCCACTGAGTCCAATTAGCACTGCCAGTGTGTGCACAGGTGTAGGGCAGTTCACTGAACTGTGGCCTGAAAGTAAACTGACTCTGCCTTCCCCAAGCAGGTATCAGTTGTCGATAGTTCCTCTACTAGGGATGGGACTTGTGTCACCCCCCTTTTCCATTCTGGAGGGTTGACTGGCTTGATCTTGAACAGATCTGGTGCTGGTAACCAACCACAGCTTCTGGGGGTTTATACCATTCTGTCAGTCAGTAATTTTCAATACAAATTCTATGATGCAGTGTTCATAGCATTGTAAGAAATGTGGGCTGGAAATGGGTCACTCCAGATCTGTGCTGCTGCTGCTAATGATGATGATGATGATGATGGTGGTGATGGTGATGGTGATGATGATGATGATGATGGCAGCAATGACAATGAACTTGTATGTAATAATATATACTCAGGTAGAAGTTGGGTTGAATCTCTCTTGGCTTGATTCTACCCAGTGTCAATTCTGGTTCCTTGCAATCCAAGGTGTGTATATTTTCAGTCATTTCAGAATACCACGGGGGCTAATATCCACTAGACGTGTATGCCTGGTATCATACCTAAGGATGGGGAGTGTCTTTATCAGGGTGAGCACTGGTACACCTAGCATCCGTCACAATGGCCCAGTGTGAGTAGGGAAGTAGAGGGCTCAAAACCAGGTCACTCCTCTTCATGCTCTTGAAGACGGCCTCTAGTATAGCACCACCCATGGTATTCTATGACTCTCTGGGCTACCCATGGTAGTCTATGAGCAAAAGCAGCTTGGGTAGGAAAGGGTTTATTTGGCTTCCACATCACACTCACAGTCCATCACTGCAGAAATTCATGACAGGAACTTACAGCAGGAAGCTAGGGGTTGCAACAGAAGCAGTTATCAATACCCTAGTTTGTGAATGAAGTCACTCATGCCTACTTCTCTGGCCTTCTGTGATCTTGATATTTGCAAAGAGCTCAGAATAGAGCCTGTGCTGACTGCATCCAGTTTGTGGGAGTGCCTCTTCTTATTAGAGCAGGAAGGAGGCTGTCTTCATGCCATCAGGAATCCCCCTGATTCTGGATGTTAGCCAGAATCCTCCTCCAGGAATCTCCCCAAGGTCAAGACGACAATGACGTTCCTTCTGCATCTGGTAGTTGGATACATCTCTGCTCTGAGAATCTCTGGGACATTGTCATGAAGGAAGAAGACCAGATATGAGCCAGCACTGGAGAACCCAGGAGGTCAAGAGGTCTAGGTGGCAATAAGGGCACTATGACATGGCTGAAGGAACAACAGAGCGGGGTAGACTTGGGGGCCCTGCTCTGACTGCCCATCTCTGACTCCAGTCTTCAGGATGACCTGGCTGTCCCTTTCTCCCTGATTGCTAACTTGTGTGTTAACACATGGAAAAAGAACCTCAACTGAGGGATTGTCTGTGTCAGACTGTAGGTACATCTGTGGGGGAATTTTCTTGATTATTAATCATTGTATAAGGGCCCAGCACACTGTAGGCAATACCTGCAGGCAGGCAGAGACAGGCTATATAAGAAAGCTAGCTGAATATAAGGTCAGGAACAAGTCAATACAGAACATTCTTCTGCTGTTTCTCCTGCCAGACCGAGAAGCGACGCTAAAGCCTTTCTTTACCCTGTAACATCAGACTACAACTGGAGAGTACTCCAAAATAGTGACCATGTATCTGTCAGCCAGTGCTGCATAACAAATTGCCCCACAAATGTGAAAGCTTACCTACTGGACTGTGTACAAGCCTGATTCAGCTGCAATTTCCATGAAAAGGGTGACTGGCCTTAGATGACCTCAACTGGGATGATGTCTGTCTTAGTTAGGGTTTTACTGCTGTGAACAGACACCATAACCAAGCAACTCTTATAAGGAAAAAATTTAATTGGAACTGGCTTACAGGTTCAGAGGTTCAGTCCATTATCATCAAACATGGCAGCATCCAGGCTGGCACGGTACAGGAGGAGTTGAGAGATCGTCTTCATCTGACACAGCTAGAAGACTGGCTCCCACATGGTTAGAAGGAGGGTTTCATTGTCTACCCCCACAGTGACACACTTCCTCCAACAAGGTCACACCTCCTAATAGTGCCACTCCCTGGGCCAAGCATGCTCAAAACACCACAGTGTCTAACTGCACTGTCTCATGTTTCAGCAGGTTGGATGGCCTAGGCTCGTGGATAGGATATTCATAAGGTTCTAAGAGAAACAAAGCAGGTCTCTGGAGACCTGCAGTCAGAAATGCATTATTTTTCTCACTGCATTATATTGGCAAGTACTGTGTCCAGCTCTGATGCATGAGAACACACCCTTTGTTTCTTCAAAAAAACAAAACTGAAAACTTTTATTAGCACTTTGAGAAGCCCATACAGTGTATTTTGATCATATTGACCACTCCTTCCCTAGTTTCTCCCAGATCTGCTCCCTCTTCCCTACCCACCCAATTCTGAGTCTTCCTTAAGTTCAATTTGTATTGCCCATATATCCTTGGGTGTGACTACTCGCCAGAGAGTAATCAACCTACCGAGGTCAGACCCTTAAAGGAAACTCTATCTCCATCCTCAACATCTGAGGGGCTATTAGCAATTGAAAGATACACCTCTTAATGAAAAAGAATGGCAGAGTCACAAGGGAAAGACTTAAGAAAGAAAAGTTTAGTGTGTAGCTCAGCTGCTAGAGCCAATGGTCTAGCATGCCCAAGGCCTGGGGCTCTGTCCCCACTATGACATACACTGGACAGGGTAGCTCATACCTCTAATTCCAGCATGAGGGAGGTAGAGGTAGCAGGATCAAGGACTCACCTCAAATTGTGAGATTGTGTGCATGCACGGGCCCGTGTGTGTGTGTGTGTGTGTGTGTGTGTGTGTGTGTGTGTGTGTGTGTGTGATTTTCTGAACCACAGGCTAAGAGAAACACTTGATGAGTTATTGAAAGTCCATGAGACTAAAGCAGGGCCCAGCTCCATCCCTGACCCCAACTCCTTCCCCATCCCACCCCCTCCTTGCCCTCAACCCCTGGCTCTGCCCCACACCTCCCTCCCTGCTCCCACCTCCCTCCCTGCCCCCACCTCCCTCCCTGCCCCACCTCCCCACCCCCACCTCCCACTCTGCCCCACACCTTCCTCCCCTGTTGTTGCACCCATCCTGTTGTTTCCCCAAACATGAGAAAACCATTTTGCTCAGTTGCATTTCCACTGACAGTTGAGAATACTTTTTACCCATTTATGGGTGCAAATTAACGAGATGACAACAGACTGAAACCAATGACAAGCGCTAATCTGTAAGCAAAAACAAGGGATGAGGAGCCGAGAGCAGTGCAGCTGTTTTATTTTAATTGAGGAATGATTTTATGTTAGAAACACTCAATATTCACAGCAAATTAAAAATAATGAAGTGAATTGATACCAATGATATATATATTTTTTTGCTTACTACCCTTTGTAAGTCTATTTCTTCACACAAATTGACAGGTCTAATTGATACACACGCTATTATTCCTCATTAGTAGACTGAATAAAATAATTCTTGATTAAATTTATTGCAATTTACCAATCTAGCATAATGTTTGCAAGCTATAAAAGTCAATCAACAGGAAACCAGGGGGAAAGCCAGTGACATTATTGCATTTTACATAACACAAGTGGCCTCCCTGCCCTGTGAAAGGGACAGCCAAGTGAAGCCTCTCCCAGGTGAGCAGCAGGCTACGGAGGAGGAAGGTCTGACCCCATCTTGGATACTATAGGTATCAAGAAAGCTCAAGGCCACCTTCCACTGTGAAGGCAGCCTGGGCTCAAGCCATCCCTGCCCTCCTGGCTCATGGAGGCCCTTAATAAATTCAACTTCCAATGATCTTCAGAGGCCTGGAGCGAGGAGCAAAGCCTGTTATCTCTCCTGCCTCTTAGATGGATGTCATTAGAGAGGCTTCCCCTAGACCTGCTATTGCAGAGACATGGTAGCACTCATGCCATGTGCCTGTGAGAACTCATCCACATCACAGGAGCTGCTGAGTCTTTTCTCCTTCTAGGAATAAGATTCTCATGGTCCGTCTGTCTCCTTGGCTCTTGGGGACCAGACCCAACAGCACATATGACATGGCGGTCCCAAGACCTATGTGGTCTGCCAGGATTTTACAAATTATACAAATTAGTGTTGCCTTTATTAAGGTGGATGGTGCATAAAATGCTTGGTGCTCAGCTTCCTAGTGCGCAGACGTCTCTGGCCTCAGTGGACAGGTTTCTCTTTGGATATGAATTGAATGCGGCATCTCTGTGGGCCTGTGCGACTGCTCCCTGTGGCTTTGCGTTCTCTGTTCTATTCGCTGTATACCCTTCACCCACTTGTCTCTTCTTTAGTCGGGGTTTCTACTGCTGTGAAGAAACACCATGACCAAGGCAACCTAGAGAGGAAAGACTAATAACACAGCCACATCACAGTACATCATCGGAGGAAGTCAGGACAGGAACTAAGGCAGGGCAGGAACCTGCTGGCCGGAGCCAATGCAGAGACCATGGTGGGGAGCTGCTCACTGGCTTGCTCTCCATGGCTTTCTCGGCCTGCTTTCTTATAGAGCCCAGGAACACCAGCCCAAGGATGCACACACACACACACACACACACACACACACACACGCGTGCACACATGCACACGCACAATGGGTTTGGTTCTTCCATATCAATCACTAAGAAAATGACCTACAGTTGGATCTTATGGGGGCATCTTCTCAATTGAGGTTCCTTCCTCTCATTAATTCTAGCTTGTATTGAGTTGACATAAAAGTAGTCAGGACACCTCTGCAGGCATGGAAGCCTGGGAACGTTGTTAGAACGATCCTCAACCCCCCCACTCCACCCCCAGTTCTGTCCTTGGAGGTTGCTGGTCTGCAGATTAACTGCTCCATTAAGAAACTCCGGGCTTTTGGACTTCATACTTGTTCAAATATTCTCGATGGCTTATATCCTGGGCTGGAGGATCTCAACATCCTTCTACACTTTATCGCCTTAGTTGCAAGCATCTCACTCCCGGGAACCTCATCCCCAATCTGTGAAACACATCCTTTTGGAATCCCATTTCCCAGCATTTTGTTACAAGCAACTTCTGTCCCTGGAAACACTGTGACCAAAACCAACATAGGGAAGGAATGGGTTTATTCTAGCTTACAGGTTAGAACCCAGCACTGAGGGAAGCCAGGGAAGAGCTCAAGGCAGAAACCTGGAGGCAGGAACTGAAGCTAGACCATGAAGGTACATTCCTGACTGCCTGGAACTCCTGGAGAGTGATTTTACCCCCTATTCAGGTGTGGCTCTGTGCACAGTGGGTTGGGCTCACCCACATCGATCATTAATTGGAAAATGCTCCACAGACATATACAAGTCTAATGGACACGGATCTTTAACTGAGGTTCTTATTTTTCTTTTTTCTTCTTTTTGCTCACTTGTTTGTTTGTTTGCTTATTTGTTTATTGATGTCGTCTCACTGTGTAGCCCTGGCTGGCCTGGAACTATCTATGTAGACCAAGTTGGCCTTGAACTCGTAGAGAACTGCCAGTCTCTGCCTCCCTGAGTGTGTAGCACTCTGTTCATTCCTCAGGGGCCCTTCTAACAACATCTATAGAGCAAAGAGAAGCCACTGAAACATGGCTGTTCCTGATCAGTCAGGAAGTGGTAAGGGCCCTACAAGCATCTTCTCAAACACTGCTGTTCATGGGTCAATCCTCTCAGAAGAGGGTTCTTTCCTCAGATTCCCACATACTTTGTTCTCTCTCTCTCTCTCTCTCTCTCTCTCTCTCTCTCTCTCTCTCTCTCTCTCTCTCTCTCTCTCTCTCTCTCATGTCTGTCTGCCTCAGGAAGCCCCTGACTTTCCAGATGTGGTGAGGCCCATCTATAACCTAGGAGTCTGGGAGGTTGAAGCAGGGGGATCTTGAGTTTATGTCCACCTTGAATAATGTAGTGAGACCCTGTCTCAAAAATACTAGAAAGGGAGATAAGAAAGAGGTGAGTATATGGGCTAGTTTTATGTCAACTTGACAAAAACTAAAGTCATCTGAGAGGAGAACTTCAATTAAGATGATGCCTTTATAAAATCAGGCTGTAGCCAAGACTGTAGGGCATTTTCTTAATTAGTAATTGATGGTAGAGGGCCCAGCCCATTGTGGGTAGCACCATCCCTAGGATGGTGACCCTCTGTTCTATAAGAAAGCAGGCTGAGCAAGCCATGAGGAGCAAGCCACTAATTGGCACCCATTCATGGCCTCTGCATTAGCTCCTGCTTCCAGGTTCCTGTCTTGTTTGAGTTCCTGTCCTGACTTCCTTTGATGATAAACAGTGATATGGAAGTGTAAGTCAAATAATCCCTTCCTCCCCAACTTGCTCTTTGGTCATGGTGTTTCATCAGAGTAATAGAAATCCTTACTAAGACTGTGAGTATGTAGTTTGGTAGTAGAGTGTTAGTGTAAATTCAAGACTGGAGGTCCAAGCCCTGCACTTCATACACCCAAGCAAGTATGCACGCGCACACACACACACACACAGACTAATAGGAGTAAATGAGTACTTGCTTTCTTAGGACAGAATCGCAAATGATTTGTTATCAAAAGGCCACCTTCACTATTTGTTTGAATGTGCTGGAATCTGCTTTCTTATTTTCCATTCTGTGTTGAAGGAACACACATAACAATTCCAACCCCATGCTCTTTTAAGCTCAGAACTGTGAACCAAGTCAAACCATTTTTTTCTTAGAAATTACTTAGTCAAATGTTCTGTCACAGCAAAAGAAAATAGCCCAAGACAACTAGCAGTAGATTTGAAAGGAAAGTGTTTCATGATTTATCAAAGAAGTTCAGAGAAGTGGAAGGCTGGGTAGGGTGGGAGAGTGAATGATGGGACCCTGAAAGCTGAGATGTTACACTTGCCTCTTCTTCCACGGGCCTGAAACACTCCTCTCCTCCATCCTCCCCAAACCTGCCACCCTTTCTGCTCACTGTTAAAACAATGGTTTCATCAGCCTTGTCCCATGGTGGTCTGGCAGGGAAGATATTTGATAAAAGATATTAGGAGGCATTCTTCCGCTCAGCATGAGGGATGGACGGCTTTCGAAGAGCTTGCAGTATCCATACACCATGGGTTTTATGACACTGGAGCTTTGAGAAGCCTAGAGCCATCCAGGTGGTTGTAGGAGAAGTTCGAGTGTACCTCAAGATCATTCTTCAGTGGTCGTAGAGTTCTGAGGTTCTGTCAGACATGGGAAGAATACAGAGAACCTTGAAAGGTAAACCACAAAAAGCAGAACCCTTAACAACCACAACCACAACCACGACAATGAAGATACAGGTGACAGAAAAGATAGCCCAGACACAAGATGTCATATGCAGATGAAGGTGCAGTTAAGAGAGAATAAGGTAAACCTCAAGACTAGGAACCTTTTCTGAAAGACATTTTCAATAAGCTAGGAAATTTCCCTCCCAAGGCCTTGCACCTTGCTGGTGTCACTAGAACATGTGGCAGTGGGCCAGTCTATTAAGGGGAGATACTGACTTCTGATAGTAGGCCCAGCACCAAGGTTCCTGAAAACAGATGCAAAACATAGCCCATCCTTTCCCAATCTTATGAACTCTTCTTTTTCAGTTCCTCCTACCTTCCGATTTCTCTTCATCTTCCTTATCCTCCCCAGTACTAGAAAAGGGATCAATCACATAGATCAAACCCAGCAACCCCTTTTCACTGTGCACCCCATCTTCCATGATACCCATAGTAGTCACTGACTTGGTTCCTCCTCTCTCCATCTAAACTGTGGATGTCACACACGTAGCTTCATCTGTTGTAGTAACTACTATACATGCCTGATGGACAATAAGCCTAAATAAGAATAACACAAGCATGGTTCTTTACTTTGGAAACTCCTGGACTGCTACAGAAGACACACACCTTAAGAGTCCACATTAATTACTTTTGCTGTTGCTGTGATAAAATATGACTGAAAGCAATGTAAGGAAGAATAGCTTTATTTCAGTTAAGGTTTCAAAGAGACAGAGTCCATCACAGTGTCAAAAGCATAACATGGCGGGCAGAGAAAACTGGAGGATCACATTTTTATCCAGGCACAAAAAGTAGAGAGAAAGAAAACAGGAAATACAGCAAGGCTATAAATCCTCAAAGCCTGCCCCCAAATGATCTACTTCCCCCCAGCAAAGCTCCACCTCCTAAAGGTTCCGTAACTCTCCTAACAGTGCCACCAACTCAAAACATGAGCCTATGTATGTGTGCTGGATGGGTGGGGGTCTCATTCAAACCTCCACATATACAATGTCTCACAACACTTCTCTAGAATGAGTATAATCACCATCAATTGACCCAGGAGAAGAACGGGACCCTAAGGAACCGTGCCCAAAGTCCCACAGCTAGGAAGTCCCAAACTGGAAACAATCAGTCATAATTGCCGTGGGTTTTGGTTTTCAACACAATGGAAACCTGGTAAATATTTGCTGATGAGACATATAGATGGGAGAAAACTCAAGTGAGCCTGCTTTCCCCCAGTGTGTTCCTTCCATAACATTCTTGAGGTTCACACATGAATCTATTTTTACTATTCTTGGGTAATATCTCCAGTGGCCTTGTCCCCCTAACTCCTAAGGTTCAGTTGTCCCTTCCCACCCCATTTTCCATCATTTTTTTCTTTACCCTTTCTCCAACCACACTGAACTACCTTCCTGTTTCCACAATGCTATCTATCCCACCATTAGCTCGGACTTTCCTGTTTCATCAGATCTGTTGCTCCCAACCCAGGCATCCCCCCTTCGCACTCCACCCTATCTTCTCAGTACCTGCTCTGCATCTGACATCACCATGCATTTGTCCAAAAGGACTGTAATGGCCAGGTACTTGTGTTCTCTGCCCCATTAAACTGTCAGTTCCTTGAGGTACGGAAGACATTTTGTTCCCTTCGGCTACCCATCGGCCAGCACAGTGGCTGGCCCATAAATGTCAGTGCCTCCATCAATGTCCCTTTGTTTCAATGAGTTGATTCAATGATGTTATTGGAAAACAAAGACAACACAGGCTTTAAGTGGACTGCAGGACTCCAAGATCAGAGAAACCTCATGACAATACGACAATAGAGATAAGTGGTTTCAGGCCTTGGTGCGAGTTGGAATCACTAGGGGGCTTATTAAAGCACAGATTGCGGGAACCCACCCACCAAGTCTCATAGCTGCTGACTCAGCAGATCTGTGAGAGAAGAGGGGAGGGCGGAGACTAAACATTTGCATTTCTCACAATTTGTAGGCAATGGGCATGTCACTCTGCTAGGAACCATGCTTGGAGAGCCACCATTCCCAAATATTCTGAAGTAACTCCCCAAAGAGTATTACCCAAGGAGTCTAGAATGGAAGACTGGGAGTGTAGGAAGGGAAATAAAACATATTCTTCTGCTTGGCCCCGAGTTTGTAATTCAGTGAATCTTAATGCAAAGTACACCATTATAATATCGGAGTTAAAAATAGTTGGGAGGGGGGCAGGCACATCAGTTTCGTGTTAAGATTCATGTGACATTTCTGCCCATTACAGAGGGAGACCTGGCTTCCACTCATGGATGTCCTGATTCTCAATGGCCATACTGGGTCCTTGACTTCAGGTGACAGATGTCCAAGCACAGAGTACAGGTATTTCTGAGTTACCTCCATGCATGCTGGCCATGGCAATCTGATGGGCAGGCCACTCGAACAAGGCTGACCCCCTCCTTATCCTCAAGAGTAGCCCCGGTTCACCAATGGAGTCCTCCAAACAGTGCCAACAGGGAGGAAACAAACAGATTCATCTCTGAAATTTGATACCCATTCCAGACACAAGTAGCAACAAACTTAGCGACAGAGCTGTCAAAATATGTTCCACAGCCTCATTGGCAAGAGATCTGGACACACGAAAGGAATTCAGCAAAACCCAAATCAGTTGCCAAAGTGGGAGGTTTGACAGCGTGTTCGGGAATACATTTAGATCAAAACAGGAACACGTCCAAAGGAGCAAGTGTCTCCATAAATTATTATAGGATGATTAGAAATAATTAGTCAGTGATTTCAAAATATTATCTATATTTTTCAGTGGCATTGAGGGGACGTGTTATACAACGTGGGACTTTATTTTTACACTGGGGTTTTCTCCTTTTCCGTACTTCTTTCCAGCAGTTTTTAGAAACAGGGGCCACAGATGTACTCTTCCTCCATGCAAATCACTGGGGCTTAAAAGAACATATCTTTAGGCTGTAAAGCTTTCTGTGGTGCTCCTAATGGGAGGGGGATGGCAGGGAGAGACATTTGTTCCTTTCTGAGCCTTAGTGGTGTTAGGCAATAGAATGGAAAAGAACTCATGGGAAAGGAATCAGATCAACAACCCAGAAATGGTTATTGGGGTACGAATGGGACCTGAGAAGGGCTTACACTATGGAAGTACAAGAGGGACCTCTCTTACAGACCAAGGGCCTTTTGTTGGGTTAGGAAGATTAAAAAGGGGGGGGGGGCGCTGCATAGGTACACAGGTGGCTGCATTCGTCTTTTGCAGACAGGTTTTTGCTTGTGTCTCAAGAGTTCGGAGTGTAGTACAGAGCATGGTGCCATTCCCATGTGTGCTGCAGAACACGGTGGGCTTCTTAGAACCAGGTGTGCAGGCTTAAGCCGATGGTGCAGCCAGACGATCAGTTTGTAAGGACTGCAGGCTCACTGTTGCTCCTGTGTTACAGTTGATAGAATGAGACTGGGATTCATTGCTAGTGTTTAAATCTAGAAGGTTCCCTAAAAGGCCCCTATAGTAAAAGCTTGCTGTTCAGTCTTTCACTACTGGGAGACCGTAGAACCTTCAGGAGGTGGGCCTAGTGGGAGGAGCTCATGTCAGTGGTGGCATGCTCCCAGTGAAGATGACACAGCCCTGGTGCTTCCTGTCCTTTCTTCATTTCCTAGGTACCATGAGGCGAAGAGCCCTTGGCCCTTGCCATGTGCTCTCTATAGGATACACAATGTCACAGATACAGAGCAGCTCAAATGACCGAAACTCTGAATAAAACTCACCTCTTCCTTGTTTAATTTTTTTTTCCGGATATGTGACATGATAACAGAAAACTGATAAATTCAGGCTTGACTGTTGCCCCCCAGAGGTTCTTGTCCTAGAAAGTTCCCAGTAGAGTGATAGATGAGGAGCCTAGTAGCAAGCTCTCATTGGGGTATCAAACCTAGAAGGAATTAATATAATTCTCATGGGACTTAGATTAACTCCCACAAGAGTCTGTGAAGCAAGCCTGACTAGGAACCCCTGGCCTTCTGACCAGTCTTGTGATGAACTTCTGAATTAGTATTGTATGTCTGCTGTATTGTGTTGGGACCAGGACATGGACTCTAGAATTGAGAAGATTCAAGCATCCTATCCTTGAATCTCTAGCTCAGTTGGTTAAATAAGTCTCACTCTCAGATTCTCCAAAAGTACCCTGGCTCTTCTGTGCCTTGCAGAGTTTGAGGGGAAAAATTCCTGAAATCCCTACTCATTCCCAAAGATGTAAGGAAGCAGAAGTCCCCATGTGACCTTCTGGCCTTCTGATGGCTTCTGAAGTCTTCCTCCATGGAGGGAGATGAGGCCCAAGTCTGTCCTGCCTTGCCTGAGAAGAACACTTGTCTAAGAGATGGAGAGGTATCCACCCCTGACTCTTCTCTGGCTGCCTCCAGAGCCTCCTCGTACCACACTCCAAAGAGCAGTTCTAACCCTATGAACTCTGCAAGTTGGCAATGATCCCTCAAGCCTGGAAAGGCAGGCCTGGAATGATCCACTCCTTCCACATCAGAAAGTAGTGAGAGCCTAGACCTGCCTGCCTCAGAGGTCAAGGAGAGCAAATCCCAGCTGCCTGTTCATGTGGAGCCCACAGGATGCAGGGAACTGATAAAATCACAGACCACTGCCCCCACTGCCATCCCAGACCTGATATTATTGTTCTACTTCCACTTTAGGAGCTAAGGCCTCCCATCCTAAGGGGCATTAACTTTTAAGTTGCCATTAAACTCAATAATTATATTTATCAGTTTGTTCTAATTGCAGAGCGCTGCTAAGCATATGTATGAGTTCTCCCAGCAAGCCGGCCCGTGCACCTGCTGAGGAAGGGCCCTTTCCAAAAATGGGACGTGACGAAAATATTTTCCAAACCAACTTCCCTGTTCTGAGGTCTCATTTGGGAGAGAGAGAATAAATAAAGAAGCCGGAGGGAGAAGAAGGAAAGAAAAGCCTTCTACCGCAGAAGCAGGCCTCTGCAGTTACAGCCTCTTACAAGTTGATCTTGAGCTATGCTTCCTGTCTCTGAGGAAGGCACCGGCATATAAAATGGCAGGGGATTTGCATTCCTCCCAATCCATCATCCTCTGGGTGCGCAGGAAAAAAACCAGGGGACCCACTGCAACAAAGCTCAGCCTTCGTGTTGACAGATTCTTATTTAAGTGACTATGAATACAACAATTCCACAAATAATTTGTCAAGTGTGTGCCTGAACTGGTTCTGAACCCTGATAAATACCAACCCTCCTTCAGCTACAAAAGCAGCATGTTGCGTGTGCGGACACCGTGGAGCAGCTACGAGGATTTAACAATCGATGTGACTATATTTCTCTCTTCTTTGTGGTTTAACAAAACAAAACAAGAAAACAAGTTGAAAGAGGTCGGGTTTTTCCCCCCTTCCCTGTTATCTCAGTAAGTAGCTGGACTGGCTGGGCTGAAGGATGCTCCGTTACAAGCTGCAGGCTGATGGACAAGGGATGGTAGGAGGTGGGGGCTGGGGGTGGGCTTTGCCTATAGATGCCTCTGGTTTTCTCTTTGGATCACCTTAAGCCTCAGCACTCTGCCTGGCAGCTCTGGATGCCATACCTGGCAGCCCACCATGCAGGGCCACATGAACTAGACCTGCGGTATCAGACACGCCAGGAGACAGGGTGACGAGTCCCCTTGAACAAAACGTAAATCTAATCATCTTTGAAGACTGCAATATATATCTAAATGTCTCTTGCAGATGTAATTTAGTATGCATTATTAATTTATTTTTCATAAAAGCTCCCCAGCTCTTTGAGTGGGTGAATGAGAGCAGAGAGCCTCCTGGATGATAAGGCTCGTTTGTCAGGGGAAGGCGGGCGCAAACATAAAAAACAATTTCCCTTCTCCCAACTCCATCTAAGAGCATCCAAGGCTCTTCCCTGAGAAAGAAACCACCTGCGAACTAGATTATTCCAGACGTTTTAATAAAGTGCCGACCTCCAATAGAACATGAGCACTCCTGCCCCATTTACAAAGCACAGCAGTAACTTACCGGGGCTGGATGGCTGGGTAGCAGAAGGACATGTATGTGTCTATTACCTGAACCCTTTTAACTCTGGGATTCTGGGATGATGGTTCCTACAGAAATCATTAAGAAATGACTAAGTCATTTCAGCACAAAATGCTAATTACTTATTGTTTACAAAGAAATTTTAGATAATGCAAAAGCCCGTGCAGTTGGGGGTCATCAAGATTTTCCAGTCATTACCTTAACCGGGATTTGCATTTTGGGACTCTAGCCAGTGACTTACATGTAGTCCTTAAGCCATTTTTCAACCACCCCGTCCTATCTTAATCTAGTCATCATTAATCACATTTGGTCACTTTACATAGAGAACACTATTCAAATGGAAGATAAGAGAAATACATTAATAAAAGGAAGGCAAGTTAGAATACTTGAAAACATGAGGTAGAGGATGAATGCGTTTATCAGGGCAATTTACACAGCGCACATTTAGTGTTGAAGTGGGACTGCGAAGCTGTGTATGCTAGTATTTAAAAGAAAGTGTATGGAGGAGCCCAGCTTTTAAAGCAAGTGACTTCCTTTCTCACTTCTGAATTGAAAAAAACAATGCCTGGGGAAAGCATTGCCCTTCCACAGTTGAGGGCAGGTCCCCACAGCCTGAAAAGCCAGTCAGCTCTCCACCCCTCGGTGGCTACCTCTGATGCCAAGAGTCTGACTCAGTAGTGGTAGAGTCCTTCTTCCCTTGGGGTCACAGAGGTCAGCGCTCACAAGCACCAGCAGCCAGCTGACCAGTAGTTTACTCCTCAGAGACACAGACGAGCACTGTCTCTGCTTTTCGGATCCGTGAAGAAAACAGGTTAAGAAGGCAGGAAAGAGGAGGCAAGACAGCACTGGAATAGAGAAAGGTGGAAATGTAGAGTCACACTGGCAGCCACTAGATCTCCCAGGCCGAAAAGCTCCTTAAGAGGAGCGTAGGGCATTCTGAACAGGACCAGGTGCAGACAAATCCATCCATCAGGGGCACACCCAGAAACCCCTGGGAACTTTGCCAATACCAGACCAGCCTACCGTCATCAGTGGTACATCTCTGGTTAGCCAGGGCTTCATGCCACTCGTGTCCACTGCCCATTTGTCCCCGTGTATGTTGCCTCAGGGTGGTGGAGCTATGAGGTGTGTACTAGGGTTGACTTTCCGGGGTTTCATGAGGCATATGCTTCAGGCTAAAGGACAACAGGGTCCTTGGGCCTTCAAATAGTCTCTGCTTATTTTGTTAAGGGGTTAAAGTCGACCCATAGGCTCAGCATCTTCAGAGGAAGCCTGTGATTCCTGCTAAGCCATATAGCTGGAAGGGGGATAATCACCTCCAAACCAACTCTTGGGTACATCTCTCGGTCTTTCTTAACACTGTGGTAGAATGTCTGGCAGAATGGAAATACTGGGTTCAGTCTGTGGTCATGGCCCCAAACACTTGGACTAAACATCATGGTAGTAGAAGTGTATAGTGGAGACATTTTTTTTCTACATACTCATAAAAACAGGGAATACAAGGAGAGACCAGAGAAGATAGTTCCCTCAATGAAGTAGGAATCAACCAGTACCTGCTTGTCCATAGAAAATCTAATACAGTCACACCTAGAGGTAGGCTTCATTTTTCTTTTAAGAGTCTCAAAACCCAATCACATTAACAACCGACCCATCACATTTGGTAGGTGAATGTGAGATTTAGTTTGGGGCAATAGGAAAAATCCACCTGGTATATTGGATATAAGATTGGTAGACCAGACTGGAGCCGGAGAGAGCTGTGAATATCTGATTCTGCAAAGCCAGGAAAGCACAGAGACTTCTGAGGCAAAAGAAAGGCAACGTGCAGAGCACAGATGGGCCACGGTTTCCAGTGCATGCCACTGATGTGTGAAGTGTGGTGTCTGCTCTGCTGTCCTACACGGCCTGCTCTCCGAGAACAGGAGATTGTCTCTGTTTGCCTCAGCTTTCTATGCTTATATTGTCACCATGTATTACAGCTCATGGCACACAGTAGGTCTCCTGTCTGCCTGATCACTAATAAGATATTAAGTAAAACTAAATGCAATAGGGTCATTTTAGTGATGTGAAGAACACCCTGCCTCCACAGACTGAAGGTCTTGGACATCACCACAAATACACACCTTGAGAAAGCCACGGACTATACACCTTGAATTTCCCTCTAGTACTCTTTGGGCAATGAGTTATTTATTATAATTTTATATGAACACTCTGACATGTACTGTGTTCTATGAGGCAAAGCCTGGTCATGGCTGGAAGGGACAAGGCTAGCCACCAATCACAATGGAAACAAAAGAGTATCCCTCTGTCCAACTGAGGAGCATCTGGGAAGGACATTAAACTTGGCATTACCACCCAGGGGTCATGGATGATGGTGGGGGAAGGGGTCTTGGCTACTTATCAACTGAGTACACCAATATGGCACCACACATATCTATGTTCCATAATCGGTTTTGTTAAGTAACTATTGTTGCTGTGAAACATGGGCAAGAAAAGACAGGGGAGGTAAGAATGGGGTAAAGGATCTAACCCTGGGTTGAGATGATGGCTAGCAGGCTCGACATGTGACCTCAGGGATTAGCCACCAGTGCCCAATACATGCTACCCAACATAGCCCCTCTGTGTGGCAGAGGACATCATGAGGGAAAGTCTCCAAGGTCAGACCCTTGAGTACCAGCATGACTGTACTGCGATTGAGATCATCATCTGAGAAAACAGGGCATCCTCCAGAGTAAAGGAGCCAAGAACGGGAGTGTTCATCTTCTCTTCCATTGCATGTCCCTTGTTTTGACAGACCACGCGATGATACTCAAAAGCACTATTGTGCTGCTACAGTCCCACAGGTACGGCAGCAATCGGGAGGTTGAGGCAGGAGGATGATAAGTTCAAGGTCACGCTGGGCTACATAGCAAGACTACGGACTAAAACAAGACAATAAAACAAACATCAAAAAAACATAGAACAAAAACAAAACAAAAAAACACCAAAAAAAATCCCAGTAACAACAAAATACCTTTGTTCTGCCATGGCTTGGGGAGTGGGAGCATCTCAGGGCTGAAATTCTGTCTCCACAGCTGCTTTGCCTATTCATGCTCACCCCTTAGCAGTTTGGACTTGACTCAAACAATAGCCGAATTTTATACATGATTTTCAGTCTCCTTCCTCCCCTTCCTCTTCCTCTCCCTCTCTCCCTTCCTTCCTTCCTTCCTTCCTTCCTTCCTTCCTTCCTTCCTTCCTTCAAGAAGAAAACCAAACTCCTACCCCCAAGGAACCGGTGTCTGAAGTCCCAGTCAAAAAGTAGTAATGTTCTATCCACACATTAATGATTCCAAAATTCTCCATTATGAACAATATTTATCAAAAACAGCCCACTATCAGATGAAAGATGTGCCTTATCGTTTCCTGTCAACTAAAACATTATTCACTGAAAGTTTCCTTCATATCTGTTTCAGGGGCTCACTGTCATTGTAAATTGCGAATCAATCATCCCTCTCCAAGCCCTACTTCTGTAGGGGAGATTAACGCTGTGGCTAAAATTGTTTACAAAGCCATTTGTAAACCTTCTGCGGATGCAGATGAGGCCAGTTTACCAGCTTAACATTGTTGATCCCAGAGAAAGCCTTAAGCAATGACTTCAGAGGGCAAAAACATTTGTTCATTTATCATTATTGTCATGGGCTTTCGCAAATGATAACCATTTGTCTCCATCCTATTTTTAGACAATGAGCCACAATAGAGTCCAGAAAGCCATTTTGCCAGATGGAGGAAGGTGCTTTCGCTGCAGAATGTTGTCTTTTCTTTTCCCTGCCCTCCAAAATTGGCTTAAGTGAGAACCAAGGATATGTTTTAATGTCACGATTCCCAGAAGGCATGATGACATACAATAAGAGCCTCCCCACCAGCCTCGGGACCAATATGGTTCAAATGCAGTGGATATTCTTTTCAATCTCCATTTCTAACTTCTGGGCTGGCGATGAGGACAGCAAAGCCTTGGAAGATAGCTATGGGTCTTAGCATGCCTTGCTGCCTTATTAATATTCCCCCTTTTTAAATGAAACACTGCAATAGGAAGCCCAATTACTTCTCATTAAGATGAATAAAAATGTTAGGATAAGCTGGACATAAAATAAACATTTAAAGTGATAGATGGTTAATTCCTCCAAGCTCGGAACTACTTATCAGGATCTCTCCGTGGAAAAAAAGAGAAGAAAATCCTGATTTTGTCGGACATGGTCCATAGTCAGCTGTTTCCTTGTGCAACTTTCCCTGGGCACCTCGGTGACTTCCTGCAGCAACATCCTCTGCAGGAGGGGGACTGTTGCTTTTGTCTTTGACAGACCCTTTGTAGAAGGCATACCCTTTCCTAGGGGTCCCCTTCCCAGCCTCCTACTGAGAGCTCTCAACTGGCTCCTTGAGCCTCCATGGCTTCCAGAACCCAGCCTTAAGAATCACCTCAGGACTGCTTTTAGCTGTGTTTTCTTTTGTGGAGGGTAGGGAACTGAGGACTCCTGCCAAGATTCCCTAGAAAAGTCAGAGCATCCTGGGTTTGCCACAGGGCCTGAGTGATGCCAGCTTTTATAGTCTAGAAGCCTGTATCACTGAGATGATATTTTTGAAGCCAGTACAGCTGGCTCTCAGGATAATAACCTTGCTGGGCATTAACAAATTAATGCCTGAGAGCATATCCCCACATGCATGCATGCATGCAGTGGGATACATATGCCTGACTTAGAGGTTCAGTGAGAGGAAACTTTTATCGGGGGAACTGCAAGAGTTTGGGTTATGAGGCATTCACTAGGCATTAAAGGGAGGCTGCTGTCATTCTGTTGCATCCTGGGATGATGGCTTGTTCTTTGGCTTAGCTCACAGAGGTAAGAGTATATTTTTTCTTTCTCTTTGTGCTGTCTTCGCTGCTCACCTTCCCTTGCCAGATAGCTGCTTCTTCACAGGCTGATACCTTAAAGGAGACAAAGAGAGGTCTGTCCAGTGTGACACGGGGCGTTCCCTCTCCCCTTGCATTCTGACTATGCTTCCTGGTGCCCATGTCCTCTGCTTCCCCATACCACCCACACAACTCCCTCATCTCCCATTCTCTTTCTCCATTATTAGTTCCTGGTGGCCCCACTCCACAGAGCTCTTTCAAAGAGCCCAGCCCAGGCTGACTTTGTCCAAGGACCTCCACACCACCCCTGCCCCCGGCTAGCTTTGTATTTAGTCCAGTTTGAACTTGACAGCTTTACTTCTTGGTCATGACCAGTTTTTTTCTTCTCCCTTTGTTTTTGTCAATAGGAAAGAATTTCCAATTGTTCAGAGATGGTGGCCTTCAATAGTTTTAAGACAGACTAGGGCATGGCATGGTCTTGTAAGTAGACTGCTTCCTTCCTAAAGTCTTTAGGTCTTAATATTAACCTACCTCAGACAAATGCTTGCTTGTCTGTCTATCTTTTAATGGCCAGGTCAAGTCCTACTTTTAGATGATGGGCCATTTTGTTGGTGCTACGCACACCCTTTTCCTCTCTTCTTTCTTTCTTAACTAGGTCTCGGGATGTACCTTACGCTAGCCTCAAACTAGGGATGCTTCAGCTACTTCTTCTGAGTGCTAGGATGACAGGCAAGCATCATGCAGTCATGGACCACTACACCTCCCAAATCTCTCCTTTCTCATGCAAATTCCATCACCTATAATATATGAATGTGCTACCTAGGGTTTCAAATGAATGGAAAAGTTGCTTAGGAAGTGAAGTAGGTAGACAACTCCCTCCCATAGGTCTGGGTGATGGGTCCCTAAGTGTATATCTCCTTCTCATGTCTGAGAATCTCCACAGAGCACCATATGTAGTCTTTATAGACATGGCTTCCTTTAATACATACATACATACATACATATATATATACACATATACATATATATATGTAAGTGTATATATGGTGATATGGTGTATATGTATTTAATTATGATTTAATTATGTTTATATATTATACATAAAATTATACAAATATATAATTAATATTATATATATGTGTATATATATATATATATATATATATATATATATATATATACATAAACAAGGACTTCTAAGATTTTACCAAGTAACAATCACAGTAACAAGTTCAGATGGAACATCCTGCTTTGGGGCAACCATAGGAATGTCCAAGAGTCAGAGACACCCTGGAAACTGTCCAGATTAGCCTCAGTCTTACAGAAGAACTCAGACTATCTTCTCTATTGGTAAGTTAGTTATGTGTAGCTTAGTCAAAGAATCAACATTTTTGAAGTCGCTTGGACTTGGATTCAGATCCTGGCTCCAAAACACTGAGAAAGCTAACTTCTAGACACAGATTTCAGTGTTTCCACCTATCAAGAGAGGATAAAAACAATACTATAGCATACCAGGGTTGCACATAGACTGAGATGTCTTTCATCCAAGATCAGTCTCCTGTAGATGCTCAAAACAAAAGGCTGTTGCTAGTGTAGCTGTGGCTGCACTTGGGGGTTAAATTCCATCTCTAACATGGGAAAGTACATATGACAAAAATTTACCTTCCTAACATGTTTTAAGCATATAGTTCAGAAGCTGATAAGTGTATTCATGTGGTTGGGCACCCAACATCAAGAAGCCTTCATTCTATAAAACTGAACTTTTATGCATTGTAGAAGTTAGGTCTGGTACTACTTCCCAGCCCCATGCTCTCAAAAATAAGACTCAGACTCAAAAAACATTTACAAGTACCTTGGCCATATAGCTAGGTTCTTTTCTGACTAGCTCATAAATTAAAATAACCCATTTGTTCTAATCTAATTCTGCCACATGGTTGGTTATCTGTGCTCAGGTACCATGCATCTGTCTTGTCACAACTTCCCAGAGAATCTCCTACCTGGTACTATCCCAGAATCCTTTCTGCCTCCTGATGTCCCACCTACTATTTCCTACCTAAGTCATAGGCCCTCAGTGTTATTATTGACAGGTGCCATATCCATTCAGATGTAAGATGTAGTCTCTGCAATGTATCTTTAACAGCTAGTTTTCATTCTCCTCACACCCAGGCCCTGGAAAACTTCTTATGGCCATACAAGACAATATCATACTGCTTTTGTTCCGGCATATCAAGTGATCCTTTGGACTCTTCAGTTTGGGTCAACAGAGTGTCATTGTCTCAAGTAAAAGATGGAGCTGATGGAGAAAATAATTCTCTTATGGCATTCAGGTCTCAAATGTCCAAGTCTATAGAAGTCAAAACAGAGTCTCAGGAGTTAGCAATCATCTAGAAGAAAACATGATGAGTCTTTGAGTCTTAGGCAGTATTAATCAACTAGAAGAAGACAGGATGTTTTTATAAAGCTTTAGTCTTGCCCCAGGGACAACATTAAATGTTACAGAGGGGAAAAGAGGGAAGAATAAGAGAACATTGGATGCTAATAGGTTTCTGAGAAGGGAGGGCCTGGTACTCTGACATCCTAGAAATTTAGCCCCAGAAAGATAAACAGTCCTCTAGAATTGGTCCAACTCCATGGAGCTATGAGCCACTGAAGGTTAAAATAATCAGACTTCTAAAGATACTTCATCACTATGTAAAGACTCCAGGACCACCTGCAATGACCCTACCCACCCACCTTAGCTAAGTCTACTCTCATCAACTTGTGAAGAGGAAGATATTCTGCTATTCTTGCAGACAGGAGCCATGAATAATTGTCATCAGAGAGGCTTCACCCAGCAACTGATGGAAACAGATGCAGAGACCCACAGCTAAGCATTAGGAAGAGCTTGGGGAATCCTGTAGAAGAGTGGGGAGGAAGAATGGAAGGAGTCAGAGGGGTCAAGGACACCACAAGGAAACCTACAGAATCAACTAACCTGGGCCCATGAGGGCCCACAGGGACTAAACTGTCAACCAAAGGGCATGTGTGGCATAGACCTGGGCCCTCTGTACAAATATAACAGTTGTGCAGCTAGATCATGTGGCATTCCTAAAGTGAGGGCAGGGGTGTCTCTGACTCTGTTGCCTGCCTCTGGGCTGCCTTGTTTAGCCTCAGTAGAAGATGCTCCTGCTATTACTGCAACTTGATATGTCAAGTCTGGTTGATATCCATGGGAGGCCTCCCCTTTTCTGATGAGGAGAGGAGGAAGGAGCAGGTGGGAGGGGAGGGGGGGAGGAGGGTGAGGAAGCTGTGACTGGTTTGTAAAGTCAATAAATAACTTGAATTTTAAAATGTAGAAGATACAAGGTGTTAGCATCCAGATGATTCTCCTAGGATGCCCTCTTACTTAAATCATCACCTGCTACAGCCACCAGATGCCACAGGTCTGTGAGGCCGGATAAAAGGACTCCCTCCCCACCCCCCAAACCCGTCTCTCTCCTTCTCCATCTCCCTTCCTCCCCCCTCTCCCTCACATGTTCCCAGACAGCCTTTTTCTCTCCCCTTTCCTTTCTTTCTCTGCCCACCCACTTCTCTGCCCTCATGGCTCTTCTCCCGTCTGTCTTTCTGTCTGTCTGTCTGTCTGTCTGTTTGTCTGTCTCTATCCCTTCTCCAGGCCCTCGCTCCTCTCTCTTCCCCCAAATAAACCCTCTTATACCAGTTCTGTTGCATGGCCTAATTTCTCAGGGGGAAAACTTGGCATGGGCCCGCCAGGCACCCCCTCACTGCATTCTATTTCACAACACAAGGGAAGCAAATTTAAAAATAAAAATAAAAATAAAAGACTCTGGCTAAATGATAGGAGATGAAATCCAAGCTTTGTTTCCTGCCCTCCCAACTCACATACTGCAGCTCAGAACTAATTTATTAAGCCCCTTCCTCTTCTTCTGATTGGAGGCCCTTGTGTCTGACACTGTTTTAAAAGCTCCCCCTGCCTGGCCAGACTTCATATCAGTGAGTATAAGACACACATTCGATGATTCAACCATCACATGGAAAGATTTATTCACACACTGACATCAGGTTCGTCATTACCCAGCTAGTGTGCAGTGAGCGCCCGGTATGAACTCAGCACTGCTTTAGGCAGCTTTGAAAATCCCCAAAGCGAATGAAAGCGAAGCCCCTTCAAGGCTCCTGCATCCCAGAAGACGCTGACGCACTGTCAGGAAGCAGATGGATATTGGTGGAAAGGAAGGGTCTGTTCCTTGGGCCACCTGATTAACGTGTGTATGTGACTCTCACCTGCCAAGACCTCTGCTTTGTGTTTCTTGGGGGCCACACATCTCCACTACAAT
This sequence comes from Tokudaia tokunoshimensis, assembly GCA_036184795.1. Classification (NCBI taxonomy): domain Eukaryota; kingdom Metazoa; phylum Chordata; class Mammalia; order Rodentia; family Muridae; genus Tokudaia; species Tokudaia tokunoshimensis. The sequence goes on from BTHU01000001.1 coordinate 5,627,459, forward strand.
AAACGAGGTCATTGCTTAAAGTTAAAAGGTGCTGTGTAGTGTATAAGAGACACAAGCAGCTGGCCATTTTGGGAATGTTTTGGTCACACTTCCATAACAAGATAGTTCAGAACTACGTTCCATGGTCTACCCTGCAAACTGGTTAATATAACCTGCTTTCAGACAATACCTGTGCTCATAGGTATTTATGCACACATAATCATGAATGTGTCTATAAGCATGAGTATACATGCGCACAGACAGGTAAAAGGACAGAGGTTGATTTAGCTCACCCAAGATTCTGGTCTCCTTTGCTCCATAGCAGAGCCAGAATCACATCCATGGCTTCCCCATGTGGTCTTGATGCTTCTAAGAAATCTGATTCCGTCTTCATTTTGGCCAGAGAGCTTTGTGATTCTGGCCTAAGGTAATCAGATTAATCACATTCATGTAGCCATGAGGATATGGTTTGTGGCTGGTCACATGCCCCGTCAACTGTTCATACTACAGGGAAGGTACATGCTCTTTTCTGTGAGGCACAAATGAGGAACTGAGGTGCCAGGAGCCATGGTAGAGATTGAGCTGTTGAGGGTTAAGCATTGGTGGTTTCTGTAGATGTCAGCTATGTTTCGATACGGCTCCTTTCAGTAGGAGCCCCCATTCCTGTCTTTTTAAATGTGACAACCTGGCTAACCTGCTCTGGAAATTCGAAGAAGCTCCCTCCAACCTTTCAGCCTTGACCATCAAACTGGAAGCACCTGCCTGTCTCCCTTTCAATTTCGCATCCTTTGCTCTAGGGAAAGCCAGCTGCTATCTTGAGACAAAGCCCAAGAAGGAGGGGGCCCCGCCACCTTCAGACCAATCTACCCACCGTGTGAATGAAGTCATTTCAGAGGTAAGTTCTCAGCTCCAGTCAAGTTTTCAGATAAGTTCAGAAACAAATCTGTGTGTACATGTGTGTATGTCTGTGTGCATGTATGAGTGTGCATGTTAGTGCATATGTGTATGTGTGCACATGTGTGTGTGCCTATGTGTGTCCATGTGTGCACGAGTGTGTGCAGGTGGGTGTGTATGCAGATACAAGTGTCTGTGTGTGTGTGTGTGTGTGTGTGTATGTGTGTATGTGTGTGTGGTTGTGTGTGTGCACATGTAGAAGCCAGAGAATGACAGCTGTCGTTCCTCAGGAGCTGTCTACCTTAATTTTTAAACACAGGATCTCTCATTGGTCTGGAGATCACTGAGCAGGCTAAGATGGCCAGCCAGTGAGGCCCAGAGAGCTGCTCGTCTTTCCATGCCCATGGCTATGATTATAAATGAAGGTCATCATACCCAGCTGAAAATAAAACAAAACCTGAGTTCTGTAGATCAAACACACATTCTTGAGTTTGTAAGGCAAACATTTTGTATATGGAGCCATCTCCTTGGGCCCTATCTGAGATAATTCTGTGCTTTCCTGAAACTCTGAGCCATAATTTCCTAGTTAATTTCCCCTAAATTCCTAACCCCCAATAGCTGTGAGATAACGGGAGGGGTTTAGCATTGTGAGCCACTGATATTTTAGGTAATTTGCTTCACAGCAATAGAAAGCAAACAGGGCAGACCACACTGAGACAAAGTCGTTAGGATGCTGGGTCTGTCCTTACCTCGGGATTAAGAATTGGACCTTCCAGCTAACTGCGCCAGTACTATATTTTTAATTTTTCAGCTAGCTTTTGTTATTTCACTCAGGTCTATCCTATCAAAACACCTTGACAGATACCTTCTCAGTCCTTCCTTCTAGCGGCAGACATCCGAAGGCAGCTGAAGAAACAGATTAACTGATTCTATTTGGCTTTGGTTCAACTCCTCATCCTATCTACTCCTGCTTGTAATGGTGACATTTACATTAATGGAAGCAGATGCTGATAGAGTCTCCGTGTGGAGAGTCCATTCATTTGCTCAAGGATGAGGCAAATGGAGATGGGAAGCCAGTTTGCACCTGAACATACACTGAGTCTATAGATAGTAACCCTTGAACGTAACATCTCCATAGATATTGGCTGTTCTGGGACTGCCCAAAATAGCCACAGAAAGAAGGACCGAGGTGAGGTGCTAGTTCTCATCTGGCAGCTTGTCTCATAACATTCTCCAAAGCAAAAGAAAAAAGTGGGAGAACTGTGTAGAGGCCAAAGCACTTTGAAGGCTAAACACTCTGGTGTTCATATACTGATTCTTTTATAAGCGGTCTTTTGCAATTTACAAGAACAGGACTTGCCTCTAAAAGCAAGAGTGTGCCGTGTGGGTATGGGTGTGTTGGGGTGCATGTCTGCAATTATAAAGGGGGGATTTGTTAGAGTGCCTTACAAGATGTATCTGCACAGGAGATACAGAGAACCCAGCAGCTGCTTGGTCTAAGAGGCTGAAAGCTACAGAACAGGGGTGTCCAATGATGTGATGTGCCCCAGGCTGATGTTAAAGGCCTAGAAGCCTCCTGCGGGCCCTTGGTGTGAGTCTGCATTGAAAGGCTGATGAGGCCCGAGATGTGTCCACAGGGACAAAGGCAGACACATTCACTGGGGAGCCCCATGGCTTCCTTCCCCTTCAACCTTTATTCCATCTTGATTCCCAGGCTATCTGGTGGTACTGCCTACAGGCAGGGCAGATCTGCCCATCCCACTTGCTGTGCTACATGTCAATCACCTCTAGAAATGTCTTCATACACACTGGGATGTCGTGAGCTTTACTAAGCCCTGGGCAGCTTTTATTGCAGTCAGGCTCCTGAGCGGACACACCTGTGTAACCCTGCCTCTCTCTGAATGTTAGCCTCTCCCCTGCAACATTATTTTGTTTGTAAAACTAAAGGCAGCACACAGGACCCAGAAAACTTATTCTCATGTTTCAGATCCCATTCTCAGCTGTTTCCACTTCCAGCTCATTTAATCACAGCATCTAGGATAATTCTCTCATCCCCAAGCCAGGCATGTAGTAGACATGGCATTGGCTTGCCCCTTCTTGTGTGGAAATGAAATATTAAATGGCATAATTAGTAGACAAAGTGTGGAATTATATATGGTAACACTTCCCACATATTGAGGTGATAGGAGTCTAAAAATATTTTCATGTTCCTCTTCTCTTGGCCAATTCTTCACACATGCACACATGCACACACACTCAAAGAGTCCTATTTCTGGAAATCAATGGATTGTTACCTTTTCCACAACATCCATTTCTTCCCAGTCTACCTGGTGTCACTGGGGACATCATAGAGACAGGGGACATCATAGAGACAGCGTACTTCACAGATAAATGCCATCTTAATTGGACAGTTCTCCTTTTAATGTTTATACTTCTCTCTGAATCTACTTCAAACCAGTCACTATTATTTCCTTTCATGAAAAGAAAGGGGTGAAGGAAGAAAAGGAGACATTGACTGAAGACTCATCTCGAAATTACTGGTCTATGTCCTGTGTTTGCTGCAACTGTGTTGGCCTTGCTTGCTGTACACAAATTGGTCAAGGTGATCCAGAGGATGCCACTGGAGCCTGATTCAGATGAAACATTGAAAGACGTCTTGTTTTAATGACTTAGTTTACCTAATAACATTAGGAAATTCCATTGGATAGTCTTCATTTTCTTTAAATTATGACCAGACTGGTGTCTGGTCTACAGCAATGTAGCAAACATACTGTAGATAAAGGAAGGCCAAGAGAAGGTACAGCTAGAGCTTGATACCCCAGAGACTTGACTTCTCAAAGAAATTCTGCCACCTGCACTCCTCTGAGACCATTTTATTTGAGCTAATATTTATATACGGCCTGATACCTAGAAGACTTTAATGAAACAGTAGAGAAAGCAAGCAAGTCACAGTGACCTTTACCTCCTGTTTCTTACCTCATTCCCTGAACTACAATGTTACCCAGAAATCTAACTACTTGGAAATGGGTGTCCATAGAACTCAACCTGGTAGATCAGATTACCATCACACCCTTCAATTTGCACAAGGCAGAAGCCTGCATCCCCACCAGACCTCCCCCATCTCCATTTATCAATTCAGTTATGAGGTCCAGGCATCTACTCTGAACTGACTTCCATTTTGAATTTGCTGAACTTTAAACAGAGCCTTCCCCAGGCTGCTGCTGATTCTTCTTCCAGCCTGGAGAAGCAGACATGCTCAGTAAAAACAGAGGTTAGGAGGACATGGTGAATCTTTCACTGCGTGAGGACCATGAGAAACCAGAATGTTCTAGATCTCCTTAGAGGAAGCACCAGCTTTGGCCACTCAGAACATGGGACCTTGATATCGCCGGATAATCATATGACAACCAATCTGTGAAAAGTCCTAACATAAACTCGGAGTGGGCAGAGCATCAGGATGGCTCAGTGGGTAAAGGAGCTTGCTGACAAGCCTGGTACCCTGACTTTAATCTCGGGGATCCATATGACAAAGGAGAGAGCCAACTCCTGCAAGTTGTCCTCTGGCTTCTGCAAGCATGCTCTGTCATGTACATGCATGCAGCCATACAAATAAATAAATATGACTAAAATTATTGTCTAATTGGACTTCAAGCCTGCTCCACAGAAGGGAGTTGATGCTTGGTCTATAAACCTAGCCAACCTCCCATGTCTGTGAGGTCATAGATCCTCGAGACAATCTGACTAGTACCAGTATAATTCCTAACACCATTCTGGACAGCCACAGATAAGTGTAGCTCTTGCTCCTCATCAAAGAAACTTATGTTTCCAGCAGACAGAGACCATTACAGAAATTCACAACTGGTCCAAATGCAAATAATGACTGGCCCCAGAGTGTTGAACCCCAAATGATACAGCTACAGCACAAGGAACACGGCAGAAGAGAGGCAGGAAGATTGTAAGAACCAGAGAACCAGACACCTGTTACAAGACAGTGTCTTCTATATATGACAGGGACCTGCTATTCCAAATATGACAGGGACGCTCTCCCCATAAAATCTCAATGATACCATCACCCAAACAAGACCTGCATAGTGACACCAGTTGACATGTCAACAAGGATAGGAGAAATATCACAGGCCCCAACCCATAGATGAAAAACTTCAGACAATTAGTAGCAGCCGAGAGAAGGAGAATCAGTGTTCTCTAGAGACATGCCCAGTAGGTGATCAAACCCCAAGTAGTCATCCCTAAACACATGTATATGTAAGTACTAAATAAAGTCAGCAAGCTGTATCTATTCATGTGTATATATGTGTAATGACGGTAATTAAGAAGAGGTCATAAATTTGAGGGGGGAAGGGAATGGGAGAGATGGGAAGGAGGGCAGAATACATGTAGGAAGACCCCACTCCCAAAACACACACACACACACACACACACACACACACACACACACACACACACACACACGCATATACATGCACATGCACACATACTCTGAGAACTATACTAACACAGCAAATTACTATCAGGTGGTTAGAAAGATGGACAGAGGAAGGACTGAGAAATGTTAATTATGTCATCAATCACAGAAGGGATGAATGAAGATAAAGTCTAAAGAAGCAAGTGCTAAAGTTATAGTTAGAGGAAATGTGATGAGCCTAGGATTCGAGTTATATATATATATATATTGGATTAATGCAAATAGAATTATTCACACTGCCCAGGACTTTGAAGACAAAGAAAGAGGGCTGGCTGGGCATTGGGGTGCACGCCTTTCATCCCAGAACTCTAGAGGTAGAGGAAGGCAGATTTCTGTGAGTTTGAGGCCACCCAAGGCCACATAGTAAGGCCCCATCTCAAACAAACAAACAAAACAAAGAAGCAAAGTCTACCACAAAGTGGTGGCTCAGAATGAGAATAAATGTTGTCATGGTAAAGGTACAGGTGGCTCTTTGCTCTGTGAGGAGGACAGTCAGCCCATCAAGCAAAGTCAGCCTGAGCTCTGTAGATGAGAAGTGGAATATGCAAGGCCCTTCACAGACCTACCAGATGGTGAAAGTGAAGGGGTTGGAGGCTCAACACGCAATAACTAATCTGATAGAACTCCGAAAAGCAGCATGATGAGGGGTTGCCTTTTGTTATTTATTTGTTTACTACAACAGGGTCTCACATAGCCCAAGTTGGCCTCAAACTTATTAGATAGCCCAGGATGGTCTGTAACCCCTGATCCTCCTGCTCTTACATCCTATGTACTAGGATTACAGGAGAGTTTCACCATTCCTGGCTAGAAGGATGACCTCTACTGTGTAAGGATGAGGCTCCCAGGGATGTTGTGGGAATTCTGAGTACTGCAGGCCACTCACTCAACATCACTAACACAGGAGACACACGTGACTGAAGACTCAAGAAGGGCGAGCAGCAGCAGCAGTAAGAACAGAAGACAGGTACTGCGCAGGCCCGGACAGAGCACGAGAACAGGAAGACAAAGCCTGGTATGTTAGGGTCACACAGCTAAATAGTCAGATTATTCTGAGACACGTGGACTATATATCCTGACAGTAGATCATTTATTTTCCTTATAAATTTCCTTAAAACATTTATGAAAAATTGAGCACACTGTAGGTCACAAAGGAACCCCAATATTTTTTTTTACAAAACCACAAAGGAACTTCCATACATTGAAAACAAAACAAACAAACAAAAAAACCCACAAAGGAGTCTGGGGACTGAGAGTGGAGAGGGGATACGATCAAGGTATTTTGTATACATTGATGAAAGAGTCAAAAGAAATTTAAAGGCTTTTAAGCCTTTAAAACACAAAATGTCAATAATTTAAAATGTTTTGAGGTTATAATATAATTACATTATTTTCTCACTTCCTTTCTTCCCTCCAAACCTACCCATGGACTTTCTTTGCTCTCCTTTATATTCAAAGCCTATTTTTAAAAACTATGTTTAAAACTAGATTTTTCTGATGAAAATAGACATAAATGAGATAAAAACACGAAAGGCCTTTCCTGTTTGAAAGTTTTGAAATGTTTGCATGTGTACTACTGTGGTGATGGAGAAAACAATCTAAACTTTAAGAAATTTCAATAAATCAATAGTAAGACTGCCTATTTGAAAAGACAGATGCAGTTGAAACACAGAAAAAGCCATACACTCTGAAAAGTCATACGATTTATGCCCATACAAAAAGTGACCAAAAAGGAAAAAAAGAAAGTTGAATCCTTATGTTCAAGGTTCTTCCCTAGTTTCCTTTCTATTAGTTTCAGTGTGTCTGGTTTTATATGGAGGTCCTTGATCCACTTGAAATTGAGCTTAGTGCAAGGAGATAAGAATGGGTCAAGAACATATGGGCACAGGGGAGAATTTCCTGAATAGAACTCCAATAGCTTATTCTCTAAGATCAAGAATTGACAAATGGGACCTCATTAAATTACAAAGTTTTTGCAAGGCAAAAGACACTGTCAAAAAGACAAAGCGGCAACCAACTAACTGGGAAATGATCTTTACCAACCCTACATCCGACAGAGGGCTAATATCCAATATATACAAAGAACTCAAGAAGTTAAACTCCAGAGAGGCAAGTAACCCTATTAAAAATTGGGGTACAGAGCTAAACAAAGAGTTCTCACCTGAAGAATATCTAATGGCTGAGAAGCACCTAAAGAGATGTTCATCATCCTTAGTCATTAAGGAAATGCAAATCAAAACAACCCTGAGATTCCATCTCACACCAATCAGAATGGCTAAGATCAAAAACACAGGAGACAGCAGTTGTTGGCGAGGATGTGGAGAAAGAGGAACACTCCTCCACTGCTGGTGGAATTGCAAGCTGGTACAACCACTCTGGAAAGCAGTCTGGTGGTTCCTCAGAAAACTGGGCATGACACTCCCGGAGGATCCGGCTATACCACTCCTGGGCATATACCCAGAGGCTTTACCTGCATGCAATAAGGACACATGCTCCACTATGTTCATAGCAGCCTTATTTATAATAGCCAGAAGCTGGAAAGAACCCAGATGTCCCTCAACAGAGGAATGGATTCAGAAGATGTGGTATATTTACACAATGGAATACTTCTCAGCTATTAAAAACAATGAATTCATGAAATTCTTAGGCAAATGGTCAGAACTTGAAAATATCATCCTTAGTGAGGTAACCCAATCACAAAAAAAAAAACACATGGTATGCAGTCACTGATAAGGGGATATTAACCCAGAATCTCAGAATACCCTAGACACAATTCGCATATCAATAGATTTCCAAGAAGATGGAAGGAGAGACCCCTGGTCCTGGAAAGACTGGATGTAGGGGAATGCCAGGACAGAGAAGTGAGAGGGGGTTGAATGGGGAAAAGAGGGAGGGAAGGGGGCTTATGGGACTTTCGGGGAGGGAGGAAACGGGAAAGGGGAAATGATTTTGAATGTAAATAAAAAAAACTTAGAAAATAAAAAAAAAAGAAAGTTGAATCCTGCATCTTAGCTCAAAATGTTAGAAATTAAACAAGCGTAAGAAAGAGTCTGTGAGACTAGGAGACACAGATGAATAGGAAGTGCTCTCGGGCATAGGGGAGCACTGCATGCCTAGCACAGGCAAGAAGGCCCTGGGCTCGGTCCCCAGCACACGCTTACAGGAAAAGAAGCAAATCAGGACACTGGAGAGGAACAAGCAATTCCATGCTGGGATGCGGAAAGATGTAAGTCAGAGGTGCGAACAAGTCGAAGACCAGAGTGCCGTGATTTTTCATGACTTTCCTAACTCAATAGTGCTTGCACTGTCTGAGGCATGAGAGAGAGAGAGAGAGAGAGAGAGAGAGAGAGAGAGAGAGAGAGAGAGAGAGAGAGAGAGAGAGAGAGAGACGGAGAGACAGAGAGACAGAGATAGAGACAGAGACAGAGAGACAGAGACAGACAGAGAGAGACAGACAGAGACAGAGACACAGAGAGAGATAGAGACACACACACAGAGAGAGACAGAGACAGAGAGAAAAACAGAGAAATAGACACAGAGAGAATCAGAGAGAGAGACAGAGACACAGAGACAGAGATAGAGACACAGAGAGAGAAACACAAACAGACAGAGACAGGCAAAGACAGACAGAAAAAAAGAGACAGATACAGAAAGAGAGAGAGACAAACACACAGAGAGATAGACAGAGACAGAGAGAGAAAGAGAGAGGGGGGAAAAGAGCAGCTACAAAATCTTTCACTAAGGCACATATAATATTATGCACAAGCTGTCAGAAATTTGACAAAAATATTCAAAGAACAAAAGTGAAGCTTAATGGTGTTATGCATATTGATATAAAAGTCAATATGAAATATTAAAAACTTTGTGCATCAAACCATTAAAAAGGAATGGACAATAAAAATGAGGTTTTATTTCAGAAATTTAAACTTGATAAAATTACACAAAAATCCAAAAAATAAACAACTATGTTTAAGAAAATCCATCTTAGCACCTCAGATACTAAGACAAAAAGTACTTGCGAAAATTCAACAATACACTAAAATACAATAAAACAGTTGAGTGAAGATTTGTTCAAAATCTATACCAAAAAAAAAAAGCCAGGACCAAGTTTGAAGTGGAGAGATTAGCAAGAAGGTTCAGATAGGAAACATAAGATCTCAAGTTGGCTGTGATGAGAAGTCCCAAGCTACGCTGTATTATGACACCATTGTCCCCCACTGAAACAGAAATAACCCAAAAGTTTGATGAGACCTTGAACACACTTCACAAATAGACCTCACAGATGTGCTGATGGGCATTGGTATAACCCTTGTGGGGGGGCAAGTCAGCACCACCTATCAAAATTACATATGCATATACCCTTTGACCTGTCAATCATGCACGGGGGGATTGGTCTTCTAGTTAGACTCACACTCATGTTATGTGATATCTCTATAAGCTTGTTCATTAGTGTGGCTGGTAAGAACCAGATTGGTAAACCAGCCAAATTCCTAACTGCAGGGAACTTGTTAGACTCTGTATGCATCCATGAACACAGCACCAGGAAGCTTCAAGGGCCACTAACAACAGGAAACTCCTGTATATAAATATCAAAAATGCATATATGCATATGTATCATCAAATCACAAAGACCATATGCCCATAAGAATGTATGCACTAAGTCTGTGTGCATGAAAAAAGAATATGTACTTATTTTAGGTTTTAAGAAATTTCCTGTGATCTCAAGAAACAGCTACTTTAATGTCGTCCTCAGCTTATTTTTCTAGGCTGATTATTTACCCATTTCAACCAGGACAGCCTGCTGTGAACATACAACCACGTTTCCATCACACTTAACAACTTCATAGTTCCTGGTCATCTTTGTAGATGCTGCCTAAAACACCAACCAGCAACAGCCTGTCTGTTAAGCAGCTCATTCTACAGCAAGACCCCATTGCCAGCATGCCTCCCCCCTGGGGAATGAAGAGTCATCTCCTTGTATGGAGTTTCTCATAGGCTCCCAGTTTTATTAAATGGAACCAGAGTTCTTGATTCAGATATATCAGTCTTTAAGTAGATCCTGAGAAATTCAGAGGCCATAGTTACATGCACCTATTATTGGCCGAGATTACATGTATACTATGTATGGCTTAAGTAGTGTGTGTGTGTGTGTGTGTGTGTGTGTGTGTGTGCGCGCGCGCGCGCGCGCATATGCGCGCATGCACGTGCATCTGTCTGTCTGTCTGTCTGTGTAACCTAAATTTCCACCAATGAATTAGGAGGAACTTGTCCTGACATGTACTAGAACATGAATGAGGCTTGACAGCAAGTGAAATAGGCCATAAGGAAAACCATAAATGTCTTATGATGCCACTGATATATGCTTTTAAGAGTATTTCAACTCATAGAGACAGGAAACAGAACGGCATCATGTAGGCTTTTATTTTTTCAAAACCTACTTTACTTAGGGTTCTTAAATGCTTCAACCTCCTTTCTAACCCACCAACCAGAGGTAGGGGAAAAGATGATTAATAGGAAGAGGGTTTTGTGGACCTGTTTAGAAGTAGTTCCGTGAAGAGATTCCACTCTTCCCTGTCAGGATACCTGCAGTTCAGATCAATAGAAAACACCAAACACAAATCAGTAGCAGCACATGGTCGAGCAGAAATACAAGGTTCTACCAAATCAGTTCAAGTCAGTGGAAGTGGCAAGAAACAGCCGGAATACCACAAGAAGTTCTTTGGTGCATTTCTCTCTAGGACCTGAAGACCAGCAAAGACCAGCAAAGCATTCCATTGTGTACCAGCACCAGAGCATCCTCTCAGTGTCTGGGGGGTTCCATTCATATTCTTTCTAAACATCACACACCCTCTCAAGTGTCTGTTTTCAGCAAGATATCACCTGCCCTCTCATCTGACAGCTTCCAGAAAAACATCCCATGATACAATTGAGTTGTTATAGAAACCAGAAATGTCCACTTCTGCACCAGGCACATGCCTGTCATCCTCTTACTTGACATGCTGAGGTGTGACTGTGAACATGAAGTCAGCCTGAGATGCATAGGGAGACACCTCCCTCCTAAAAGGAGACCAAGGAATGACGGCTGCCATGGCATGGTAGATAGAACGAGAAGTCACTCTCCAATTAGTAAGGAATTTCAATCTGAAATGATGGAAGGTGCTAGAGATAGATGCTGGTACTCATGCTGCCGAACTGGATACTTTACAATGATCTAAGTGGTATATTTTATGTTGTATATATTTTAGCACAATAACTAAATGTCCTAAATAGAGGCACTCTAGAGGTTCTCAGGATAGAAAAGTGATTATCCTCCAAATCGCTTTTATATCCTATTCCTGAGAGTGCTAAATATCTTATATTGTTTCCCCTATCATCTCCCAAAAGCAGTTCTGCCTTCAGAAGGCACTCCTGTGGGACTTCATGGAAAGTTCTAGACAAATGGTCACAAGGATGTTGGTAATAATTCATTTGTCAGTAAGTACTGAAGATTTATTAGCGGTTGTAGAAAGGTATGTGAGAAAGTATATGATATTCAATCTTTCCTCATTTCAAAGAGTACCACTGAATCTGTAGACCTAAGATACCATGAAGACCCCTCTACTTCATGTCCTTTTATCCTGTAGGCTCATCCTGTCTCTGGTTCCTTCTCTTTTCTACTGTCTTGCAGTCATTTTCTGCTAGGATGCTATATTAGTCACTTCCTGCTACTATGAAAAAAAAATGCCCAAGAAGAACTTAAGTTTAAAAGGCTTGAATTTAGTAGATGGATAGTGAGTGCATCATAGTTCTTGGACTGTATGGGAAAGGAGCTTCTCTACTTCAGGGTGGACATGAAGAGAGAGGAGGGAGAGGGAGGGGGAGTGGGAGGGGGAGAGGGAGAAGGAGATATGCCAGAAATGAGATTATCTTCAAGGATCTTCCCCCGGTGACTTAACTTCCTCCAACTAGTTCCCACCTCCTATAGTTCTCAGAATCTCCCTGGTGCTTAGTTGTTTTTTGTCAACTTGACACAAGCTAGCATCATCTGGAAAAGGGGAACCTCAATTGAGAAAATGCTTCCATCAGTTTGTCAGTGAAATAATTTTCTTCACTAATGACTGTAGGCAGTTCTACCCCAGGCATGTGGTCCTGGATTTAAAAAATAAAACACAAACAAAAACTAAGACAAACAAACAAACCAAAACAAAAAAATAAAAGCAGGCTAAGAAAGCCATGGGGAGCAAGCCAGAAGTAGTCTTCTTCCATGGTCTCTGCTTTAGTTCCTGCCTTGAGTTTTTGCCCTGACTTTCCTTCATGATGCACTACAAACTCTGAGATGAAATAAACTCTTTCTTTCCTTCGCCAAGCTATTTTTTGGTCAGTTTTTTTAATCACAGCAATAGAAAACAAACTAAGACATTCCCCAAACAGTGTGTGAATCTTTTAGGGGTACAGTTTGTATCCAGATCATAAAAGATACTATATGTCTGTGAAATGTTATGTGGTAGAGGACCAGTTCTCCTGTGTAAATCAAGTAGAAAAGGCAAAATGTGTTGTCTAGGAGACAAACACATCTTCATGTTTTATTTTTGAGTTGGGTATTGCTGGGGCGGAGAAGTACTGTGGATTTTTTTAATGTGGGTCTGGCATTCAGAAATCTCAATGAAGTCTCTTGTTAGTTCTAATATGATATGTTGATTTATTTGGCTACTATGGATATGTAATCATATCATTTGTAGATAATTTCTGTTGTATCCTGTCCCTCTCTATCCTTTAAAGGACTCTGTGTTATGTCATAACATTGGCCAGAGTCTTTTCAACAAACTTCTGAGATAAGTATCATAAGGCATCAAAAGGAGATTCATTTTATTGTCGTGAACTACGAGATTCTTGTTCAAAAGGCAATAAACAAAATTACTAGATGATACAAGAGAAAATATTTGCAATACTTAAAACAAGCCCCTACTGTGTCCAGAATGCGTAAGGAATTTCTGCATAACTACAAGGAGGAAATGTCAATCCAGTGGAGAAAAAAAAATGGTCAAGAGTATTATTAGCAATCTATAGATGAGATAATTCTAAAGCTAACAAGCACATTGATGAGATGCTTAAAACAAGAAATAGAGGAATACAAATTAACACAATAATGAGGTATTATTTCCACATATTGGACTAGTTGAATGAGAGAACAGGATAGTGCCAAATCTTGAAATAAGTATGAGATAATAACTTAGTGCCTGTGACCAGTACAGCAACCCAGAAGAGTACCCAGGTAGCTTGATCAACTTTAATATAGACATCTGTGGCAGGGTATGTGTTCTCTAAATTTCTACACTCGGCTGGAAATAGACATGCTCACAAAGGTTTATTATAGTACTGACCGGTTGAGGGGCAGAAGCCACTGAGTTACCCACCAGTGGATAAGTGAACAAATGAAATATAGCGGATACAAGCCATAGAATACGCACCCCCCCACACACACACACACTATGAATCAATTGGAAGAGACAGACTAGAGATGCACATACCAACATGCATGGGTTTTCGAAACAGTGCCAAGTGAGAAAAAATTCAAACAAGATGATGCTGTCTCGACCAATAGCATTTCCATAAAATTAAGTTTCATGCATATAAATCAAGATTAGATACATATTTGCAAGAACCCAGTGGGACATGAAACTCAAGTATGTGTTAACATATCAAAATGGTTGTTGATAGGCACAGGATGTGGGGATACAGTGAATGAATAAATAACACAGGCACATTCTTGTACAGAGAAACAGTGTCAATCCCTCAACAGGAAGAGCAAGACTCCTGTTTTGAATAAAGTCTTTCAAAGGGAAGAGAGTCAAGCTGGTTCCTCAGGAGGAGTGAATGGGGTTGACTTCTTACTCATACAAAGCAACATAGCAAATTTGGCCAGTTTCTAATCAGAAAGTGGTTGATTATTCCTATAACATCCGTGCCACTAGTGTACCTGTGGCCTTGTCATGCAAAGCCTGTTGTTAGAGCAGCTTGCAGGGCTCACTGCTGGCTAAGGCTAATGATTGCTCTTCACCCCTGGCAGTGTACACAGAACTTCTCAGCACTATAAAAGTTAGCCAAGAGAGAGGGAGTTTCTGGTTATAGTACCAGTTTGATTTCTCCATGTCCTAGGACTCAAGTATGTTACATCTTCAGCAATAGGGTCTTACCATCAAGTTCTGGATGGTGGTCAAGAGCTATAGCAATATCCTATAACATTTGGGGAGAGGAGTCTATGGGATCCCACTGACCAACAGCTCAGAAGGCGCTAACCCATGTTGCCCTACACCCATATAGGTACAGAAGGACTCTGAGTTTAAAAATTAGAGCACATAAACTGTGAGGGCAAATTGTTGTGGGAGGCATATGGGAAGAACTGGAGAAGAGATGGGGTAGATTTTTGACAAAATATATTATATGCATGAATGGAATTTTCAAGAAATAAAAAATTAAAAGTAAAAAGGCTATTCTCAAATATTCTCACGCAAAGTGGCATTGAGCACACTCTACACAATGGAAAAAAAAGTGAAGTTCAGGGAAGGAGACCATGTTTGCCTACTACCTGCCTTACAAAGTCAATAGGGTAACAGAGATGGGAGACAAAGTAACCAAGATGGGAAATAACTCCTCTAACTCCTCTTCCACAACCTCTGCCTTCCTCCTGCCATTCTGAGCAAGGGGAAAAAGGATTCAGAGTATTCCTGTTCTCCCAATATGTCCAGGCCACTCGTCCTCTGCAGCTCATGCTACTCAGGAGGATGATTGAAGGAGCAGACCTACAACATCCTACTCCATCTGTCTTTGGGGTGAACTCTATCCAGAGTATTCAGACTGTATATGCTACCCATCTGGTATTCACTTGGTGGCTGTCTCAGTGATCAAATTGACTGTCATATTATGAAGTGGAACTTTCTGGTTCCTTTGGAGACTCAGTTATGTCATGGGATGTTTCTCAGGAAACTGTCTTATGAGAGGATGTTTTGCTGAAGTGGACAGGTGAGAGGATGTTTTGCTGAGCACAGACACGTGGTGTTTTTTCCAGAGGCTGTTTGATGTGGAGGTATGTGATGTTTTTGCTGGAGCGGATGCTTGAGAGGATGTGTGACATATGGAAAGAGTGTAAGTATAACCCAACAGACAGTGGGCAACACTTTAGCATTGGTTCACCTTGTCTTCTTGGCTGATCATTGCTTGTCATGACTTCATAGAAAGAGACACCCCAAAGAACTTCCTGTGATATTCTTGTGAGTTGTTGCCACTTCCATGGACTCCAGTCGATTGGTGGAGCTTTGAGGTTTCTTCTGGATTGAAATGCTGTTGCTGATCCATGAATGGTGTTTGCTGCTGCTGATTTGTGTGAACTGAACCGCTATTATCCTGACAACAAAGATGGGAATCGCACCAAAGAACTATTTCTATATAGGTCCATATCCCCATTTGCCCTATTAACCTTTCCTTTCCACTACCTCTGGTAGATGGTGGGCTAGAAGGGAGGTTAAAGCATTTAAGAACCCTTATTAAAGTAGGTTTTTGAAAAATCTAAGCCTATGATGGTATGAGAGTGTCATGTTACAGCATGTGTAACAGTGTCATGCTATAACATATCATTCTTGTTGCTGTGTTAAGATACTCACAGGAACAACTTAAAAAGAGAAAGTATCTAACTTCTTGTGGTTTCAGAAGGGCTCTCTGTAATTACATAAGTCTGTGCCTTTTGGTGAAACATCATATTGAGATTGTGAGATAGATGGACTTCTTCAGCTCAAGGTAGACAGGAATCTGAGAGCAAGGGAGGGACTGGAGACTAAACAGGTAACCTTCAAAGGCCTCTGAGGTGTATGTCTCCATCCAAGCCACACACTCTGAAGTTCCAACACAACTGTGCCAAGCAGTCAACACATGAACCTGTGGGGAACATTCATACTCATAAGTACTCATGAGCAACTAACTCTGATCTTACTTAATTAACAATAGTCTACTCCAAAGTGTAAGATTATGCCTTCCCAAATCAAATACACCAAAGGAAAGGCTCAAAATGCATACTTTGTGTGATATGGGTGGGAGGGGAAAGATTGCATTTACATACCTTTTTCCACATTGTATTGCTATAATTATTATTACTTCTTATTGTTTATTTCTTAGCATGCCTAATTGAACTGTATGACAAAACAGAGTATGTCTAGTTCAGTGCTATCTGTTATTCCAAGTATACTGTGGGGATATTAGAATGTAACCCCCACAAGTTAAGAGAGAACCATAGTTCCTCTTCATAAAATCTTTGATTTACAGAGTATAAATGGTTCTTCATGTGGGGCTGGAAGAAATAGCTCAGTGGGTTTGGTTTCCAGGACCCACACCAGTCAATTCACAAGCATTTGTAACTCTAGTTCCAGGAGCTCTGATGTCATCTTCTGGTATTGATGGGCATTGTACACATATGGTGCATAGACATAATGCAGATATACACCTATAAAATACAAATATATAATTTTTAAAAAAAGCATCCTATGAAGGCAGGACATGGTGGTGTCTTTCTTCCCAGTACTTGAGTGGCAGATATATGTAGGAAATATTCTGTGAATCTGAGGCCAGCCTGGTGGACATAGTAAGCCAACCAAGACTACATTGCGAGATCCTATCTCATGATGTAGGTAAAGAAGTAAATAATTAATAAATAAAGGTCATGAGGTAGGCAACAACACACTCAGATTTTCTTCTGTGGCTTTTCTGGCTAGTATATCATTTGACATAGAATTAGAACCATACCTCAGGCCCACTCATGTACCCCCCAGACCCTAGGGTCACAAGCTTGGCAATGAAGATATTGATATTGATATGCAAAATGAAGCACATAAAAACCCTGCCATCTTTATTAATATCTAAGATACTGAAGTACCAAGGTGAATGCAGGCCACATTTGTTGATGGGTAAGTTCCCAAGAAAGCTAGCCAGTGTGTTCTCACTAATCATTTGGAGCTGGGCTCTTAACTTCCAAGCCCAGGCATGTTGGGGGTTGGGCTAGTTGTATATTCAGAGGAAAGCCAGCCTGTGCACCAGAGAATCATGGAGTGACCAATGCTGTAATTTAGGGCAACTATTCTTTCTCATCATCCTCAGAAAAGTCCATGATGGACTCAGAAAGAAACTGTAAGACATAGGTTTGGTGCCTAAAGCCAAGACACTGGACACTTTGCTTGGGCAATGATTCAGGGCTTGAAGCTTCTTGGCTTTGGTCATTTTCTCCTGTGACACCTTGCAGGGAGGTGGCTGTGGTGGGCCTGTAAGAGAACCCACACTCTTTGCAAGTAATATGGGGATTCTGCTCCCAGCATGGTATATTCTAGCAAACGAGCTTAAGAATAAATCACCGGTTTGGATAGGAGGGTAGAAGTGGTGTGTGTGTGTGTGTGTGTGTGTGTGTGTGTGTGTGTGTGTGTGTGTGTATATATATATATATATATATATGCCTTCATAAGAATTTAGGACATTCATGCAAAAGCTTGGAAAGCTACCCAAATCCAAGCCCACTCACAAGATCTGGGTACAAGGAACATCTATTTTAAATGTCAGAGTCCCACAAGTGTCACCCTTGAGTAGCAGCTCCCAAGCAAGGATTCTTGCAAGTTCTTCCTGGGTTTCTGCAGTAGGAAGAGATGTTTAACATCAGTCTCCAGTGGGGCTTCACTTTGGCAGTCCCTCACATGCCAAGGAGTCATCACCCCAGTCCCACTGTGGAGGAAACTGAATCTTGGGCATCTCAGTCTTTCGGGAAATAAACGAGACACTGGCTTTGCAAGTTTGCCGTAATGTGCCTTTGCCAACCGGAGTTGAAACAGACTTGGTTTTGAAGAATCCACCTTCCTGAAGCCACCACTCTGAGTCCATCCTGCAACTCTGACACCCCCCACACACACCCAGGATAAGACACAGGCTCTGTGTGCAGAGTTCCTGAATTTTAAATCTCCCCTGTAAACTGCAATGCAACAATTAGCCAGATACAAGATGAGTGACCTGAGAAAAACAGGGGGACCCCCAAAATGCAAAAATCACACCCAAACCTTGGTGTCTGCTCCCAAAGAAATAACATATGCCTGGGCATCACATCAGAGAAAACTGTCAACTCTGTCCCTGAGTTGGTTCTTTGGCACTGAAAAGTCGATGTTAGAATAGTATCCAGTTTCAAACATAAAAGACAAGGGAGTCTAAGGCAGATGTTTCATGGAGTTTGAAGTATAGAGAGTTTAAAGCTAGCACTTCCACTTTATTAATCACTTCTAAAGAGTTCAAGGCACTTTGGTCTGCATCTTTATGCAAAACTTCCCATGTCTGTAGGTTGATATTATTTTCACAGATATAAATGCATGACACTTAACGCCCCCAAAGATAGGTAGCTCTCAGAACCCAATGCTGGGGGCTGGATAAATGACTTAAAGGCTAAGAGCTCTGGCAATTCTTTCAAGGATCCATGTTCAGTTCCAGCATCCACATAGTGGCTCACAAACACCTGTAACTTCAGTTACAGAAGGGGGTAGCACCCCCTTCTGGCCTCTGCAGGCACTGCACACACATAGTGCAGACTCAGGCAAACACTCATACATATAAAATATAAATAATTTTTTTTTAAAAAAAAAAAGAACTTTGATGGCCTTTTTGGGTTGTCTATGGATCAGAGGCAAATGTGTGCTTTAAGTCTTAAATGTGTGCATCAGTCATGTATGGGGAAGAGCTACTGTGGACCTTGTGGAGTTATGGGAATCTGGAATGCTCCATTGGCTGGGGGTAACACCAGCTGGACCTCACCATGTAAGGATGTATGTCTTCAATGTCGTCTAATGATGTGAGCTTTAAAGGGTTTAGGAAGATCTAATGACTTAAAGGTGATGGCCACTGAATTCTAATATGGGTATATTATTAGTTAAAATATTCATTGTGAGTCAAAAAAAAAATTACATCTGTGAGCCAGACCCTGACAAGGCAGCTGGTTAGAAACCCCAGTCCAGAGTGTCACCACCGAGAGCAACTTTTCTCTCTATTTAAGGGAGAAAAAAATACCCTCCTATTTCAAAACCACAAATGTCCACAGTCACATCTGCATGCTGGGAGGAGCATCATTTGTTTTATTTTGAATATTCAATAGTTTCTATGAACCCAGTGTGGTGAGTCCGGATTGTGAAGTTCCTCTGTCATGACCCTGAGACACACTATACTGAAAGCTACTCAGTGGTTGTTCTAGTGATAAACACCAAGACCAAAAGCAACTTGTTGAAGAAAGGGTTCGTTTAGTTTATAGTCTGTCCCTGAGGGAAACCAAGGCTGGAACTGAAACAAAGAACATGGAGGAATGCTGCTTACTGGCTTCTTCCCCCAGGGCTTGCTCAACTTGATTTTTCAAACACCCAGGACTCCCTACCTAGGGATGGCACCGTCCACAGTGTGCTGAGCTCACCCACCCACATCAATCATTAGTCAAGAAAGTGCTTCATATGTAAGCCACAGGCCCGTGTGATGTATGAAACTCCTCAATCGAGGTTCCCTCTTCCCAGAACACAACACCAAGATGTGTCAGTCATTCCATAGAAGCAAGTGGAAGAGACAAAATTCACTTAAGACTTCCCAGAGAGGGCTGCAGGGTTGGCTCAGTCGTTAGGAGCACTTGCTTTCTTCTCTTCCAAAGGACCCAAGTTCAGTCCCCAGCACCCACATCAGGCAGCCCACAGGAATCTCTACTTCTGCTCCAGCAAAGCCATTACTTCTGTTCTCCACAGGCACCTGCCTTCACATGCACATATATATCCACATAAGAGAAATAAATGTTTTTTAAAAAGATTCCCCAGAGATACCAAGTACTTGTTAATTCAGTGTGTGTTTGTGTGTGTGTGTGTGTGTGTGTGTGTGTGTGTGTATTACAACATTCCACATGACCACGGTAGCCTGGAAGACCTGACTGTGTTTACAGTCTCAACAGTAGAAGTGTTTACTGCGTTACTTTTCTTGTTCCAATAACAGAATACACGACAGAAGCAACTTAAAGCAGGGAGGTTCATTTTGGCTCTCAGTTTCACGGGACGCTGTCAATCATGGTGCAGAAGGCATGACATCTGGGTGGCTCTACCCATATTGCTGTGCAAGTGTGACACAGTGTTTCTTACATCTTGGTGGACTGGGAAAGAGAGAAATAAGGTCAAGACCAGAAGTAAATATAACCTTAAATGCCAACCCCAGCCTCCTACTTCCTTAAGTCAGGTTCCAGGTCCCAGAGATCCTATAGCCTTTCAGAAAGCGCTACAAGCTAGGTACCAAGTGTTCAAACACGTGAGCTTATGATGGCAAGATGCTTGTGTCCTGGGGAGTATTAGGTCTAGAAGAATGAGGGGAAGGCTTGGTAACCAAATTTATCTTCCAGAATATGGAAACCTTCCTGTTCTAAGCACTGACTACCTGGGCTAAGAGGCCTTCATATAGGAGTCTCCATATTAGAGATGTGTGGCCATTTTCCTGCTAGAGAACAGAGCCCAGGGCTGTGGATTGGGCCTTTCAGAGACCTCTTTGTGAGTCCATCCCTGATGGCATCAGAGGCAGACACGGGTAGATGGCTTTACAACCCTTGTCAGGGTAGTCTCTGTATTAGGAATCTAATGTGTTTGTCAAATGGAGTGGGGATTGGGGGAGGGGCAAGGGCCAGTTACCTATGACTGCTCTGACAAACAGCCCCTTCTGCTTTAGGTAATGGAAAACTTCTATTTACATGTACTTTCTTGCATTCATAGGAGAAGTAACTGTCGTCTACATAAAATATGACCTCCTGCAGGTGCTTGAATTCAGACCTAAGGAAAAGAGACACCTCATAGCAATGTATGTCAGAGAGTGACTTGGTAGCAAGACCCGAGTCTCTAGAAATTCAAGAGGCCAAAGAAGCTGTCAGTCTAACAGTGCTAGCTGGGTCTGGCCAGGAGATTGGTTGTTCTTCGCCCTTCAGGGAGGCCCCCTCCTTCTATCTGCTGGAGAAGTTTGAATCACAGAGAGAGGTGAGTTTTCCTTACATCTTCTCGGCTATAATTAATGTATGAATGGCTGGCATTGTTTTCCCGTTAAAAAAATGTAAAATTACAAAGGGGGAGTTACATGCCCACCAGTGGCCTGACTGGCGTCATCTAACATTCCCAGATCAGTTTATTTGGTTAAAGCGATGTGAACTGTAACCCTGAATAATTTATCAAACTATTGAACCACTTGTAAAATAATTGAAGCTGGAGCCTAGCTTTGCATAACAGATTTAAAATGGAGAGAGATGTGTTAGCCAGACCCCCATCTCTGGAAATAGAAGGGACCGAGGAAGCTGACAGTCTTTATCATAGCACACATACTCGTAAAGCCCTTCTAACCAGCCCTTGTCTTTAGCAATTACTTGATAGCATCTCATTCCACCCCGACTGGACTCCACCACCCAGGACGACAGCTGAAGTGGAGAGAGAAGCCTGCTGCTTGGATGCAGTGATCTCAGAGTCTGAGAAGACAAGAGAGCAATGAAGGTCCTTCACCCAAAGTGTGGGTCACTTCATTAATGACCTCCAAACTAAAAGGCTCGGTAGAGACGATTAGCTCCACTAATACAGGAAAAGCAGGTGTTGCCTACACCCAAGTCTGTGTTCTAGTGAAGCAACATCTGGATTCCCATGTGCATCTGAACCCATGTAAGAGAAGCAATGATTAGACAAGAAATCTAACAATTAACATGCAAGGCGAGAAGAAGTCTCAAGCATGTTCAAAGGGTGTCTGCTGAGGAGCATAAATTCCCTCTGATCTTACATTTTTATTTATGCAAGTATTTGGATATGTCATAGGATCAGAATGTGGAGAATACAGAGAAACAGAAGAAAAAGAAAAGAAAATCACAGCCCCAAGAGAAACACCTCCCAACATTGATCTCGGTGAGGATGCTTTGAACATGGCAGGAAAAGCACAGACAACTCTACTGAAACCAGGCAAGTGAGGTCTCAGCACACTGAAAAAAGAGAACGGTCCTCAGAGGAGAAGGCAGCCTCTGCAGTGGGGAATGCGTGTGCAAGCCTTAGATCTGGTGAGGAGGTAATATCCAAAACACACAGAGAACCAAGCAGCAAATACATAAATTACCCACTTAAAATGGAGGAGGAAGAGGAATAGACATCCCTCAAAAGAAAGACATAAAACGGTCCCTAGGGTCATGGGAAGACATTCCGCATCACCAGTCACCAGAAAAATGCAAATCAGAAGCACAACAAGGGACTGGAGCAATGGCTTGGTGCTTCAGAGCACCTGCAGCTCTTGCCATTGGACCGGGATCTGATTTCCAGCTCCCATGTGATGAGTCATGACCATCCATGAGTCCAGTTCCAGGGGAACCATCTCCCCACTTTCTGGACTCTGTAGGCATGCACACATGTGGTGTACATATATACATGTAGACAAAACATTCACAAACATTAAACAAATAAATACGTATTTTTAAAGCTTACAAAAGAGCTCCCATAAAATATCACCTCACATCTGTTAGAATGACCATTATCAAAAATATAAGAATGCAAGTGTTGACAAAAGGAGAAGGAAGGGGACCTTGAACAGTCCTGGCAGGAATCTGAAGTGCCATGGTCACTGCAGAAACTTGGGCAACTCAAAAACAAAGTCACTATACAACTTTGAAATCCTGCTTCTAGGTAAATACTCAACAGAAATAAAACCAGAACCTGAAAGAGATACTTGGACCCCCAAGTCCACTACACTGTTGGTTACCATGGCAAAGTATAACGGATATATGGATAAAAGGAAGAAAAAAATGGATGGACCAGTGGATGAATGGATGGATCAATGAATCAATGGGTTGATGGATCTGTGAAATGTAGGACACACACACACTCACACACTCACACACACACACACACACACACACACACACACACACACACATATACACACACACCGAAGTCTTAGTCATTGTGTAAACAAGATGAAAACCTTGACATGTGCAGTTACATGAATGAACCAAAAAGACATCAGGGGAATAAGCTAGGCACAGAAAGGGAAATCTTGCATGATCTAATTTAAATGGAGAAATTAGAAACAGATGCAGGGAAGCAGAGAGTAGAATGGTAGTCGAGAGCTGAGGAGTTAGGAGTACTCACCAAAGGATACAAACAATTCAGTTCAGCAAGATGCCTAAGTTAGAGTTATCTGACACCAGGATGGCCACAGTTAAGGACGTGGCATTATAGCCTTAAATTTTGCTTAAAAAAATGGTGCTTGAGTATTGTAACCACACTTGTACTCAGGGACAACGATCATATGTGTAAGGTGACAACTAGGATGCTTTTAATGTTGTCACTCAAAATGGGTCTCTGTGAGTTTGAGAATATCCTGCATAACAATTTCTAGGCAATCAGGGCTATGTAGTGAGACCTAGAAAATGGAAGAAAAATGGAGGAAGAGGCGGGGAGAAGAGAGGAGAGGAGAGCAGAGGAGGGGAGGGGAGAGAGGAGAAGGAAGGGAGGGAAGGGGAGAAGAGAGGAGAGGAGGGAAAGGGAGAAGAAAAGAGATGAAAGAGAAATGAAAGTAAAAGAGAGCTTCTTTTAGGAGAAAGGTTTCAGTGAGAGTAGGAGGGTATAAGAAGTTAAAGGGATGATATGATCAAAGCACATAATATATATTATATTGTACGAGTATATAGAATACCAATAATCATATATAATATATACTGTAATCTCAACAGCTGGAAAATTTATCCTATTTCATTAGTATCAGAAATTATTTATAGAATGGAAACCCCCAAGTCTTATAACCTACACTTTAAGTAAGCCAAATATATTTGTTATTACAGATAACAATGTATGTTTTGAAGGTTTGTTTCTATAACATCGTGGGTAAAATAGTTCTGGGTGGCTGCATGCATTCCCGTAAAGTCATTATTGAAAAATGAAACTTAATAACTTATAAGCAATGATCCAAAGATGCTGAGAGAGAGAGGGCTAAGTGTAAAGATCAGGTACTCCAGGTGTGCCAGCGCTATAGCTTTGGACCTTCCTCATTTTACAGGAAATATCTTACTCAACTTCCCTATTTCATAAATGAGTGAATAAATGAACTAAGAGAATTTAAGTGATCAACCAGTAAGTTCATTCTGGGAAAAGAGCTAGGCTCAGATCTGTCTTTTGCTGCAAGAGAGACTCCTAATTTCCACAGTCTACAGTGTTGTGATCCAAGATCTGCAGCTTACAGGACAAGGGCAAGAACTCACCCATCCCAACCAGAACCAAGAAGATTACACTAATGTTCTGCTTCCTGGTCTGGCCTCCCTGGGTGAAGTGCCTTCTCACAAGGTCCTGGCAGAATTAGCAGGGCACCTTGGAAGGAACTCCAACCTCAGGAAGGATATTGAAGGAGAGACCCCTATTATCCTCTGCCACGGTCCCATTATGTGAGACCACAACCCATCAGCCATCTGGTGCTCCGATTACAATATAAAACTTAAGAGATTCTACTTGTGTGCCATGCTTACTAAATCAAGGTTTCAGAAGTCATCTTTGATCTCTGAGAGTGTCTGTTGGGGGCAGGTGGTGGAGGAAGAAGACAGAAAGCCATATATGGAAATGCGTTCAACTGAACCAGAGTTCTGCTTCTGATTAGGAGCCCTTTCTCCCCTGGCTGTGGCTGTCCTCCACCTTGTGGAAGACTTTTGCCCTGCTATGTTTCAGTTCATGGAGCCACACCTTGTTATAACCAGAATGCAGCGTGCCCACCCGAGGAAAGCCGTGGCATGTGGACAAAAGGAAACGCAGGCTGCTTAGCCTAAAGGGGCCTTTCCCCCCAACCCCCGCTTTCCATTCAGATACATCTTTCTGTTTCTTTTTGTCACCCAGAACAAGTGCGATGTACTAGCAGAAACTGTAAAAAAGCAGTTTTAGGTAAAGGAAGAGAAAGGAAAGTGGAGGGTCCCCCCACCCCCTACACAAAAGCCAACCTCAATTTATGTCAAAGAGGTTTAAAAGACCTTGGGATTAAAGCAATAAACTTCGTGCTGTCAAAGCTAAAACACGCTAACAATTTAGCGCCAAACGCATGTTGTTCAATATCATTTCATATTATATTATGTCACAGAGAGCTGACGGTTCTGTATCACCCTGACAGGCCTGATTTACTCTGAAGAATTCATCGACATTTTGCAACAGCCAAAGCTGACTTCATTTTGTTTGGATGGACGGTGGGAAATGTCTCTTCCTTCAAGTTCGAATATGCATCTGAAAACGGATCCCCAATGAAGAGAAAGATGCCCAGACTAGGCCCACAACTCTGTCAAGTGAGGCCTTTGAAGGCAGCTACAGGCTTCTCCGTGGCTCTAGTTGGCAAGGTATTTGGAACAGAGATTTTAATAAAAGTCAACAGAGCTTAAATTAGACCACGTATTTGGCATCCCCTAAAGTACCCGAATCTTGTGCCAACTCCTCAGAAGAAAGTTACACAAAAGGGTCATCCCTTGTTTACATGTCAATAATCCACAAATTCCCTCAGACATTAATTGTACCATGTATGTGTGAATCCCATCACCCTGCCTTCTGTCTACCAGAGCCAATGTGTAAAAGCTCAATGAGTCGGAATGCTTGGATGTCAAAGGAACCAGACCTGGGGTCAGTAGGACTCAAGTCTGTGAGATAATTTTTCTTAGAAAAACAGTAGAGGGGAAATTGGCTCTGAACTTCCGTAGCTTGTACCTCGAAGAGTTTAGCTCAGATCGAGTCGTTTTTAATGTCCAGTAAATAAATGCATGGTATAACGTGGCTCCTACAAATGTACTGCCTGTGAAATACATGTTACATTTAAATTCTTAGAATCATTACACAGCAGTTGCTAGTTATTTATGGAAGATGATCTTGCAAGCAACAGGTGATTTTTACTCCTCACTTGGAATTTTTTGTTTGTTTCATTTTTGCATTTTGAGACAGAGTCTCTCTGTGTAGCTTAGGTTGGCTTGGCCTTAAACTCGAGGCCCCATCTTGGGCTTCCTATGTGCTCAGATTATAGGTAAGTGTTATACTGAGCTGACTTATTTTTCTTTTCATCTCTATGGATTTTTTTCAAAGTGTGTGTGTGTGTGTGTGTGTGTGTGTGTGTGTGTGTGTGTGTGTGTTTTATGTATATATGATATGCTTTGACTTACAAATAAACCAAAAAATTTTTGCAAAATTAAGAAAAGAGGACCTTAAAGCCACAGTGAGCATCTTTGTAAAATATGATCCTCTTATTCAAACAAGAAATGGCAATCTCTAATTTCCTGGGGTTCTAAAATTCATTTTCCTAAGAGTGTGACTGAAAGGGTGGTGGGTTCTCTGACCTGCAGGAAAGGGGGTGAATGCAATGATCTCATGATGCCACTTCCCAGCACCTTCTCAGGATTCCATTTTGGAAGTCATTGGGACATTAGCATTGACTGTGACTGAGAAGTTAGCAGGAGGCAAAGTACGACCAAATGAAGCTGAAACTTGACTGGTGTTGATGACAAAATTGAAGGACTCAAGAAAGGAGGGGTGTGTGTGTGTGTGTGTGTGTGTGTGTGTGTGTTGTGTGCACGTACGCACGTGTGTATGTGTGTAAGAGAGAGAGAGACTGAGACACAGAGAGACTGAGACACAGAGAGACACAGAGAAAGATTGAGACAGAGAGAGAGACAGAGACAGAGACAGAGTACAGGGGATGCTTTTGTAGCTAGAAAGGTACCCTCTACCTGTTTCATTTCCCCCTCCATGAGCCTCTCAACATTCATTTCCTGACACACCTTGCTGACATCTGTGGCCATGAAGGCTGGCCCACAGAAGGCCCTGCCAAGACCATCCTCCAATTGGAGCTCTTTCCAAACCATTAAGCCAACAAAAAATCCTATGGGGGTAAGACACTGGATCCCTGAAGGTGCAGGCTTAGTAATGGCACCTGCCTTGAAGGGTTCATGCAGAATCTGATAACTAGATATGTGGTTATTGACTGACTAGATGCATTCTGGTGCTTTAGTACAGGGGTGGGTGAGTCAAGGGAGTTATTAGCCTCATGGTGCCTTGTCTTGGAGTAAAAATTAGACCAATCCCAGGGTGTGATATGGGAGAGACGTCCAGAGACACATTCATTTTCAGGAGTGGGAGGAACAGTCCAGGGTGGCTGGAGGGATTGTTGGACAGCAAAGCTTTGGAGGACTCTCATACAGTGGGCAGTTAGAGTAAGAAGATGAGCTACAGTGTAAGAGGGTGCTAATGGAGGAGTTTGAATTCCCTTGTTGTTTCTATGCATCCATTCAAGGAGGCAGAAGAATTGCTGGGCCTGTAACTCCAGCTCCTCTATAGGCTGAAGCAGGAAAACCACAAGGCCATATCCTGCCTGAGCAACTTAGGGAATCCCTGACTCAAAATGAAAATGGAGCTGGGGGTGTGGCTCAGCAGTAGAGCACCTGCCTAGAATCCCCCAGTGAGGAGCTGTGACTATAACTCAATGGTATTCCTCCTGCCTAGAAACTTCCAGTGAGCGGCTGAGAGGTATGGCCCAGTGACAGAGCACTTGCCTATGTACCCTGGCTCCAAATTCAATCCCTAGTACCACAAAAATGAAAGAAAGGAAGGAGAATAGGAAGGAAAGAAGGAAGACGGAGATAGGGAAGGAAGGGAGGAAGGAAGGAAGGAAGAAAGGAAGGAACAAAGGAAGGAGGGAGAATAATCTCTTACCCATGTGGTAATTATTACTCCCATGTGGATGTGCTTACTGTCAACTGTCCCCTTGTTCATCCCAAGACAGTTAATGTCAAAGTCTTGATGTCCCTGGACCCTTAGCACACTGGGTATTCATTTAACTGTGCTTCTGTTCAAGATCCCCTGTCCCTAAAGTGTGTACCCCAGGCTGTGAACTGGCCATACATAGCTCCTCATCCCGCCGTCTGGGAATTGCCCTCCCACACTCAGGCCAGCCAGCCAGCCCTGGCCACTTGCTCCTGTGAGTAACACAGCTCCAAAGTCAGTGTGGTGTGCAAAACAGAGAAGAAGCGGCAAGGACACCCCGGCCAGATCACAGAGGGCTCATGGAGAGGCTGGGACAGGCAAAGATGCCCAAGTCAAGCTCAGATGTACTTGCTGAGGCATCTGATCCAGGCTTTTCTGAAGGACATAAAAAGTCATGACCGGTCACTCGTAGAACACTAAGGAATTGATAGGATGGAGCTTGGGGTAGCGTTCATATAGCTTCGGATGAGAGAGGTTGGACATACATGTCTGCTCTGTCATTCTCTGCCTTATTCCCTTGAGACTGAGCCTGGAGGAAGGGTGGTGGCCAATCCTCCTGTGTCTGACTCCTAAGGTCCTGAGGTTACTGGCACGCTCATGGCCGTGCTTAACTTCTTTTGTGGGTGCTGGGGATTTGAACTCAGGTCCTCATGCTTGTACACTAAGCATTCTTACCTGCTGAGACAGGAGCCCCCACCATAGTTCCTCCACACACTGTGCTTCTTTGCAAAGTGCTTCTCTGACCAAGTCATTTTCACAGCTTGAGAAAATGGGCTGGAGTTAACAAACTCTTGCCCAGTGCTGCATTGCTGTTGGGTGAGAGATGAGATCCTCCCCTGGACTATAAAGCTCTTTGCCTTTTCCCAGCCCCTCGCCTTCACTCCCCGCTGTGCTCTGTCCCCCCCACCCCCACCCCACTCCATACCCCAGTCACCTGCTGACTTGGTTTCAGAACAAAGGAGCTCCTTTAGATCTGAGCCTCTCCAGCTCAGTTGTGTCCGGGCTCCCCTTCTCCTGCCTGAGGCTGATTCACTTGGGTGGGGAAGGAGACACCTAACCTTCAGAGACCAGCAGTGGGTCTCCAGTCTGTATTCCTCCCCTTGGCAATAGAACGTGAAGCTGGACGCCTGGGAACAACTAGCACCCCAGGGCTCCACACAACAATCTTAACTTCAAGCCTAGCCTTAGATGCATGGTATTGCCCATCTTAGAACAAACTAGCAAACAAACAAATAAACCGAAACCCTGAAAACAGAACACTCAAATGTGTCACCCCGCAACTGCAGGAGCTGACTGACAAGCACTTAGAAAAAGCTGCAAGATGGGCTCCACTAGTTACGTGCTCCAAACCCAGTAGAGATTCTGGAAACCTAGTGACAGAAAGAAGGTCCCCTCTGGCCCGCAGGAGTCAAATGAATGAATGTCCTGTGTCAATCAGTCCCCTCGCTGAGACTGTGATTTTTCCCAGCTGAAGGCACGTTGTGAGGGCTTGTTCTAAAAGAGCATTCTTTTGGGTCCTGTTCTATAGGACTTGCCCATTTCCTCCACTGATTCAGAAGTCACAGCATTTGCGAAGTTTCTTTCAAAGTCTCTACTGATGTTGGGTGCTGGACAAAGCATTTCCAAAATCACCCCTCACTCCATTAAGAAGTCATAAATCTTTTGCTCTCTGCACAGTGCACAAAGGGGTGTAGGGTTGTTTCCTCCACCCCCACCTCCAACCCCCTCACTATGGATGTTTTGAAACATCTCACAAAGCAGTTCAGGCTGAACTGGAGGTCGAACTCCTATCCTTTTGCCTTGGGCCCAGGAACGCTGAAGTGTGCACCGCCAACCCTAACTTCAGCGTGACTTCCTAACAGGTCAACTAAAGCATAAGATAGCACCCTTAGTTCTTAGATAGCCTCACCTTGGAGCTAACTGGAACAGAGCTGTAAGGAATCTCTTGGGAAGGGGAGGGGGGTTAATTAGCGTTAGACATGTGACCTGAGGATAGCCAATGAGACGCAAGCAAGCTGTGAGACTACGGAGATCAGAGTTCCTCATTTTCCCTGTAGATTGTACTGGAGAATAGGTACCTATGGAGATGCTGCGGCAGTGATCTTGTGACCCGAGCGCCGAGAGGTGTAGAACTCAGCGTGAAAACTGAACGTGAGCTCAGCCAGGGGCCACTGGAACTCAGGCGGCACAACTTGCTGCTGTTCGCTGGCAAATGCCCTATTAAACTCTCATCGTTCCTGCTGCCCGTTGGAGAAAAAGCCTTGATGAATACATTCTTCCACTACTACATCCCGGGCTCCCCCCACCCCCGACCCATGACACCCCATGTTGCCCCAGAGTAAAGCACCTTCCGGAGCACTTTGTCCTGTTCCCTGCCTTTTTCAGGTTGGGAGAACGTGAATCTGCCCCATGTTTTGTGATTTTTTTAACACAGGAATCCCTTGCCTGCCTCTTCCTTCTCCTAAGTCTTGCCTCCATTCCCAGGTAAGAAGAGCTGCTAGCACCAAGCCAACTCTACCCATGACTGTCTGTTTTAAGGACCCCATTCTGCTAGGAAAGAGGTTGGAGTTCTTATCCTGAAGTCCTGTGATGTCACAGCCCTCCTCCCAAGGCTGCCAATCAAACATTTTTATTCTTCTGGCGGCACATTTTAACAAGGTTCTCCATCTCCTGCTGAAGGCTTTCCAGCCACTTAATACAGTTTTACAATTGCTACTATTGTGGACTTCTGTCTCCACCCTTGAATGGATCAGCACAGGAACTAGCCTCTCCAAAAACTGACTGATGGTGTCAGAATGATCCTCAAGTTAAAGTGAGAGCCCCCAGTGTTCATTATGGGGTAATGACATCCAGCCACAGATCAAATTCTTATCGCAAGCGCATTCATCGCTAACCCTCTTTCTTCTCCTCTGCACACAGAACAAAAGGAGGTTCTGTGGCTCACAGGTAGCACACATGTCACACGCCAAGTACACGTAGCATGGGTCACACCTCCTCTCTCAGGCTCCAGCGTCAAGGCAGGAGCCATACATTCCAGGAACGAGCTGGTTGATGGGCTTGCTCAGGCAAGACAGAGCCTGGGGCAGATGCGGTTGCTCCCACTCTACTGCTAGCTAGGAGTTAATTTATCAACTCCACAGCTCTTTCAAACAGCAGGGCATGACACACAGACAGCATGCGCAGACTATGAATGCTTGCTCTGTCCTGCTGGGAAGGGATGGGGGAGCTGGTCCCAGCACCCAGAGCTACAGACTCTGAAGGTGAGACTCACAAGAGGGCAGAGCAAGGAGAACTTAAACACGGCATCTCTTAGAGATATCTACCGGGTCTGAAAGACAACAGTGTTTGCTGAGATGGAACAAGGAATGCAGCTGTAAGCCACCGAGGCCCTCACTGCTCACACCCATGGGTAGCAAGAAGACCCTGCAGGCTCAGGAACCCTGCTTCCCATCCTTCTCCTGGCATCCCTGGTTCTCCCTTCCTTTTATGCAGTGCCACGCGATCATCTCCAGCCCCACCCCCACAGCCCACCTGCTTCTGGAACGTTCACCAGAGAGCTGTCTCCTTGCCTGGTTTTCTATCCCTCACCTCTCATACAGATTTATTTCTTCCTTACTGTGCCTAGGGGAGTGGGTGCAATGTTAACAACGAAGTGAGCTGACCATCAGGGACAGTGTCGCACTTCTGAGAGCATTTTTTAACCACCGTAATTCATCCTCAGTGAGCAGCCAGTGTTGTCTCATGAGGCGGGCACATAGCGCAAAAATATTTGCTTTCAATATTTCTTATATTGAACTCCATAAAACCTTGTCACCCAAACTTTTCATTCCTAGCAATGACTCTGGGGTCCCTCTTGGCCAGTTTTCAGAGGACATGCTCCCAAGCCTTCCACAGTTTGGTGTGTCACCTTGCTTCCTTGTTTTTAGCCAGATTTGCTCCATCATGAGATACGTCTCTTTAGTAAACCTAGTTGTTTACAATAAGGAGACAGGATAGATATGATCAGAGCTGGGTGTCTTCCTTGTGTCCATATTCAGACACATATTTATTCACGTACATGCAGCCATGCGCCAAGTAATATTTCAGTCAAAGACAGGCTTCATGTGTGACTGATGTTTCCCAACATTGTAAGAGACCTGGAAACAGCCCATAGCCTACTGACATCATCACCACCTTCACATCACGGTTCACACATTCTTGACTTGTCTCTAATGATGCTGGCATCCACAAACCTGCTGTGCTGTTGGCCACCTTAGAATAGAGCACATACAGATATGTCCCATTTGAATGCGCATGTACATATATGTATACAGATATATATGAGTGCACACACACATGCATATACACACACACTCACACCACATGCATACACACAGGTGCATGGACACACATTCACAAATACATCCATAAATCCACACATCCACGTATATGCACAGCTAGCCATAGATGATAACATACACATATACATATGTGTACACATATATATACATATGTATATATACATATATGTGCAAATATTTATTCATATATAGGCATGTATATATACATAAATATACATATGCTCTCTCCTCTCTCTCTCTCTCTCTCTCTCTCTCTCTCTCTCTGTGGCCTGTCTTTATGTGACCCACTGTATCTATATAATTTGCTTTTCTCCCTACCCTGAAAAAAGAAGTCCATCAACCAAGATTATCCACAAAGCCAGTGGTGATCCAGATCTGCCAAGGTGGGTCTCTGGGTGTCACCATGAGACAGACATCTATGAAAGAGAAGGAATCACTAGTTCTCTTTTGCTTAGAAAGCCACCTTCTCTGGAGACACCCCCAGTTTTTCTCTGCCCCCTGCCACTTACACCAGCACACAGGCTTCCTTCCCTCCAGGCCTGATAGAGCATGGCCAGCTGGAGTGGAGACTTTCTAAGAAAGGAGAAAGGGAGCAGGGTAGACAGTGGGGCTCGAAGTTGCGCACACTCCAGGATAGCATCACAGCTGTGGCAACCATGGCTGAGGAGAGAGTTGTCTGCAAAGCAGTTAACAGTTACAGACCACGTTCTCATTCAGTAATGGGTAGTTTTCAGCACAGATCCAGGGAAACACTACCCAGCTCTCCACTACAGTTTTCTCCCACCCCTGTAGCAAAGAAGTCTGCTATTTATGTGCAAAGCTAAAGAACAAGGCTGAACACCAATCAACCAGACCCAAGGTGACTTAGCAGGGGCTTGAAAGCACTCCCCAGAGAGAGGGTCCATGATTCTACCTTTGAAGATCCAAAGATGTAGTGAAAGTTACTATATCACATACGGAACAACTGTCAAATTTGAATTCCAGGTAAGTGATGGATAGCTATTTAGTATAAGATGCCCTAAATATTTAGGAGGATATATCTATACCCCTAGTGCATTGTTGTTTAGCTGAGATTCAGTTCTAACTGGGTGTCTGGGTCTTACTTTGATTTGATTTTAACTTTTAATTTTGCTACATTACCAAACGTAGGTTGTCGAGGTTTTGCCTTTTGCTGTTATTGTAATGCTGAGTACCGGCCCCCCAAGATCTGGAGTCTGCATGTAGCTTCTGGGAACCAGAATTCTGATTTGTTAATTAACCAAGTTAATTCTGATTTGTAAATAAAGATGCCAACAGCCAGTAGCTGGGGAGAAGAGAGATAGACAGGGTTAAGGTTTTCCAGGCTTGGGACCACAGGGAGGAGGAAGAGGAGAGAGGAAGGTGGCCACAGAAGGGTCAGAATGTACAGGAGAGAGCCCCATGCTTTAGAAGAGTGTGCAGAAGAGACTAGAGCCACCATGGGGTAGAGAAGCAAGAGTGCCCTGGCTCTAGGCCAAGAGAATGTGGCCCAGAGGGCTTACTAATTGGTGTTAAGAGCAGCCAAGATGGAACACAGAATTTAGTAAGTAGTAACTCGGAGCTATTGATAGGAGGTAGATTTTAGCAACATGGAGGGTAGGCAGTTGCCCAGCTATTGTGCTGATTAAGGCATATTAAAATATAAAGGCTGCGTGTGTGTCTTTCATTCAGGATCATAAACCACTGAGGTGGGTAGTAACCCCACACTGGGATTTATTAAAATGTTCTTACTGCAGTAGGTCAGACAGAATCATTGAGGTTCCCTTCTGCCCTGCCCTTTTCGGCTCTTCTCTCTTCAATCTCAGAATCTGGTGGCTACTCAGTCCACGAGGTTGGGTGTCTCTAATGCGTCGACCCAGTGCCCAAGCCTAGAAGCTTCCCCGGCAGCTGGTCCTCAGTCCATCTTGGAAAGTCACGAAAAGCTGGTTCCAATAGTGAAGAAGGAATCAGCAGCAACAGGTGAATTAACTGGGCAGCCAGGAGGCAGGCAAAGCGAGGAAAAAGGAGGAATGTTGCGATCTTCCTTCTTCCACATCCTTTTCCATCTATGCCATTCACATTTCAGGGGGGTCGACCCACCAATGTCAGTTAGGAGAATCACGACAATCCCCACAGCTGTAACCATGCACCAACCTCAAATGAAGCTCCATGCTCAGGTTGTTGAAACTGACATTTAAAACCAGCCATCACAGGGAGAACAGAAGACAGCCATGGTCGTCATGGAAGAAGGGCACTGTATTTATTACCTTTCTTGTTGCTATGACAAAGTACTCGGCAGATACAATTTAAAGGAAGGAAGGGTTATTCTGACTCACGGACTCAGAGTCAATACACTATCATGGCAGCAAGGCATGGAGCTTATGACAGGACTTCTTACATACATCTTGGAGGATCAGGAAACAGAGAGTGTAAGCCAGGTGCACAGCAAAGATAGAACTGGGGTCAGCACCCAGTGACTGACCTCCATCCACCCTGCCTTCCACTCCAAAGGGCCCATGACTTCATGTGACAGTCACCAGTTCTAAGGATTCAAACACATGTTTCTGTGAAGGACCTCTCACACTCAAAGCATACCAGGGACATTCACAAAAGAGAAGCCTTCTGGGGGTCTGGAGAGATGGCTCAAAGGTTAAGAGCACTGACTGCTCTTTTGAAGGGCCTGAGTTCAAATCCAAGAAACCACATGGTGGCTCACAACCATCCGTAATGGGATCTGATGCCCTCTTCTGGTGTGTCTGAAGACAGCTACAGTGTACTCACATATAATAATAAATAAATCTTTTTTTTAAAAAAAAGAGAGAGAAGCATTCTAAATCCTTCCTGTTAACTGTGGCTGAGGCATCCAGCAAGGTGGAACTGTTAAAACAGACCAATCAAGTGTGGTGGGCTGTATTAGAAAACTATAATTCCCATAGGCAGTGGGTTGACCAAGGGTGCCCAGAGAGCACCTCTTGCCCTGGAGTTTAACCACCTGGCTACCAGGAAGCAACCAGGATGATGATGCTAACCCCTTGTTAATGTATAACCCCCATGTAACCTGCCTCTGTAATGCTGGAAATGGACACTTATCCTTCACTCACCCACCCCCCAAAAGGGCTAATATTCTTTGTGACAAACGCATTTTTGTTCTTTTTTAATTTTTTTTTTAGTTTAAAATATAATTTTACCTGTGTGAAATTTCTCTATTTTTTTTTTTTACCTCTGGGGGATAAAGACTTCCCCCACAAAGCATAAGCAATGTGATCCAGTAAAACTCCATAGCAGGGTACACTCAACAGAGGTTTCCTAGGACCCACAAAACAAAACACAGAAGGAGAAAACATTCCTCGCCAAAGGATGCCTGAAAGGAGGACACCACCTGTGAGTTAGGAAATTGAATTTTCGTATTCCTGATTGACACACTTTGTCTAGAAAGAGAATGGAGGGAAAGAATCATGAGAAGCACATAATGAACTGAAGACCTGGCCATGTCCAACTGCTCTGAACTCCTGACTTGCAGCACCAGCCGGCAAACACTTTACAGTGTGTAAATAGTTTTCTCTAGTCAGTGTGCACAGTAACCCAGAATCCTCTCTTCTAGTAACTCACTGCTTTAGTTGGCGCTTAACCTCTCTTGCCACTGTGCCTGGATTTGGAATCACCTAGGAGACTTGTGCGGCTCTGGCTTGTGTCTGTGATGAGGATTGCAGAGGACAGTAGCTTGAGTCAGTCAGGGTGACACTGGTTTGTTTCTAGCCAGGCAAGGGTGACACCATCCTTCCAGGTGGGGGAGCGAAAAACTAAAGGACACAAAGAAGAAAGGCAAGGAATTGCTGGTGTTCTCTTTTCTGCTTCCTGGCCACCACCATCTGAACTGTTATGTCCCAGCCTAGCTGCCACAATGGGCCAAACACTCAGAAATGGGAAGTCAGAATAAATCTTTGTTTAAGTTGGCTCAGGTATTTGATCCCTGAGACACAAAAGTGACTAAGACAGGGAGGTTTGTGGTTTGATGGAAGGCAGTAAGATTTGGGCCTTGAACAAGGCTTGGTGGCAAAGGCCTTTAATCCCAGATTTTGGGAAGCAGAGACAAGTGAATCTCTGTGCTTCAAGATCAGCTTGGGCTACATAGCAAACTTCAGGCTAGCCAGGGCTACACTGAGACTGTCTCAAAATAAATAAAAATTAAAAGGGATGATTACTTATGAAACAGCAGTAATCACTTGTAGTTACACAGAACTTGGGGAGATGTGCCAGAAGATTCTGACTTAAGACAGGGCTTAGGCTCCCTCCAGAGAGAAACTAAAGCTGAGCTCAAAGACAGGCATCGGAGCATGAGGAAGAAATGCCCGCCAGTCAAAAGGGGGAGCCTGCAGCAATGTGCTGTGGAATTCTGGTGGATGCCTACAGGAGACAAGGCAGCAATGGCTGAAGCCAAGAGAGGAATCGGGAGCCATGGCTGACTGAGCAGAGATCCAAGTGCAGATGTAGGAAGCCAGCGAAGGTGTGAAGCGAGAAGAGCTCTCTCCTTTGTCTTTGTTATTTCCAATATGGCTTTTCTTGTTCCTCCATGAGCACTCCAGTTTAAGAGTTTCCTAGATCATCCACAGAGGATGCCTTGCCCAGGGGTGAGACTGATACAAAGTAACAGCATCTTTGCTGGAAGTACGTTCCTGATATGCCAGAAGCTACCAACCGGCAAGGGTAACTGCTGTGAATGAGAAGGCTTTAGAGATGTCAGCCTTTGGTGTGAATAACTAGGAAGAAATCCAGTAGGGGTTCCCCTCCAAATGGTACCACCTTGGTCTTGGCCCAGGAGAAGGGGTGTGTGTGTGTGTGTGTGTGTGTGTGTGTGTGTGTGTGTGTGTGTGTACACATGAGTGCATGTGCTTACAGAGGCCACAGCCATTGCGGTCCTGGTAGATGGAATTACAGACACTTGCGGCCTGCATGACTTGGGTGCAGGGAACCAAACTGGGATCTTCTACAAGAGCCCTCTCTCCTCCGCCCCTGGCTGCAGGACTTTCATTTGTAGTGCTTGAACAACCTGAGAGCAGAGGCCTCTGGCTCTGCTCAGTGCTGTTGGGTCTCCTGTGCTTTAAAATCTCTGCACTAAGCCCCAGCCTCCTTTTAGTCTCTAGTCCCATCCCTTTCACATTCACACCATCCCTTGCATTTGAGATTTCTTCCCAGCCTTGGGTGCTACAAATCTTTCCATTATAAAGTTCCTCTATGTCTACTCTATGAACCCCCTGTCTCTTTCTCTGTCTGTGTCTGTCTCTCTGTCTGTATCTACCTCTCTGTTTGTGTCTCTCTGTGTCTCTCTGTTTCTTTCTGTTTTTCTCTCTTTTGTCTCCATCTGTCTTGTCTGTGTCTGTCTGTGTCTCTGTCTCTATCTTTCTTGCTCGGATCACTCTCTCATACTGGAGTTTTAATTTCCAGCACCTAGAATTATTTTCTCCCTGATTTGTTCTTGTCATTCTTTTCCTGAGATATTTTGTATGAAATGGTTAAGAGGGTGGAGGTTGGGGAGTAAGAGAATCTTTCCAATCGCAAAAGTCATGGAGACGAGATGGCTCACAGCGGCATGAGGGCATGCTGGTTAGTTAACAGCCGTTACATAACTCTGATTTAAAGAGGCAGTAAGTTGAACCAGACTGATTGGTCTGGACAAG
The DNA here is from genome assembly GCA_036184795.1 of Tokudaia tokunoshimensis. NCBI lineage: Eukaryota > Metazoa > Chordata > Mammalia > Rodentia > Muridae > Tokudaia > Tokudaia tokunoshimensis. The sequence goes on from BTHU01000001.1 coordinate 5,665,608, forward strand.
AAGAGTCCAGATGTCACGTAGATGCAAGAGCCCATTAAGACCAAAACAAACAGCCAAAAAAGTACAAACTTTTCCACACTTGGAGTAGGAGTGGATGATGACTGACTAATGTTCATTGATAATTTGAGTGGATTGAGAAGCACCTAGATTAGTAAAGTGCATTTCCAGATGCATCTCTGAGGGCACTGCAGAGACCATTAATACTGTCATCACATGGAACGGGGAAAAGAGCCACCCTGAATATGTCTGCTATCGTCTAATAAACAGAGGCCTGCATTGTGTACAAAGGCAGAATCATCAACCCTTCTTTAGCAATACCATTTAACGACTGACTATTCTCCTTTCCTTTTCACTGTGGCAGAGACTCTAACTAGGAAGCTGAGACTGACCTCAAACTCATTGGTGGTTCCTTCTCAGCTGTCTGAGGGCTGGGATACAGACCTACAGTGATGTGCCCAGTGTCTCTATATTTGCTACTGTCATTGCTGTTGTCACTGCCCACAGACATCCAGCTTCTGCCACCATTCAACATGGACGTTCCATAGTGTCCCCTAAGGCTCCAGCCCCCTGTTTCAACACTGGTCCATCATTTTCTTAGGCATTGTAGCTTTTTAGAATGAACAGCCTTAAAGTTCTCTGATTGTTCAGGATGCAGACAGCCAGGGGAGGACTCCTTCAGTCTCCAGCTTTGCAAGCCAATCTAATTTCATCTTGCTTTATAATTTTAGATGCCTACAGACACGTGTGTGTATGTGTGTGTGTGTGTGTGTGTGTCTGTGTGTACATGCATGTGGGTATGTGTGTGTGCACACTTATATGTATGTATGCATGAATGTGTCTGTGTGTGTATGTGCATGTGTGTGTACATGTGAATATGTGTATATATGTGTGTGCATGCGTGTGTATATGTATGTATAAAATAGATATGGACTAACATAGTATAGTGTTCTTTCCCTTTAAATGCCCTTAGCTAACACAAAATAACTTCACTGGAAATGTGAAACCAAAGATGAGTCAAATTTGAGAAGAAAGGCCCTGTATTGAGCTTTTATGTCACTAAGTTTCTGAAGCCTTTGAACCATTCGCATAAAGATAAAAACTAGACAGAACTATAGGTCTGGTGCTCCATGGAGAATGTCTGCTGAAGGTTAGTATATGGAAGTTACAGATACAAAAATGAAGGTTAGAATACGTCCATGTGGGCTACTGTACACCATGATGGCTCTAGTTAAGAACAATCCGCTGTGTGCTTCAAAATTTTGAAGAGAAAATTTTAGGTGTTCTCACCAAAAATTGGAACTGTGTGAGGAAATGCATTTTAATTAACTTGATTTCACTTTTCATAATGTATGCCTACTTTATACCATAGTGACAAGTTGTGTCTTTTTAAATAGTCATAATGGGTGTTAGAGAGGTGATTCTGAGGTTAAAAGCACTGGCTGCTCTTCCAGGGGACCCAAGTTTGGTTCCAGAGAACTCACATGGTGACTCAGAGCCTTTTCTGGTCTCCAAGGCCATACAGGGTACACAGACACACATTTGGGCAAAACATCCATACACACACATAAAATAAAAAGAAGTCTTAAAAATAATCATATAATAATAAATAATAAAAATAAAAAATAAAAATAAAATAATAACAATTAAATTTTTTAAAATAATGAAAAAGTATCATAAGCACTTACACAGTGTATAGTTCTGCCCCTTTAAATACTCATAGCTAACACAAGGTAACTTCACTGCAAATGTGAAGGAAATTCCAGGAGGAAAATGAAAGGAGGTAGACTATTTTGAATAACTCCAAATGAATAGAAGAGACCAGGCCTGGAGGAGGCAAAAAAATTTATATATATATATAGAGAGAGAGATATAGATATAGATATAGATATAGATATATAGATATATAGATATATAGATATAAATGTTGGAGAGGTGGGAAATGAAGAAGGGATATGGGACAGCCAGAAAGCAAGGGAAGAAGGGAAGCCAGGGCTCCCACGAGGAAATAGGGCTTTTTTCTGGTTTAAACATAGTTTGACCTCTGTACATTTGTGCACTGGAAACATGTTCTTCAGTCTGGTAGAGTCTCTAAGAGGTGGAGTCAGGTGGGAGGTCCTTAGACATTGCCACCCTATCCTCAGAAAGGATTAAGGCATTTGGCATTTCTATGGAGATGAGACAAATGCTCTCCATGGGCATTGTTATGTCCTGCACACCCTCTGCCTGGTTCCAAGATATGATCCTTTCTCCAGAACATGTTCTACTGTAGGTCATGAGGACTGCACAGAACAAATGCCACTCAACAAATGCCTGCCTCTACCTCCCAACTGTTGGGATTAAAGTCCTGTGCCACTAGGCTCTGCTAATAAGGCATTCTTTACAAAACCAGCAGTCATCCCTCCCAGTTTGGCCATAGCTGGGAAAAAAAATCCCATAGGAGTTGATGGAGGCAGTTTGTGAAGTTTTTCTTTGTTTACTTATTTGAAGACAGGGATTTTGAGTGCATTTACATCAGTAAGGAAGTCCCCCTGAGAGGGAAGCCTCCAGTAGCCAGTAAAAAGTAAGAGCTAAGGCAGTCTGGTTGGTTCCCAGGAAGTTCAGAGGCAGTGAGAGCCATGGGGGCGGGGCAGGGATTGGCCAAGGAGGGGAAGGGTTCTTTTGTTATCCAATGGCAGAGAGGCATGGAGGATTCATGCAGGCACCCGAGAATGGAAGTGTTCCTGGGTGGTCGCCCCCACCCGGTGGTCTTATCTGCATAGTGAACAGTTCCACACCTGAGAACTGAGAACTTGGATGTGTTCTGAAGCAAGTTTCACAAGGAAGGAGAGCAAATTCATCCTAGAAGCTGACCCCAAGAGTCCAGTAGATTTGAGGGAGCCTGGGAGTTACTGATAGCGGATTTTGAGGGGAAACACTTGTGATCCAAGGAGGGGGAGACTGAGTATGTCACACTCTGCTAGCCCAGGTGGTAGAAGTATGTGCACCCCTGCTTAGAGAAAACATGTCCTTCCAAATAACATGGCGGTGTGGGACCCTAGCTTGACATTTCTCACCGAAAATCTCTGCTGAGTCAGGATGGTGCTGAGCCAATTTTGTCTTCAAAGTAAGGCCACACACACCCCACTCCCATAACATTCAAAGTAAAATAAAACGAATGAAGATATCACACCAGGTAACTCCCCCAGCCCTCAAGAGGCGTTGCCTAAAAGAATTGTGGACGGGAAACAACCAGCACACTCTGGAATCATAGCTTGCGTATTATTTCTGTGCTCTGTTCTTCCAGTACAGCTTATGGTTCAGGCAGAGGGCAAGAGACTGGCACTTTCAAAAGGATTTGAAACTTGGGAAAGCATTATAAAAACTTGGGGGTGTGCAAGACAAACTGAGTAATTATGACCTCGCCAATCGGAAAGTCTTTACGTGAATGATGTGTGCCTTTTGGGTGGTTCGTTTTTTGTGTTTTCCAATTGCATGTGGGCACGGAATCCCATCTGATCACCAAATCACAAACAAGGGGGTTATGATTAGACTGATTTTAGCCTAAGAAATAGGTGCCGTTAGCTGAAGGTCAAAGAATAAAGAACCATCAGATTGGAGGATAGAAAGCCACCTTTTCTATCAGAAATCGGTGTCAACACCCTGACAGTATCCAGCACAGACTCACCATCCTTAAAGTTGATGACAGGGGATGAGTTCTCCAGACTCCATATTTTGGATAGGTTTAAGTTTGAGGGGGAGGTCCTCTTTTTACCATATGCACATGCCTGGCCACTGCTTTCAAGACTAAGGGATGTGGCCATTGCACACCACTGCCTCTGGCAGCGTCCCCTTCTCCTTCAAGCAGGAAAGGCTGCAGTGGTTCATATTGGTCCAAAGTCATTTTCTTCATCTATTCTTGCTGGTATAACTGTGATACAACAAAATCCCTGCCTGCGGGAAAGGACATTTTCTTGAGCGTGTAGAGGGCCAGCGTCATGGTCAATGTCTGACCAGTCTATGAATCTAAAAGTAATCTCACAGAGCCTGGGGCTGGTCAGAGGAACCCAGTAAATGTGTCATTTTTTTTTTCTGTGTGCTTCGAACCCAGTGCATGATCCATATAGAAATTCCCTGCACACCTCCTGTGTGCATTACAATTTTGCTAATATTAGCAAAGAAAGAAATACTTGGCAAAATGCTAAGGCTATGACAGGGCTATATTTTAGAGATGAATTAGGAATAAAGAACTCACTGAGAATTTGGGATGTTGCTTTTAGATGAGGGAAACCATCTTATTTCCCTTCAAGAAGCCCTTGTGTTTTCATTTTTGCTTTTTAATCTGTATGAAGCCAGAAATCCGCATGCAATCTGGGCTGGGGTACAGCTGAGTCTATTTCATTTCTTCAATGTCTGAGGATATTGGGAGGATCTATTAAGCCAGAGGACCCTGTTAATGCAACATTAGAGAGCTTGATTAGAGGCCAGCACTCGGGAAAATCATTTTCGGCTTCGCACATGCTACATTGCACATGTAATACGTCGTGTTTGACGTTATTTGTCATTTATTAAATGTGAGCACTAACATGAAGTGTTCCTTTTCCTGACGTTGTGGTGTAAAATATGCAATCTTGTGTCACTCTTGGAGTCATGAAGTCTGACTTTTTGAGTGATGTGCCAACGCAAGGGGCCTTCCCTAAGTTTATTCTTATTAAGTGCATATTACATTCCAGGTAGTAGGTAATATGTCTGGAAACTATGGCTGAATTACACACAGCCTCTGCCCATCCCATCACAACACCAGAGGCTTATAGCAGTGGGGAGAAGGACCCCTAGAATCAGGATACAATTAATGAAACACACTATGCCAAATGCAAACAGGTTGTCATACCAAATGCAACAGTCTATAGTTAGAGGTGTGCTGGCGAGTTCTTTTGTTAACTTGACACAGACTAGAGTCACATGAGAATAGGGAGCATCAATTGAGGAATTGCCCCCAGAGGCCTGGCCTGCAGGCATGCCTCTGAGGCAGTTGCTTGATTAATAGCAGATTGGGGGGAGGGGGTTAGGCCTGGGTCACCCTGGACAGGTAGCCCTAGGTTTTATAAAATAAAGCAGGCTGAGAGAGCTGTGAGCCAGTAAGCAGCACTCCTCTGTGGTCTCTGCTTCAGTTCCTGTCTCCAGGTTCCTTGAGTTCCTACCTTGGGTTGTTTTGATGATAGACTTTAACCTGTAAGCCACATAAACCATATCCTTCCTAAAGTTGTTTCTGGTCATGGTGCTTATCACAGCAATAGGACATGAAGGAGATCCAGGAGGCAGGCACTGTTGAGTTTGTGATGGTGGGAGGGTAGGATGTGGGCAGTTCACCCCATGCACACCAGGAAGCAGACAACAGCTGGATGTGGGGAGTGGCCTTTGAACATCAAGGGTCTACCCTCATTGTGCCAGGGTCTCTAAGTAGATTCTGCATTCCAAAAGCCACATGGTCTACCAAACACCAGCAGCATCTGGGGGTGGGGGAAATGAGTGCTCAAAGCCTGAGCCTGTGGAGGACATTGCAGACTGAGAGCTACATTGTGTCAAGATACTCAACCTAAGTCCCATCCACCCAAGAATCCCCAGAGACAAGCTGAGATGCTGCTGTCATGTCTACCTGGACCCCAAGAAGCACTGCTCCCATTGAATAAAGCATAAAGGCACAGTAGTGAACAAAAAGTCAACTCTATTATGTCACAAGGCATGCTCATTTAATATACTATTATGTCACAAGGCATGCTCATTTAATATACTATTATGTCACAAGGCATGCTCATTTAATATACTAGTTAAAAGTAACCTCAAATTTTATCGACAGTTAAAAATCCAGCATTCCTTCCTTCCCACGCTCTAATTTATTCTGATGGTATTCATTGTTCACCCATCTTGACTGTTTTCTTCCTCACTTAGGAGTCAAGTTCCAGTAAGTATTCTCGGTTACCCCTCTGATGACTTCTGCTTTCCTAGGGGTAAATCCCACAAGGACAGTAATGACTACAGGCTGTTTGCTTCCCAAATTGGTTGACTCTCTTTTTACCCTTATTTTTTTTCTTTCTGGCTTGCTCAGACTTTTTGCTCAATTGACCACATCCTTGTATCATTTTATTGCTAAACTCCTAAATGATTCTTTTTTCTTTAAATATTGTGAACTTCCTTTGATATGTAGCGTGGATATGTGTCATTAGCCCTCCGAGACTCTGGAACTCCTCTGTCCATCTTCACTCATTTCAAACCTCGACGTGGGTTGTGATAAGAGCAACACAGACAAGCTTGCACCTGTGAATTTTCTAGTCCCTTCTGCCTATTTGTATATTCGAAGGAGATACCTCTGTTCGTCAGTGGTAAGTGCTTCATGAATTTGACATCGCGCAAAGACAGCGCATTGCTTTGATCACATGCTTCAGAATTCTGGGCCAGTCCACACACAGTTATCTTCCATTTGAATTTGAGAATCTGGTTGTCAATTTCCATAATAATCCCATTGCAATTTTTATTGGGGTTACATTAAAATTTTAGGTAATTTTAGAGGGAAGCAACATTTTAAAAATAGATCTTTGCAGTCACGAGAATTAATCAAGCAACCCTCCATTTATATTCAAGTCAATGTGTTAAATGTGAGGCCTTTCCACGAAGGCCCTAGTATTATTTATCACCAAGCTCACTAACTCACAGATACCATCGTTTATAAATTTGTGACGTCTCTGGATTAGGTGCACTGCACTTGGCTATGGCCGGGACATCAGAAAGCGTTTGACTTTTCCCTATTAATCTTGTAACCCACCACTTCAAAGAAATCAGGCATCAATATTAATGCGTTGTTAATTATTGCAGTTGTTAATAGATTCTGTTGGATTATTTAAATTAGTTAATTATACCATCTTCAAGTTTTCTCTCCAACTTTAATTCCTCCATTTTCTCTCTTACTAATTATCTAATATGTTCAGTAAGAGGCTGAGTAACTAAACACGCCGTGTGTTTTTTTTTTTTATCATCTAAATAAAACTCCACACACATGCTCTGATGCTTCCGATATCTCCTTCTATACTGGTTTTATTTTTTAATTACTTTTTCATGTGATCTTGAACAATTTCATGCTTGCATTAGACTCATATTCTCTGCCCCATGGCTTTCTCTCATCCCCATCTCACTCTGATCAACCAACCCTTCTCCCCAGCTCACTGCCCCACGCCTGCGCATTGTGTTTTTCTCTGAGTAGCTCTTACGCACATAGCCGTAACGGCTGTGTTCGAGATGCAACCACTCTATCATGTCCAGGAGACTGGCAGGACTCCCTCCCATTCTTCAGCTCTTTCCATCCCTACTCCCAGTGTGTTCCCTAGACCTCCAAGCGGGTGATCAGATGTATCATTTAGGGCTGAGAACTCAGGAGTCATTTCTCGTCAGCACTTTGACCAGTTATGAGTTTGTTCATACTGAAAGAGGCTTATCTGACTAAGCCTGAGAGTCAGTCTATTGGTGTAAGCATAAATATTTAGAAGTCAGTTTTAAACACATATGCACTTGACAATACATAAGTAGTAGATTCCCCTTAGGGCCTGGGGCCTCCCCACCCATAGGTTTTCAAGGAAGTTGACAGTACCAGGCATGCCTTCTCTTCCACAGAGCAGGCCTCTGGGTCAATCAGGAGGTGGTTGGTTACCCCCTGAACAATCATACCACTATTGCGCCAGTGGCCATATCTTATCTGTGAGTTCAGTAGTGTATCATGCAGTGTCCGTATCTGGGTAAGATTGTTGATGTCCTATACTACCTTCTGAAATGTGAACACTAGCTACCAGAGAGGAAGCTTCTAATTCATTCCCTTTGATTTCTCAGTCTCATATCAAAGAAGCATAGTGACTTCAGCAATAGGCTTACATCTGGCTCTCATTGGCATTCAAAAGAAGTAATAATAGCCTGCATTGTGCTGGGAACTTCCAGACCTCCATGGCCAACAACTGGGATTTTGGTTTAAAAACATAAGAGTTTAGCAAATGAACCCAAGCAAGATAACTCCATCTAAGCTTATTCTTTTAATTTTTAAAAGAATAAAAAGCTTATTCTTTTAAAATTGTGGGGTTTTCTTTTAGTTAGCCTGTGGACTAGTATTTCTACTGTTGTTGATTTGTTATATAGTTAGTCAGTCAAACTGCATTCAAAATGTGCATATGTCTATCCAGAATTTGTGCTGGTCCCAAGTTCTGTCAAAGAAGCTCCCTTTGCAGAAGGCAGTAGTTAATACAGAGCTCATGACTAGTCAAGGTTCTAAGTATAAGTAACATGGGGTGCTGAACTGTGGATAGACCATCAATATCAATCTCTGCCATTTCCAGGGAAATTCCTGGAAGAAGGGTCACTAATTAGACTCAAAGAGTTACTAATAACAATGAAAATAACACATGCATTTGAGAGAGATATAGTGGAGGACTATAGGGGTGTTAGAGGGAGTTAGGGCTGAATGGATATAATCAATATATACTGTACAATTGTATGAACATTTCTAAGAATAAAAATATATTGTTAAAACAGAAAATTAAAGTATTGAGTTCTTATATGGCTTTTTAAATACATCTTTTAGTATTTGTTGATCCTTACCCTGTCTCACTTAACCCCACCCAAGTTTAAATCTTCCTATCCTCAGTACATCCCAACCCTCCCACCTGCATCCCAGTTTAAACATTTTACCCCAGTACATCCCATCTACTTTTATATCACATGTATTTTACACGTGCACACACACAAACACACACACATACACACACACAACTCCTTTTTGCTTCCTCCTGCTCCATCTCCGGCTCCTTTATAACTTCCTAGACTCTGTAGATACCTCAATGTAAATATAGCAATGCACAAATTCAGATCAAGAAGGTATAAGAGAGAACATACAGCATTTGTTTTCCTGGGCTCATGTCACCTCACTCAATATAATGTCTTCTAGTATTGTCCATTTTTCTGAAATTTTCACAATACCATTTTTCTTTAGTACTGAATGAAATTCTGTCATGGAGACGTATCAAAATGTCACTCTGCATTCGTGAGTTGATGGACATGTAGACTGATTCCATTTGCTAGCTGACTAAAGTAGTAATGAACGTGGATGGACAGGCATCTCTACCATGAGGTTCAGAGTCTTTGGAGTATCTGCCTAGGACTGATGTAGTTAGGTCCCACAGTACTTCAGGTTTTGATATTTTGAAGAATGTCATGCTGGTCTTTCTAGTAGACTCCCATTTTACCATTTTCTTTCTTTTGAGAGCCCTCTGTTGAATGTCATAGCCCATTGGAGGCGGGGAGGAGCTATTTGTTTTCTTCTTGCTTAGCGTGAGATCTTTGCATCTCCTAGATATTATTTTTCTGTCAAATGGAAAGCAGGTAAATATTTTCTCTCCTTCTGTAAGCTGCATGCTCACCCAATGGGCAACTTCCTTTGCTGCACAAACGCATTTTAATTTTCTAAGTTCCTGTTTGTAGATCATTCGCCTTATTTTCTGAACAGCAAGGGTCCTGTTTAGAGGTTTCCCCTGCTCATTTCCTTCAGTCTATCCTGGCTTTTCCTGCAATAGTTTCAGGCCCTCCCATGAGGTGCTTGACTCAGTTGGAGTTGATTGGTGTGTGGGTTGGAGATAAGAATCTAGCTTCGTTCTTTCTCATGACGGTATTTGTTTTTTCAGCACTATTTGTCTTTTCTCTTACAAATATTGTTAGTGTCTTTGTAAAAAAAAATAAAAAACAGATGACTCTAATTGTGTAGCATTATATTTAGGCTTCTGTTTGTTGATGTATGCATGTGGTTTGTGCCATTACCATGCTGTTTTTATTACTATGTTTCTACAATATAACTTGAAATCAAGTGCAGTAAGGTCTCCAGCAGTATTCTTTTTTTTTTTAATTTAATTTTATTTTATTTTTTTAATTTACATTCCAAATCACTTCCCCTTTCCCGTTTCCTCCCTCCCCGAAAGTCCCATAAGCCCCCTTCCCTCCCTCTTTTCTCCGTTCAACCCCCTCTCATTACTCTGTCCTGGCGTTCCCCTACATCCAGTCTTTCCAGGACCAGGGGTCTCTCCTTCCATCTTTTTAGAAATCTATTGATATGCTGATTGTGTCTAGGGTATTCTGAGATTCTGGGTCAATATCCCCTTATCAGTGACTTCATACCATGTGTGATCTTTTGTGATTGGGTTACCTCACTAAGGATGATATTTTCAAGTTCTGACCATTTGCCTAGGAATTTCGTGAATTCATTGTTTTTAATTGCAGAGTAGTATTCCATTGTGTAAATATACCACATCTTCTGAATCCATTCCTCCGTTGAGGGACATCTGGGTTCTTTCCAGCTTCTGGCTATTATAAATAAGGCTGCTATGAATATAGTGGAGCATGTGTCCTTATTGCATGCAGGTAAAGTCTCTGGGTATATGCCCAGGAGTGGTATAGCCGGATCCTCCGGAAGTGTCATGCCCAGTTTTCTGAGGAGCCGCCAGACTGCTTTCCAGAGTGGTTGTACCAGCCTGCAATTCCACCAGCAGTGGAGGAGTGTTCCTCTTTCTCCACATCCTCGCCAACAACTGCTGTCTCCTGTGTTTTTGATCTTAGCCATCCTGACTGGTGTGAGATGGAATCTCAGGGTTGTTTTGATTTGCATTTCCCTAATGACTAAGGATGATGAACATCTCTTTAGGTTCCAGCAGTATTCTTGTTGCTCTGGATTGATTTGGCTACCCTGAGAACTCCGTGATCTTTTGTGAATTTTATTTTTTTTCTATTTCTGTGAAGTATGGCATAAAGATTTTGATTGAGGTGACACAGAATTTGTAGGTTGCTTTCAGTAAGAGAATCATTAACACAATATTAATATTAATCCAATCCATAACCACAGTTTTTCAATCTTCTAGTGCCTTCCTTGATTTTTCCCCCACAATATTAAAGTTGTCAATGCAGAGATCTTTCACTTCCTTAGTCAGACTTAGTTCTAGGTATTTTTAATGCTTTTGTGAGTAGAATTGTTTCTATGAATTCTTTCCCAATATGCTTGTCAGTGATGTATAGGGAGGTTATTCTTTTTTTGTGTTAATTTTGTGTCCCGTCACTTTGCTGAAAATGTTTATGCATCCAAGGAATTGTCTTTAGTGTCTCTCATAGAGAGAATTGTATCATCTTCCTTCCCCATCTGTAACACACTTATTTTCCTCTCTCATCTTATAGCTCTAGCTAAGATTTTTAGTGCTGTGATGAACAGGAGTTGCCGGAGTTGACACCTAGGTCTCATTCCTTCCTCCCTACTGCCATTTGCTTGAAACACTTTCCTCTACCCGTCGACTCTAGGGTAGTGTCTATCATTGATGGTAAGGCATCCTTTTTGGAAGTAGCAAACACAAGAGTTCTATTATCTGGTTCAGTCTGTTCGCCAATGTCTTTTTCGAATCCAGAACCTTAATATTTAAAGTTGGTATTGAAAAGTGTGTACTAACTCTTTTCTTTCCTAGGGTTTCTGGTTGCATTAGTGAGTTTTTCTGTACTGATGAAATACCATTGTGAAAACAACTTAAGGAAGAAAGAATTCATTATGTCTTACAGTTTCAGAGACATGGAGTGGAAACTGTCCGGGAAAGCATGGTGGCAGGAACTGGAAGCTTGCTGGTCACATCATCACCCCTACATGGCAAGCATACTGAAGAAGCAAGGCCAGGCCATAAAAGCTTCAAGCCTACCTGCAGTTCCCACCCCCAGTTACATACTTTCTCTAGGGTGTCTCCACCCCCTACAAGTTCTATAACCTTCCCAAATAGTACCACCAACGTGCAACTAACTATCTGAACATATGGGTCTATGAGGACATGTTTCCCTTTCTATTGAAGACAGAATCTTCCCTCATACATTATATCCTGATTATAGTTTCCCCTTCCTCTCCTCCTCCCAGATCATCCCTTCCGCCTTTGGATCCACTCCTTTTCTATCTCTCACTAGAAAGGAACAGGCTTCTAAGAGATAACAACCAAACATGACAAAATAAAATATAATAAAAAACAAAACCCATCACATCAAGGCTGGACCAGACAACCCAACAGGAGTAAAAGATCCCTAAGAGCAGGCATGCACAAGAATCAGAGCCCCGCTTGTTTCACACACGCAGGAATTCCATAGAAACACTAAGATGAAAGCTGTAATAGATATGCAGGGGACCTGATACAGATCCCTGTGGGTCCCATGCTTTCTGCAATAACCTCTGCAAGTTCATATGAGCTTTGTTCAGTTGCTTCAGAAGGCCTTGTTCTCTTGGTGTCCTCCATCCCCTCTGGTTCTTACACTCTTTGCATGTCCTCTTCCATGGGGTTCCCTGAGCTCTGAGGGGAGGGATTTGATGAAGACATTCCATTCAGATCTGCATGCTCCAAAGTCTGTCTGTCTGTCTGTCTCTCTCTCTCTCTCTCTCTCTCTCTCTCTCTCTCTCTCTCTGTCTCCCTCCCTCCCCTCCCCCCTCCATGTAATGTCTGGCTGTCTGTTCCCATCTGCTTCAGGAGGAAGTGTCTGTTAATGACAGAGTAAGCCCACTGCTTTATGAGCGTAGCAGAAAATCATTGGGAGTTATTTTACAGACACTTTTGTTTTTCCCTTTCAGACCAGTACTGTTTGGTTTTACCTAGGTCTCTGAGCTATCTAGTCTCTGACTCTTGGCCATCCTAAGCAGTATAGGATATGGATTCTGTCTTGTGGAGTGGGCCTTAAGTAAAATCAAACACTGACTGGCTACTCCCACAAGTTCTCTGCCACCATTATCCTGGCATATATCGCAGACGAGACAGATGGTTTGTGGCTGGGTTGGTGTTTATGTTTCTCTTTGGCAGCTTGCAGAGTACCTTCCCACACCAAAGACAATAGAATGTAGGGGTGAAGCCTCTATTTAGGCACCATCTCAGCTTCTCCATGTTCAAGTGCCATGTGAGGACTGTATTTGGCAATGGGGTCCCCACTGTCAGTTTTTGGAGAGCAATCCATTGTCTTAGCCACAGTTTGGGTTGTTTGGGGATTTCTATAAGAACAACTCAAATGAAGCCTTACTTGGTGACAAGAGGTGGCCAGTTGGGAATCCATATCCCCCATTATTAGAAGCCCTTATTAGGATTACCTTCACCTATTTTAGGAAGTTGCCAATGCACTAGGTTTCCATATCATCCTTCAAATGCCCTCAGTTCCAGATGTCTCTCCCAGAATTCCCTTCCTCATGTCTATCTTCCCTCTCCCTCCCTACCTGATCTTCCTGTTCCTGCCCTGCCCTGTCCCCAGTCCACCCATAAAATTTATGTCTCACTCCCAGGGAAATCTATGGAGGACAATTTTTAAGCTATCTCATCAGTAATTATTTTTAGTTTCGCTTTGTTCACAACTGTCCAAGCATTTTTTTTATCCTATGGCCTATTACATATGTTTATTATTCTCTTCAGGACAAAGTATTCCTTCCAGGTTTTTCTGTAGGGCTTACTTGGTGGCCCAATGAGCTATGATCACTGCTTCTTATAGATAAGAACACGAACACTTGTAAAGTCTGTGTCCAAAGTAAGGCAGTCTGTGGCAAGAATCTATCCATGCAAAGCTCATACCCTCAGTACCTTCAAAGAACAGTTCTGAATCTGGTATAGATTTATCAGCTCTCCCCCTTCCCCTGTGAAGTTAGGACAGAGAGAGTTACGGTGGGTGCAAAATTCCCATACAGCCACAGTTTCACCCTTTTTCTGAGTTCCTTATAAACACTGGTCAGTTATTTCTCTACCAGCTAAATGAGCCAATTCAAGCCAGATTAGATTATATTAAATGCAGCTGCTCTTGGGTGAGTTCACTGGCCCCAAGGACCTAGGCTAGGGAAGTCACTGTGGGGAGGAAGGGGTGGGAAGGAGGAAGAGAAAGAAGAAAGGCAGAGAGAGAAAAGAAGAGAGAGAAGGGGCCAGAGGAAAACAAGACATCTAGATTAAGTAGAGAAGAGTCTCTTGGGGAAGGGAGCCCAGCCCATGGATTGGGAAGTTCATTGTATGCCAGGTAGGAACTAAGGGATGCTGGGAGAACCTGGAGGCCAGGTCTGCTTTGATATGTAAAATATGCATCTCAGTCCCTTGTCCAAGGGTCCAAAACCAAACAAACATGTAGGGGAAAAATGCCTTCTTAACTTCAGACTAAACTAATATGCAGGATAATGTGTCTCTGAACATCTTTCTTTATTGTTAATTCTTGCATGATGAGTGCTTCTTAGAGGTACCTACTTTACATCTAACTCAGAGCTGCCTGCCTCCAACTATTCTGCCGGCTGTACTGCCTGTGGATGAACACTCTTCTTTTCTTTTGCTTTCTTGTTACTTGCTTTTTCTTTCCGTTTCTTGCCTGATCACATTGTATCTCCCCAGTCGTACACAATGATAACATAGGTATCTGCCATTCTTTACTGGTCTCCATCATAACAGATATATTCCCAGTGTTTTATAATTATATATCATGGTGACAAATGGGTCAAAATATACTTTCACAAAATTTTTAAGTATGTGCCTAATATATTTCAGCAGAAACCATTTTTACATTTTATCAGATGCCTTGTAGCAAGGAAGGAGATGATTTTTCTTCCTTTTGTTCTCTTCAAATGATGGTATTAATTATATTAATAGGTTCCTTGGTGTTGAATCACCTTTGTAATCTAAAAGAGTCTTCGCCACAGGAACACTTTCATCATAATCCAGTTCCAGAGTTACGGTGAATATTTTAACATTTAAGAAATTAAGTCTAAATTCCTAAGTGAGAATCTATGAGTTTCTTTTTCACTTGCATGGTATACAGACTGGTTTGAATATCAATATTTTGCTGGTTTTCATGAATAAACTATGAAGCACTTAACGTGGGAGGGAAGGGGAGGCTATTGTGCTTATTAAAATTTTGAAATAACCTACCTATTTTTGAATTGAAAAAGTAAGGAAAATCTACTGGTTTATGTTTATGCTTCATTTATGTGTTTATTTATCATAAACAGGGAACATATAGAGGTCTATGAATTCTTTCTATGACTTACTCTGGTTTCATCTCTTGGGTCTGGACATTATCAGTGTTAATTTCTAAGTCTTCATGAATTACAAGCCGATGGACTCCTTTACTCAATTCTTCCATGACTCAGAAGGCATATATAGGCATAAGTAGAGTTTTGCTAGGACACATAGCATCACAGACCCAGATAAGTGTAATCCTTTTAATAGCAAAGAGTATCTGCCACCAATCCCCTGGGGGCAGCTGTGTCCCAGTCTCTGTTCAGTCTTAACCCAATATCTACTTAGGCTCTTTGTTCTTCTATTTTCATTCTGTCTGCTTCTCCTGTGGGAAAACTTCCCTAGCACCTACTATGGGTTCCCATTTCTCCAACCCTTCCTTGCAACCTGAACATCTTTGGAAACCATCTCCCTTCCCCTACAGAACAGGCTCGGCATGTATGCCATGTTGTATACTCTGCCTCCAGGACCTCCATTATTAATCCGTGTCCTTTGTTTGCTTCAGTACATTTCCTCAGCATGAAGGGAGCTTACTTCCTCTTCTCTTCTTGCCTGCCATACATATATGTATGGCCAGTGTGTTCTCAGTAAATACTGTGTCCGTGAAAGTACACAGGGTTGATTTGTTTCCATTGCCTGTTGACTCTGTTCTCTGAAATTGAGTTCTTCTCCTTGCTTCAGAATAAAACTCATTACCTGGAAGTTTTCCTAGGAGTCATTTAAAAAATCACCTTCTTAGCCAGGGGTACTGGTGCATAGCTATAATCCCAGCACTCTGGAGGCAGAGACAGGTGGATCTCTATGAGTTCGAGGCCAGTCTGGTCTACAAAGTGAGTTCCAGGACAGCCAGAGCTACACAGAGAGACCCGGTTTAGAAAAACCAAAATAAAATAAAATAAAAAGTTGCTTTCTATCAGCAATATTTGGATGCTTGGTACAAGCTTATAAATAACTGATATCATTCAATCAATCAATCGATTGATCAATCAATAGCTGATATTCTTCCCCCATCCCTAGACCACTCCCTTCCACCTCACTCCCTACCTTTCACATCCCTCTCACACACACACACACACACACACACACACACACACACACACACAAACACACTTGGATTGGTGACAAACGCCTGTAATCCCAATTACTTGGAAGGCTGAGGTAGGAGAATCATGCACTACCTAGTTAACCTGGACTACAGAGAAAGTTCAAGGTCATCATAGAGAATTCAGTGAGATTGTGTCTCAATATAAGAACTATTAGAAGTTCTGCAGATGTAGCTCAGTGGTAGTTTGACTATAATCCACCAGGAAGGGGTTGGGGATATGGCTTAGCAATAGTGATTTTGCTTAGAAATCACCAAGAAGGAACTGGGAACATAGGTCCATGGTAAAACATTTGCCTAGAATGGGGTGTGGCTCAGTGGTAGAGCCCCTGCCTAGAATCCCCCAGTGAGGGGCTAGGGGTGTGGCTCAGTGGTAAGCACCTGTCTAGACTCCCCCAGGGAGGGGCTGGGGGTGTGACTCAGTGGTAGAGCCCCTGCCTAGAATCTCCCAGTGAGGGGCTGGGGGTATGGCTCAGTGATAGAGTCCCTGCCTAGAATTCTCCTGGGAGGGGCTGGGGTGTGGCTAATGGTAGTGCTCCTGTCTAGACTCCTGCAGTGAGGGGCTGGGTCTGAGTCTGAGTAGTAGATTGTCTAGAATCCATCAGAGGGCTGCTTTGAGCTTGGTTCAGCACTGAGTGTTTGTCTAGCAAGCAAGAAGCCCTGACTTCAATCCCCAGGACCTGGAAAATTTCCAGGAAAATATATTTCCATTTTTTTATCCTTTGGGTCCTCTTTAGTTGTGATTATTCCTCTCTCTCAAATAGAGAGTTCCTCCCCAGGCCTATGCCAAGCCCTGCTTGCTCTGTGTCAGGGTATTGGCCTTTGCTTTCTCCCTGGGTATTTGCAGCTGCTCCTACTGTAATTACTTCTTGGCCAAACTTGTATTTGTCTGACAGTGAGACAGACAGAAAGACCGACAGTATGTTCACCTTTAAACTCAGTGAAATTCCTTTTTCCCCTCACAAGAATAGAAACAGATCTAGCAAGGTGAATTCTTTCCAAAGCCCAGGGTATTAAATGCAGAATCGTCTCTCCAAGCCGCAGTCTTTCCCTACATTGCTTGCAGAGATCAAGGAGGCGATGGCCTGCATGACAGGGAAAATTCTGCCTTCTTTACTTCCAGTCCTCTTTTCTCCACGGGTCCCATTCAGACTTTATTATTGTTTCAAATACCCTTGATTTCTAGCTCTGAAGACTTCTGTCATATTGTGCCCCTGTTAGCTGCCATAACACACGGAGCCATGGTGAGCCTGTGCCATGGTTCGGGTATGAAGCGGTGCCTGATGTCTCTTGTTAAGGACAGTCCCTTGAGAGGACTTTGGGGAAGTGGTTGGATCAAGAGGACTCTAACTTCATGTTATGTTTTGATGGTATTATACGGTAGTGATGCCAACCAAGGCACAGGGCTTGTTGGAATGAACAGTTCACTGCTGTGATTTTATTTCTGTGGCTGCAACAAATTCGTCGACCGAAACATAGCACAGTGGAGGAAAGCTTTGTCATTGTTTGTTTATAGTTCTGAGTTGAAATCCATCACCAAGGGGAGGTAAGTGTAGGAACCCAAGGAGCTGGTCATAGCACAACCACACTCAAGAACAGGGAGAATAGAAACATACCCTTGCATGTTTTTCAGTTAGCTCTCGTTACTTTTTTACAGTCTAGGATTCAAAGCCAGGTACTGGTGCTGCCTACAATGGACTCTGTCTTCCTACATCAAGAAACAATCAAGAGAACCTCTGTACTAGCTGGTTTTAGGTGTCAACTTGACAAAGGCTGGAGTTATCACAGAGAAAGGAACTTCAGTTGGGGAAGTCCCTCCATGAGATCCAACTGTGGGCATTTTCTGGGTTGGTAATCAAGGGTGGAGGGCCCCTTGTGGGTGGTGCCATCCCTGGGCTACTAGTCTTGGGTTCTATAAGAAAGCAAGCTGAGTAAGCCAGGGAAAGCAAGCCAGTAAGGAACATCTCTCCATGGCCTCTGCATCAGCTCCTGCTTCCTGACCTGCTCGAGTTCCAGTCCCGACTTCCTTTGGTGATGAACAGCAGAGTGCAAGTATAAGCTGAATGAACCCTTTCCTCCCTAGCTTCCTTCTTGGTCATGATGTTTGTGCAGGAATAGAAACCCTGACCAAGAAAACCTCCCAGAGACATGCTTAGAGACCAACCTGATCTGGGTAATTCTGTGGTTGAAGTAAGTCTAGGTTATGTCAAGCTGACAGCTAAAACAAATCACTGGGGAATGGAGAAATAGCTCAGCAGTTAGGAGCATCTGTTGCTCTTGCAGATGACCTGGGTTGGGTTCTCAGTACGCACATGGTGGCTCACAATCATTTGTAACTCTCCTTCCAGGGGATCCGATGCCCTCTTCTGACCTCCTTGGGCACCGGGCATGCACATGACACACACTTACATTCAGGCAAATTACTCATACACTAAAATAAAATCAAATAAATCCAAAACCAACCAAAAAACCCCAACTTACATAGACAGCATAGCTGCGACTTTGACGGGCTTACCTTGTCCCTGGCCTCTTCTACCATTTAAGCTTCATGGCTGCCATGAGATACGCCGCTTCCACCTTACTCTTCTGCCAAGAAGTCTATGTCACCAGAGGCCCACAGCAGTGAAGCTTGTCAGTCATATACTGTCATCTCAGAAACTGTGAGCCTAAATAAACCTTCCCTCCTTAAAGTTGCTTCTCTCGGGCATTTTGTCACAGTAACAAAATAGTGACTCACACAGCTTCCAGCCTCTTATCTTGGATTATGGTAGTTTTCTGTGAGGTCCTTAAGACTATTATATTTTGAGAGGAAGAGAGAGTGAAGAGGAGCATCCAGTGCTTAGAAAAGCACTGTAAGAATCAATACAGATGAATCCTGTTACCTTGAAGAAGGATCTTGCTTTCTCCCCATCAGCAACCTAGTGACAATTAGACATAAGCCAATGTCTCTAGCTGGATCTAAGTCTGACACTAACTTCTTACAGATACTGCTGAGTCCTACAGGGCAAAGGTTTAGTCCTCAAGAATGCCCGACCCCTATTTGTGATGCCAACCCCACCCCCAGACTGTTCAGCCTATGCTTGTGACTGACTGGCATTACAGTGGGATTTCCAACACCCTTTCCCTGATTTGGTTCATTTGCTAAAGCAGTCTACAGAAATGCTGGTTGTGATGTAGGATAGTGCAGTGGCTACAGATGAAGAGAGGCAGAAGATGGGTGTCATAAAAATAGGTTAGAGCTTCTACCCTCTCCAGGCAGACACTCACGGGATAGCCACTGTCTGGAATCACTCTGAACCCCGCTCTATTGAGTTTTTGTGGATGCTTCATTACCAGAGACATGATGAATTACATCATTGACTATTGAAAATCAACTTAACCCTTAACCCTTTTCACCCCTCCCAGAGGTTGAGGGCTGGGGCAGCAAGTCCCAATTCTCTAAGCCTACCTAGATATTTCCAGTGATGAACCTCCACCCAGGAGCTATGAAAGGGCTGCCAGCCACTGGTAATCTTATTAGCATCCAAAAGACATTGATCATTTTTGGAAATTCCAAAGCTTTTCAGAGTCGTGAGCCAGGAAACAGGGGCTGAGGGTTGCATTTATATTTCTCCATATCACAGACACTCCATTTTTAAATCATGCATGATGCCTTTCTCGGGAGAATGTCTGTTTTCATGAAGTCTAGAGAAATGAATTTATTAGAACTAGATTTGGGAAGCACACAGGGTAAGAGAATGCTCTTTGAGAAGGTTGAGAAGGAAAGAGGCCTGAATCTATGGTCTGGAGTTATAAAGATTGATTTATCTTACTGATAAGGAGAAATTGTTTAAAGATGCCCTCTAAAGGGACACTTCCCTGGCCCCTGGGTCCCCAAAGTTAATTCTATCCAAGAGAGTGCTACACTGGCTTTGAGCGATAACGATTGTTCAACAATTCCCTCTGACTCAGTTATTCTGAATAACTCTGTCCAGAATGACTTATACGAGAGTAAGGCAGCATACACCTCTATGTCAACCACTATAAGCAGAGGAAGTCCAAGCACTCTTGGCATTCGTGGTAGATTCCCATCTCACCCTCCTAGCCTCCTTCTATGTTTTTGCCAAATAACTCAGAATTTCCTATAGGATCCCTCAGATTCTAATAAAGCCACACCCATTCTTAATTTGGGGCGTTTAACATCTGGTTCTAGGCAAGATAATCAGGACAGTCATAAGAATAAGAGGCATGATGATTGAAACTGATCTGGTTCAGCCAATTGAGGGATGATTGGGAGTAGAAAGTTTCCTGGATGGCTATCATCGAGCGTTTGTCTTAGAGTTCTAGGGCAGTCTAGGTCCGAACAGATGAGGCATGGCCATACATCCTAATATGTCAGTCAAAGAGATGATTCATGGAGAAAGGCAAGAAACGGAGATTCAACGAATGTAACCACATTGGGAAATACAGTTCAGTGACCCTCAAGCACATCTTTGGGGTATTGAGCTTTAAGATGGAATAGAGGAAGAATTGGAGGAGGGGCAAGGGGTATGCTGGTGAAGCAATCTTGGGAAGGGTCTGGTTTGGTCTTGGTTCTGGTTCCAAGCTGGAAATCATCACAACTGTCATCCCATGAGGTGGTCATCCCTCATCTTTGTAGACCACTGCCCCCATTTGGGGGATAGTCTGTCCAGTTGCTTTGTCTTGTCATTCCAAGAATCCAGGAGACTTCAGGTTGAAGACAATCACTGAAGATCTTCTAAGGCCTTTCTGTGGGGTCTTGGAAGCTCAGAAGGGAATGCTGTTTCTAAGTATGTGCTTTAATGACTTGAAATCCAAAGACAAAGCCACTTTCATCAGAGACAGAGGGATACAGTTCTCTGGTAAAGCTAGGTTAGAGTCCTGTCCTGGGCACGTGTTAACTCATAATTGGGGGCAAGCAGACTATGCTATCAGCTTGTACCTGCTTCCTCATTTACCAACTCGAGTCTGATCTATTGTTCTCAGGCAGAGCTACAAACTGGTCACCTGGAGCTGCTTGGTTCTCTCTGAGATGCTCCAGAAAATAGACCCTACACTTGAGCTTTCCCTGGTGGCTGACTACAGAAGTGATGCCTGGAACCAACTCCTCCCATGAGCATGGAGATATCCCTTGTGAGCAGGCATCGCATCCTGGGATCCAACCTCATGCCCCTCCCACTGTCTCATCTGGCTACCAGCAACCCTGTCATTTCTCTGCCACTGGGCTGGCTCAAACAAAGCTTGTGTTGAAGCTGAAGAGATTGCAGACAGATGCTCTAGTGTGATCCAGAGGCAGCCCCCAGTAGAAAGCGAGCAGGCAGGTTTTTCTCTTAAGTGACAGCCATCACTTTCAGCAGGCAGGATAATTGCAGGTTAGCCTTCGACAGTGTAAGCTATCTGAAGGTAAAACAATAGAAAGCAGTGTGGGGCTGCCTAGAGAGAGGAGATGGGGAACCAGAAGGACTCAATCACTTTTAATTTTAATTTGCTTTAATAAAGCATGGGTTTTCCAAAAGGCCAAAGGGCCTCATTTGCCACAGCATGGTTAGGATTGGCCAACAGCTTACCCCAACTTCTTGTTCCTCATAATTCAATCAGAGGCACAGATGGAAACATTCAGCCAGAGACTTTGTTTTCATGGCTCTTTCTGAGTCCTTTTTTCCTTTACTGCTTCAGCCATGAAGAAAGGCTGGGGTGGTCCCCAGCCTTCACAAGCATGTCTCCCCACCCTCTCCTTTCTTCCTCTATATCCTTGAGTTCTCAAGATGCTGATCCAGGATCTACCCCCATTCTACCCCATCCCAGGACCCCTTCAAGATGTTTAGAAATGGGAGGGTGTTCTTCATATTATCTTCTTTTCCGTTGTGCATTTGACTCTTCATCTAAGGAGTCCCTCCCCTAAAGGGCAATGCCCTGGAATCTTAATCTCCCTCCACTCAAAAGGACACCCAAGACAATGGCAGTCACAGGAAGTAGAAAGCAGTCTTGTGGGATTCTGTCTGAGGAAAGTACGACATTAGGGTGCACTGGGGTGACTGTGTGAAGTGAAAAACCACCAGCTTTCCAGTTGGAAACTTATCCCCCATTTGAACCCCGAAACACCCTTGAGCAACCCCCAATGCCCTGACCAGCCTCCTTGTGGTTTCCAACTGCCACTCCAGACATCTGAAACTTTCTTAAAGTGATTTCTTCTCTTCAGATATCACTACAAGTTACTTCCCTGCTTACAGCCAGAAAAACAAATGCTACCTTAATGAGTTTTCTCAGGAGCAGGAATTTTGTAAAACCACCATTGTACCTCAGGGAGGGAATTTGGGCTCATTCAGAGCAAATGGATGGTTTAATTTTTTCTACCTGAGGCTGTTGGAAATGAGTTCCCAAGCAAACAAATCTCTCCTGTCACGTGGGGGGCACTTCCTTTCCTCATCAACAGACACCAAGGTCAGCCCCATCCTTTCCTTCCTCCTGACCAAGCTCTGATTTCTCATTCCTCCCAGACACTCAGTGAGCACAGCACTCCAGCCATGCTTCCTACCTCTGTGTGTTAGAGGGACTGTGAGTCTGTGTAGCTCCTCAACCCTCCACAACTGAGTCAGACTGAAAGTGACTGTTCTGGATTGTTCCATATGTGGACTGCTCATTCTGATCCCAACATCGGTACCTGAATTCTTCCCCAACTGTCTGATGACTTTCTCTCACTGTCTACCTAAAGCATTTTCTTCCTTCTTGCTCCTGTGGATACATGAAGTTGGTCCTGAAGACCTCTCTGCCTTTCAGTGTCTTCCACAAAGGGGCATGTTCTGCTGCCTGGCAGAATATAGAGGCCTCATTGGATTTAGAAATGGGCTTTTTCTCTTCTAGAGTTTCACCAAGAACCGCCTGCCTAGACCTCACTTCTTCTTGATCCTCCTCCCTTGCCCCATCTCTCTTTAACTAATGGAAAGGATTTTCTCTGACCTGGAGCTGGGCCATACCACTTCCAGCCTTTCTCTCTCTACCCTGTACTCCAGCCTCTGTCCTGAACTCAGCTGAAATAGCTGAGCATCTCTAATTCCTGTCTCTCCCACAAGGTTAGAAAGTATCACCAAAAGCCATCCCAAATGATTTCATTTTGATGAATCAGAAGGAGGGTCCCTGTGAGGCTCACTCTGCAATCTCTAGCTTGTAAACAGAATGATGCTCTAAGTGAGTCAGATGAAGGCATTGCACTGGATGAGGGGCCTCAGGGCTGTCAAAAAATCTACTGAAGGCCCTGACAAAGGGAAACCACAGCTATGAATCTGGGGCCTGCAGAACTCACACACTCTAAGTCCCAAGCACCGTTTTCCTTTCTGCTTAAACACACCCATGCCACACAGGAAATTGAGTCCATATGCCCCAATTCCTTTAAGCCCCCAGAAGCCACAGGCTGTTTTCTGAACCTGTTTAATTATCCGTGAAACCCCAGAGTTGTTTGTAACATAGAGGACACCCCTAACAAATCCTGTCACCATCTCTGCTGCAGACTTCAGCCCTCTGGAGCAAGTCACCTCCTTCAGCATGTGGACAGGCAGGAAGAGCCGCCAGAGCAGACTGTTAACATTACTGGGTAACATGCATGTCCAGGACAGACAGGCAGTCTCATGCTGCTCTTAATTCTTCCAGACACTGTGTCTGAAAACCACATTGCTTTAAATGCCTAGACCAGGAGCCTGATGTCCTACTGTTACACCAGCAGAGAGATCTGAGACAAGACCCCTAACCTCAGCTTCATCTTGCCCAACAAAGGGCTTGTAATATCCACTACATCTGCTTCAGCAGGATGTTGAAATGGGGACTGCATCCATACCATAAAGGATGGATGCTCAGTTAGTATCTAATTGCCCCTGTTCTTAGAGGCCCTTTAAAAAACAAAAACAAAAACAAACAAACAAAAAAAGACCCAGACATCTTTGTTTACAGACACCAGCAACAAACAGCATCAGTACTTGTTCCTTGGCCTTCACCTGTTTTCTATGGATTACTCTTTACAAAACCCAAGAGAAGTCTGGTGCTATTAGAACTCCCATTGAGGAGTACCACAAGTGTCAGAACATCTCAGGGATGTACTGAAGATTCTACAGCCTCTACAGTGACATCTCCAAAGTAGGCAAGAATGCACCTCATGATTTCTGTCCCACCATTGGGCTTCCTCTGCTGAACCACCCAACCCCTGTCATATCCTTGAACAAGGTGAGTGTGAATGGTGAGACTGGACACCTATGGCTGCCCTGTCAACATGGGTGCCTATACTTCCTCACTCCAGCTGTGGAGCTCAGAGTATCCCATCTCAGAGAAGGCATGAACAGTCTAGCAGAGGTTGGGAGATCAATTAGACTTATTGTGTTTAAATGAATTAGCTTGTGGTCCAGGACTAGGCATCCTCCAAATCTGCCTAGGAACCAGGGACAGATAATATCAGCCAGTGAGCATACATTAGTAGGTGTGTGAGAGCCAGGGCCTCTATTATAAAGGACACACACTTGACTCCCTGCAAATAGACACAGAAGCTCAGACATAAGTCAGAATACATGCACTCAACCAAACACACAAGGGCTACGGACAACAGGTCTGGCTTTACCTAGGGATGAGAAGTCATAAGGTTCTGAAGCCCTTATCAAGTCCCTGTGTTCACAAGGTGCTTGTGGGGACTCACCCCTCAGCATGCCATCATATATGTCTGAATGGGTCCTACATCTCTCTCAGACGCCTTGACACACACCTCACTGATGCAGTACAGCAAAATGACCCATCACACAGAACAAATGGCTCTGTCCTGGAGGAGAACATCTCTAGGTCATGGGTTCCTGCCTCAGCCCTGGGCTAGGTCCAGGCTGAAGGAGATCTCTAATCCATTAAAATCTCTTGGAGTGAGAGCCATGTGGCAGAGGTGGCTACTGAAGGAAGAATTAGTGCAGGCTAGGCAGTCCCATAGCCCATAGCCACTGGAGGCAGCAAGCAAACCCTAGCTCTTCTAAAGCAGGTGTTGGCAAACATTTTCCTCAGCGGCCAGATAGTAAATATTTCAGGCTTCATGGGCCATAAGGTCCCTGTCGCTTCCACTCTACTCCTTCAGCACAGCTCAAAGCCAGCTAGACAATACATAAATGAACGAGCGTGGCTGTGTTCCAGCAAACTTTATTTAGGGACAAGGAAATTTGAATTTCATATTATCTTCACGTGTCATAAAATATTACTCTTCTTTTGTTTGTTTGCTTTTGTTTTTGAAGCTTTAGCCCATTTAAAAGATTTGATAGGCGTTCTTAGCTCCTGGGGTGCAGGAGAATGGATAGCTGGGAAGAGTGGGCGTGGCTGAGCCTTGCTTCTCAGGCCTTCCTGCTGCAAACCGCTTAAGATCCAGGTGGGTTGGTCCATCTAAGAACCAGGAATAAGAAAGAGCTGGAAGGAGTCTCAAGAACACAGGGAAATTCTTTGGTTTGGTTAGCAATTTCCTTCTGTCCTCTCCCATACTAATTTACAGAGAGAAGTCTATTAATCATTCTGGGTGCAGAAAAGAAACTGCACGCTCAGCATAAACATAAATTACCGGCCTAAAACTCAAATTCCTTCCGAGGGATGGGGCAGGTTAAAAGTTTCAGAACAGCTCAGAGGGAACAAGTGAGTGAGGGGAGAAGATACATCTTTGGAAGCACAGACCTGCAAAGATGGTGTGCTCTATGATGCTAACAAAAAAATGTGGGAATCTGGTGATATCCTCCATTGAATTCTGCAACTAAACAGGAATGCTAAATCACAGAGCGGAACCTTAGCAGCAGTAATTCAGTAGACATGACACGCATGTCCTCAGGGAGTTTGAATCTGTTCTGGTGACTAGAACAGGACCTTTGTCTGCAAACACCTGAAGAGTCAAGAGGGCAAATTTTTAAATTGAGCACCAAGGTGGAGGTGGCCAGAGGTGGGAGGGTTGGGCGAGAAAAGTCAAGGGAGGTCAGGTGGTTAAGAGCACTTGTTGCTTATGCAGAGGACACAGGGTTGATTCCCAGACTCAACATGGTGGCTCACAACTTCCTAAAACTCCAGCTCCAGGGGCTATGATGATGTTCTTCATGTACACCAGATGTGTTCATGATTCACAGACATACATGCAGGTAAAACAGTCATACATAGAACATTGAAATGGCAA
Organism: Tokudaia tokunoshimensis; assembly: GCA_036184795.1. Classification (NCBI taxonomy): domain Eukaryota; kingdom Metazoa; phylum Chordata; class Mammalia; order Rodentia; family Muridae; genus Tokudaia; species Tokudaia tokunoshimensis. Next base: position 5,691,907 of record BTHU01000001.1, read on the forward strand.
TCTGGGGCGTTAGGGGTCTATGTCCAAAGCTACCCCTACCTTCAACTCCTGGGAGCAGGTAGATGGTGTGAAGTGTCCTTCTTCAGTTTGCTGTGGGGTTCCTAGGAGTTGGGACAGCCTGGTATGTGCACCATTGAATTACACTCTACAGTGAGATTACAGGATCTATGTGGGTATACCCAGGAGGCCTTGTGCTGAAAAGATTATATAGGTTAGGACCCCAGAGTTGTTGAAAAGAGAGAGGCCAAGACCTAACATGGAATAGGAGAGTAGGTAGTTTGTTGTGTACCATCATTGGTCAGAAATGTCACAACTGAAGAAGTCTGACCTTTAGAACCTGTTACCCAGGAATCCAGGGCAAAGGACAGAGGGACTAAGGGAAAAGCAAAATGAAAGGGTGGAGGATATGAAAGGAAGCATCTTTGCTCTGTACAGCTCCAGAAGGGAAATGGAAAGGCATGGCTAGATGCTGGGGTTAGGGTAATGCTACAGACCCACAGCTATGTACAAAGGTAGGAGGCTCTGAACCCCTGCCACATGCTCAGAGGAGATGTTCTGTACCCCCAGATGTATGCATGGGAGAGTGCTTTGGATCCACAGCTGCATGCCCAGGCAGCATCCTTCTGAGCCCACAACTTGTTTGCTGCAGGAATTATGCACTGGGCCGCCATCACTACCCTCCAGCCGCACGCCCTAGGAGGATCTTCTAGTCCATGCCCGATGAGCAGAAGCACAATGGGAACCAGCAGTTCCAGATGCTACCTGGTAGAGAATGGAGGTTTCTGTCACTGGAGCTGCCTGGACCAAGCTAGGAAAGTGGCTCCAAAGCAAGTAACCTGTAGTCTAGGCAGTCAGAAGCATTCACAGGAGGTTCAGCTTCAGACGCTTTGTAAGTCCTTGTGTGTCCAGCCCTCTGTACCATAAGAGCAGGTCTGGGAGGGGTGAAGGGGGGAGGAGTGTAATAGTTAGGTCCTGGTTCTACCTCCCAGCCCCATGTGCCCAGAAACAAGACTTGGGGTTAAAATATATTTACATATACCTTGGCCATATAGCTAGGCTCTTCTCTGACTAGATCTAACTTTAAATATCCCATTTATTTTAACCTACATTCTGCCACGTGGCTGGTTACCTGTGCTCAGGTAGCATGCGTCCATCTTCTCATATTTTCCCAGATGGATCCCTTGCTTGGCTCTATCCCAGAATTCCTTCTCCTCCTGGATGCCCCGCCTCCTATTTCCTGCCTAAGCCATAGGCCGTGCCGTCAGATTTATTATTGACAGGTCCCACATCCATACAGATATAAGATAATCTCTGTACAGAGGGGTGATCAGTTATTGTGCTTCTTAATCTGAAGCCAAGGTTTGTCCACATGCTAAAGTTGATTCCCTAACTCTTTCCTTAGCTCTCTCTCCAGACTTAGATCACGTGAGAGAGAATTCCATGAGCTCGAGTCATGCAACTAGCAGCAAAGGCAAGGGTGAACTGTTCTATACCCTGAGGGTACAGATAGCGCTTGGAAGCCCAGAGATGGGTTTCTGGCCTGCTTCTTGGGGGGTAGCATGGATGAAGAAGGAGCCAAGTTTTGAAGTTTCTCCATGAACTCTGAAAAGGCTGAGACAAAAACTATCATTGCCTTGTGGAACACTGAAAACTCTTAGGGATAAAAAGGGCTTGCTTGTCATCCTGACCCCAAGACCTTGCAGGCATCACAGAAAGCCAGTCCCTTATCTTCGCCAGTCCCTTAGTTTACTGAGACGGCACTGGTCCATCAGTGCTAGCACGGAGGGCACCGACAAGCAGCACTTTAGCCATCTGCTGAGGAAATACCAGGGTAAATTAAAATTGGGAGTGGATTTGTGACTTCTGTCTTTTCCAAAAAGATAGTGTTGGCAGGTTTATGAGAAAACCATTCCCAAACACCTTGAATTTATATGGCACGCTTATTTCAAAAGCTCTTCACATCTGTTAGCTCTTTGAAGCCCCCAGAGGCAGGTAAGGAAGAAAAGAACACCCAGTGGGGGAAACAGAGCCACGGAGAGCACAGGCAATTTGTCAAAAGCAGTGCGGCTCTCCATAAAGAGGTCATGGTGACGCCTACCCCAAATCCCAGCCTGTCACAAGGACTGGAGCAGCTGACCTTCTGTGCTTGAACAGCTGAGTCTCAGGCGCTCCTGCACAAGGCTGGAGACAGAAGGAGCACTTAGGACCTAGGCGGTCAAGTGCAAGAAGGCACCAGAGCATAGAGCATCCCTTTCTTACACACAGCCAGCAGCCCTGCACCCATGTGCCCTGTAAATTAGCCAAGGTTTAGAGGTAACAGAATAATGGTTCCTCAAAGAGAAACAAACAGAAGCTGATTGACATGGCGGCCTGGCATAATCAGCATGGCAGTAAACTATACTAATTATGGTGTCAATTGGCAACATTGTAAAAGGTTGGAGCTACAGAATGAAAACATCATATGCAAGCGCAGAGTGAGTTCAGAGGGTGTAATTACAGGGTGACATTATTGGCAAATGGTACTTTATGAAGTATTAACAGGGATGTGTAATAAACACGTTGCAAAACTCATAGGCTCCCCAGGAGCCAGGGGAGCCCAGATGTAGCCAGAGTCTCTGCCTCCAAACACCTCAGTTTGGCCACCTGAGAAGTTTGGGAGAGCTCCGAGGGTCTTCTTGGAACAATTGGGGCAGATAAAATACAATATTTCAAGATGGAACTGACACTTTCCATCTGCCCTTTCTCAGAAGTGACGCACGTGCCCCCAGCACTTTATGCCTGCGATCAAGATCTGGGACTGTCCAAGGAGGGCATCAGAACTGGCATTGAACTTGGCAGTCTACAGTGAAAGTAAGGAAAGAGAGCTTGGCCAGTCATCCCAGCAGTACTCATGGGCCGCTCTGCCAGGCGCTCAGTGGAGAAGGGCGCTCTTCTCTTGAGAGAGGTTCCGTGAAGCTTCCCATGCTGCCGGCACACGCTCCCTCTACTGTGTGTAAGGGTTGGCCGTGGGTCTCCATTCTCCCCAACACTCGCTGTCCTTCATCTTCTCCAGAGAACCTTGAACATGTGTGATGTCATAGCTCTTTGTGGGTTTAATTACATTCAATTAATGATGTGTAATGCTAAGCTTTTCCCATGTATATATAATTGTATGTCTTCCTCTAAGGAATTGTTTATTTGGATTTTCTTCTTCTCCTTCTTCTCCTTCTCTTTCTCCTCCTCCTTCTCCTTCTCCTTCCTCTCCCCTCAACCCCTTTCCTGGAGATAGAATATAAGGACTTAGGCACGCTAAGCAAGGGCTCTATCACTGAGCCACACCCCCAGCTCCTCATTGATAGATTCTAGGCAAGTGCTCTACCACTGAACCATGTCACCAGCCCCTCACTGGGGGATTCTACCACCAGGCCATGTCCTTAAGCCGACACTGATGAGTTTTAGGCAGGTGTTCTACCATTGATTTAAATCCCCAGTCCTTGATGTTTTGAGACAGAGTCTTGCTCTATCACTAGACTGACTTCAAAGTCATGATCATCTGTCTGCCTTCCAATTTCTGGTTATATAGGCATATTCCACACTTGGCCTTTGCCTATTTTAAATTGGGTTACTTATTTTCTTATATTGAGTTCTTGGAGTTATTATGCAGGCTTTTGAATATTAACCTTGTTTGAGATAGAAATGTCTTTCCTCATTCTTTAGGATTCTTAACTCAGTGATTGCTGCTTTGGCTGGGCAGACACTTTTCTTGTTCATTTATTTATTCTTCTGTTACCAAAAAGATCCCCTTGTCCATAACTTGTTATTCAGAGATATTATTAAGCTCATTAAAAGGAAGGTACGTTAGAGTCTATGTTTTGGTGGGAGAGTAACCCTTCCTTACTCTATTATCCCCCTTGCAGAAGCTCAGACTCCACCAAAGTCCTCATTGGTCTCTTGGCAACTGAAGACATCTATCAATAAGACTGAAGGTGTCTTCTTCACTTCAAAATAATCAGAGGATTAGCTCATGTTTGCTTAGGGTCTGTCGTGTCAAAATGTGTTCTGGCCTCTGGGCCTCTTTTGTCTAAGATCAAATGTTAAAATGCGTTCTTCTGGGTATGCTCAGGCCATATGCAGCATGTGTACAAAACCCCTTCACTGGGCACACACAGGCCATATACAATATGTGTACAAAACCCCTTCACTGGGCACACACAGGCCATACAAATCATTGAACACTGTGCATTTGCTGGACACATCAGGACATACACAGCATGCGTGTATACATGACACCTTGACTAGACACACAGAAGCCATACAAAGCGTGTACACAGTACCTTTGCTGGGAACACACAGGCCAAATACAGCATGTGTACACAATGCCTTTCTTCAGTGTTCATGAGCTGGATAAGCTGCTATGTGCTTCCATTTACAGTAGCTGCAGTCAGTAAATGTCTTCATGGGATCCTAGGAACCTAAGCCAGGACTTTGTGCATCTGTATCCCTGCCAGTCACTGAGCCCTTTATTCTTATTTTGAAAGAGATGCTCATCAAGGCTCTGAGGGTAGCATTGAACTCACCTGTGCCCCAGGCAGACCTTGAGCTTAGGCTGCTCCTGCCTCAGCATCCCTAGTAACAAGGATTGCAGTGTGTTGTTGCAGGATTTCCCCTATCTAATCACATTGTGGCAGTGGGAGGGGGGACTGTGATTGGACAGGAGAGGGGAGGCAGAACTAGGGGTTAGAGAGATAGGAGAGGTCACAGGAGGAGAAGGGAGGAATGGAGGCTGATGTGGTGCTATGAAAAGGTTAGAATAATTGGAATAAAGCTTTATCATTATCAGTTGACTCTGAAATTATTTATTGGCATCTTGTAAACTGTGATGTTATTGATACATAAATCTAATTGGTTAACTATTAAGCTTTAAGAATCATGCTTCTACCAGGTAGTTGGGTGGTGAGGTGGCAGATCGTGGGTGTGTGGGCGATGCATGGAAGTGAGAGGAACTCGTGGTCCCCTGCCAGAGAGATGGTAGACAGAGGGACCGCCAAGTGAGACTATACCAAGAAGGAGCCCTGAAACCCGGTGTGAACTCTGTGGGCTGCCGGGTACTTAGTGGGTTGGCAAGATCACAGGGGAGTGGTCAGAACCCGTGGAGAGTTCACAGGTACTCACTTTTTTAATATTTCCCACGACAATGTGTGCTACAAAAGTGATTGTTAAAGTGTACCTAGGATATGATACAGTTCATAGTGGGATGAGTCTAGCTACAGTGAGAGTCCCAGGCACCCCTAAAAAGGGCTTAAGCTCAAAATACCATGGTATACATTCACTAGAGATAAGAGAGAGAAAGAGAAGGAGAAAAATGTGTTCTCCACACAAGGAACTCTTACAATGGAAAAACATGGATATAGCCATAGAACTAAATGAGAATCTCTAACAATTGTAAATCTATGTCAAATTAACTAAAAGAGTATTAGAATGCAGGTTGTTTCAGTTCAGGCTTGCACCAGGGTGCATGAACATAGCTTGCACATTTTAAGATTTTTTTATCATGTTTTTATTTCATTTGTTTTTTTAAATTAAAAAAAAATTACATCATTTCTCCTTCCTTTTCCTCCCTCCCTTGCATCCTCTCTTATTTATAACCTAATTTTCTTTAATCCCTATCGATATATACATATATATGCATAAATACATCAATACAACCTGCTCGGTCTGTTTAGTGTTGCTTGTACGTATATGATTTCCAAGCCAACTCCTTGTTGTCAGATAACCAGTCAGAGGGCTCATTGCTGGGTAAGAACCACAGTCTCCACATTTAACAGGGAGAGAAGTGATTGGCACAGAAATGGGTTTCACGCCTTTTCATACGTATATGCATCACCTGGGTGGTGATTTTCTCTGTGTCCCTGTGAGGTGAGAGTGGCTTCTGAAGACCCAGGCTTACTTCTATGTTTTCTTGTTTGTTTGTTTTGTTTTTCTTGAGAATGGGTCACATGATGTAGCCAAGGCTAGCATCCAACTCAGGATTTTTCTGCTTCATCCTTCAGTGGGATTATGGAGATGAGGTACTCATACCATCTGTAGGCTCCCCTACCATCCCTACCACACTGCAGATAACCTCCTAAGGGCAGAATGCTCAGAGGATGTCCCAGTATAGCCATGAAGGCCTAACGTGTTCAGCGTGCCAGGGAGTCCCTAGCAAGCTGCCTGTGCTAAGAATAAAAAGCAATGGAGCTCTGGGCTGCTTTTCTGAAACAAGCCAGCCAGGGAGCTAGGCAGGTACAAAGAACTAAACAGAATGCAGGACAAGTTGCCAACCCTGGAAAAGCCATGGAATACCTAGTCTCTCCCCATCACGTAAGGGGACCAGCCAGCTGTCTAGGTGTTGATTGATAGCATGGAAACTCCTTATAATATGCTCCTGGCATCCCTAGGAAGATGCTCATGTGTGATCAGAGAACACGACCTGGCTTAGATCACCACATTTATCAGAATGAACACAGGTAGAGACTGTGACTGTGTTATTAAAACTGTTTCAGTGTAGTCAAGAGTCCACTGGGGATAACCCCACTCCTGGTAGAAGATTTACCCTGCCAAGTACCAGAGTCGGCAAGGTAGACTTCCCCAGGCACAGGCTGGGTTTCATCATGGCTTAACAAATCACTACCTCCTTATAGGGTAAACAATAAATACCACATGATTTATCATATCGCCCAATAAATCAGGTGATAAATTATTAGGCAGAGTGATAAAAATCAAGTGTTTCAGAAATAAGTTAATCTATGATGCCAATGTGTACACTTAGCAGTTGTTTAAAAACCCAATTTACTAATCATTTCTGCATAAAGAAAGATTAATGATTATACAGATTAAATGTGTATTTATTCCTATAAACTTCAGACAGCTATGTGCCCCACGGGCCTTCTCTTACCATCAAAGTCCTCCCATTCCCACCCCCACACACACCCAAAAATAACCTGCTCTCCATTCCCTAGACCACCCCTCTCATGGTTTAGGCTAGTCAGAAAAGATGGCTGGAGAAAGAAGGACAAGAGAAAGAAATAGTTAATGAGGAGTGTGCCACTGGAGGGGACTGGCAAAGCGCTGTTCTCACCATAAATTCTGCGATCCACTAATTAACACTTTCATTAGGGCTTGGAGACAGGTTCTGAAGCCGCCTGCTTCTCCAGTCTGCCTTCGACCCTGTGCTCTTTCTCACTTGTGACAACTATGTTTAAAGCTTCTCTGCCCATCGAACTGGCTGGCACATCGAATTACCCTCAAGAGTCCACGGGCATCACGTCACATTTGTGTGCCCAATATCATACGTGACGAGCTGTACCATGGCCAGGGCCGTTAATGTGCAGCCCACAGACGGCCGGGCCCTGGAATGCATAGGCAGATATTAAGCTAAATCTTTTCGGAGTCAAGCTTGTTTTGCGTCAGTTACACAAACATATTGGTTCCCTTCAAAGAACAAATGCTTTGTGAGGATGGAAACGACCTCAGGACCATAAGCTTAGAAGTCACTCCACATTTCAATTCAGGTCGTCTTTCTGAAAACCTCTTTCTTCCAGGGATGAGGGGAGATTGCCTGCCTTCTGGACGACTAGTTGCGAGCTAAATACAAGATAAACTCTGGGAATTATGCAGCAATGTAAAGAGGGAGACTGGGAGAGCCCTAGCTAATGTAAGTAGGAAGATGAGCAGAATACATGAGATGTCCTTTTGCCATCTTGCTTGAAAATGCCACTGCCCTTGGCAGGACCCCCTAACTATGGTTTCTGACAGCAGAGCATATCGAACCCCAATTCTGATCCTGCTGTCCATCATCTTTTGGTTGCTGTGACAAATTACTGGAGAAAATCTACTCAAAGAAAGAAAGGTTTGATCTTGGCTTACAGTTTCAATCTTTAGCCCCCCAGCCTGCTGGCTGTGAATTTTCTGAGTGAGATGGAACTTCACAGAGCATGAGCTTGGTAGAGATGACTACTTCCTGGTAGCCAGGAAGGGAAGAGGACAGAGCAGGGTGAAAGAAAACATAAAGGGAGACGAGGAAAGAAATAAAATATCCTCTTCAAGGGCACACACCCAAAGTCCTACTTCCACCAGAGATTCATCACCTTCCTCCAGTGCTCTGTGAATCTATCAACAGATGAGTGAGTCTTGATGACACCAGAGTCCTCATGACCCAATTTCTTCCAGAGGTCCTTCCTCTACATTGGAGACCAACCATTCAACACGTGAGCTTTCTGCAGGGGACACTTGAGGAATCAAATCATGGCATGAGCAGCACAAACAGACAGAAGATATCTTGCATGTGTCCAAAACTCCCCTTCTCTTTTCTCAACACTAAACCTATGCTAACTTTCTTCTGGAAAGGCCAGTTGCCACACCTGTCAAAATGGCCATGAGCCTGGATAAAAGATGGGAGATCCCAGCAGAGGGAGTCACCTGGGCTTCCTTGACCATTCCTCTGAAATGCTCTGAAAATGGAATGGGGAAAGAAGACAACGGCAGCTTCAGAGAGCCAGCCTCTGAGGTGGGGAGTCAAGACATAAGCATTTATACTTGGTTTTCAGCTAGAAGCAGAGCACCAGAGTTCAACATGCTCTGTATAAGAGTATCCCAGCACCTTGCCACAGACGGGGCTACATTTGTGTCAATGCTTAATCACCAAATGGCAATACTCCCTGATAGTCAAGAGCTTGGCTGCTGGATTCAGACTGTCTGCACTGGAAGCCAGGTCTGCCATCTAGGTCTAGTTCAGCCAGGATACAGTATCAAGACCCAGTAACAGGACAGTTAGCTTCTCTATGCCCCAGCTTATGACTCACGAGATTCACAATGGCATCTCAGCCCATAGGGTTATTTGGGAAATTAATTGTGCTAGGTTGGATGACACCCCTGGAAGAGTATCAGACACCAAGGGTGCGTTATCATGTTTCCTGGACAATGGTACTTCCCAATCTACAAAGGCCATCAGTCGTCACTAGCCCATTCAGTCACTGTAATCATGCAAGGGGAAATCTCCTGTATCCTCCCTTCTCTCTCACTCCACAGAAAACCCAGGGATGGCAGAAGGATGCTGGCTTGTTTGAAGGATGAAGAACATATTTTGTAACTAAGTTAGGAGGGATTCTTTGCCCTCCGTATTAAATGTGGGAGTTCTGAAGAATAATAGGTGAAAAAGTCAGAATCTGGTTATTCTTGTTTTCCTCTTTTTTGCTGTTTTGAGAAAGTATCTCATGTAGCCCAGTCTGGCCTCAAACTTACTGCATAGCTAAGGATGACCTTTAACCTTTAATCCTTCTGCCTCCACTTTCCAAGTGTTGGGATTTACAGGCCGACTGTAGCATCTGACATATAGTTTGACTCTTCAACATTTCCCAAAGTCTTTCTGTTAAAGGATCAGTGCCCATGTGGCACTATTAAGTGAGACCTCAGGAGGTGGTCCGAGGCAAAGACAAGTCATTAAGAGACGTGCAAAACTGAGTGATGGACCTAAGTCTCTCCTTTTCTTTGCTGTGATTTCCTGGCTGGCTCAGAATGGTGCAGTTTAGAACCTGTGGAAGAGAGACCTCAAAGCAATGGGGTCATTTAAGAAGGACAATGGGATCATATGACTATGCAATTATATCATCTAAGCCGAACAATGGGATTATATGTCTATGCAATGATATCATCTAATTAAGATAATGGGATCTTAAGATCAGGAAAATGGCATCCTATGATCAAGACAATGGGATCATATGACCAGGCAATAGCATCATCAGATCAGGACAATGACATCATCAGATCAGGACAATGGCATCATCTGATTACAGTCTAGAACCTCTAAAACCAAGAGCCAAAATAAATCCATCTCCTTATAAATTGACTCAGATACTAGTTATAGTCACAAAAAGCTAACTAGTAATACATGGGCCTGTCTCACGGTGTGCAAGTTTTATGTTGCTCATGGTTCAGAGGTCACAGGCCACCTCTCAGTGACTCTTTTGCTTCTGAGCTGTGGTGAGGCAGCATCATTGTGAAAAGAAACAGTGTGGAGGAATGGAGATGCTTACCACATAATGACCAGGAAGCAGAAGGAGCAAGGGGAAGAAGAGCCCTCCTAAGTGACTCATTTCCCCTACTAGTGCCCAGTGATGAAGTCAGAGCCACTACAGGGGAATCACTCTCAATGGCAGAATGTACCATCTGGGGATGAAGCTTCCACCAGAGGAGCCTTTGGGGAGATGCGTATACACGAGCTTTAACAGGGCTCTTCTCGATCTCAGCAGACTTAAGACAGTCCCCCACACACACTCGGGCTCTGCTCAGCCAAAACTGGAATTAGAAAATCCATGACCTACGGATTTCTTTTCTTTTGCCATGAATTTTCCTGAGGACTCTAATCCACACTGACATCCCCCATGCCTGAATTATTTAGGGCATGACTAATAATAATAATTTATAAACAGCTCTCAAGTGTCTGTCATAGCGGTTTTAGGCAGACAGTATGGCATCCATTTTACAAAGAAGGAAACTGGAAGGACAGGACATTTGGATTACTTATCCAAACTTCAGAGTGAATAAGCCTTCTAATAATGTGGGTTGGGCTAAACTCAAAATGTTTGTCTTCAGTGGCTTCATAACTACTGTTGGAGCCAACATTAAAACATTAGTAACTTCTTTTTTAAAATATTTATTTTATTTTACATTATGTGCATGAGCATTTTGCCTGCCTGTATGTATGCATGTATGTATGTATGCATGCATATATATATATATACATATATATACACATATATATATATGTGTGTGTATATATATACACACACACATATGCATGCATGTATGTATGTACATATACCACGTGAGTGTGGTGCCCGTGAGATCAGAAGAGCACGAGTTGCCCTAGACTTGGAATTACAGATGGGTGTGAAATGCCGTGTGGGTGCCAGAAACAAATCTGGGTCCTCTGCAAGAAGAGGAAGGGCTCTTGACCATTGAGACCTCTCCATCTCCCATTAACTATTTCTAGTTAGTTCCTGGAAGTAGGAATTGGTTGGAAGAAATATCCTGCCTCCTCATCTGTGGCTTCCATGAGATGTGTTTTAATGGAGCCTGCTTGTTATCCTCATCAGAATTGGTAGTCTTCAGTTGGTGAAAGAAGAAAAAAAAATCTCTAGGTAAGAAACAAGAAGCCAGGATCTCCCTCGCTTCCTTCCTGCTCATGACCATGCCCAGGCGGAAATCACAAGGACACAGAGGTGTGACTAGAAGTGAAGATATGGGTGTGTGCTCATTTTCCAACCAAATGACTCTCAGCTTCACAGTCATGCTTGGTGTTCTGTTGTTAGCCGAGGTCTTTCAGAGAAGAAACACTGTGAAACTGTTCAGTCCTGCTACTTTGTTCTCAGTCTTGATGTGGGGGACACAAAATGTCTTCCTCTTTATCTAGGCACAATGCCACATATCTGAGACTAAGAAACAAACAAAAAAGGATCATGAGTTCAAGGCCAGCCTGAGCTACATGGAGAGAAGCTGCATCAAAGTATCAAAGCCAAAACCATAAAAGAGCTTCTCCCTTGCAGGTATGTATGAGTCAGGCCAAAGAGTACTTATGAACTGCCCTTTACAGCCCATGAAGCAAATTCTCACGTATCTTGTTGTAACATCAGAATATCCCAAGACTAACCATGCCCCTTGATAAACTACTCAGGTTCACAGACTAAGCACTCATGGTTCAAACTTGATTTTCAGATGCCTCAGTCCACACTGACCACTTCAACCTGAGGACTACAGAGGGATGGATGTAGCATATAGCTCCTATCTACTTTGATCTCCCCACTGACTGGCTGCATCTAGAGAGTCAGAACTTAAACCACAAGCTGCCCGGTATTGTCTGTCAGCATCCAATGCTGCCATCCTGCTTTGGGGCCCCTGTGTAACTGGAATCCATGGAAGATGAAGACAATTCTTTGCACTTTGTCTGTGTTCCCCAGACATGTCCAAAGCTGTTCTGGAGATGCAGCACTGCACAAAGTCCAGTAATATTCTTCCTTTTAAAGAGAGTCTTTCTGGCTATCGAGCCCATACCAAGCAGGCTCATCTCCAACAAGGTGCACAGCAGCCGGCAGACATAGACACCATGCAGCAATATGCAACAACTGAGCACCTCTTGAGACTGATTCCTCTATCCACACCACCCACTTATGATTTCACTTCCTTCCTTGAACTTGGGACATGGTTCAGTCATAGGGATCAGAGTTTGTCCATGCTTCTGTCCATGAGCTTTGGATAGATTCCAGTGGCCATGGGAATCCCCTCTCTGTCATTTGTGTTTCAGTGGAACACCTCACATTCCCAAGATGGTTACTGCCACCCCCATACTCTCCATCAGAGGCATCAACCATCAACCTTTTAGACCAATGCTAGGACTTAGTCACATAAAGTGGCTTTGCTTAGCAACCTCTCATTGTGTGACAGGGGTGGAACCAGGCTGTATGGCTTGGATTGCAAAGAGCAATGGGGCAGAGTTAAGAATCTGCCCCAAACATGCAACCCATCCCAACCCAAGCCCAGAGGCAAGCTAAAAGAGTCTCTACTCCCACTTCCTGACCTAACCACTAGACTGAGCTCCTACTGCTTTACGAAAATGATTTGTTTTTAATTAAAATAGGAGCATAAATTATTTTTATCCTTATATTATTGGGTGGTAAGTGAATTCACAGTAACTCGTTGGATTTTTTTTCAAATCTATTTTAAATATAAACACACTGCCATATTTTCTGTGGGTTTGAAAGCTTATGTTAAGTTTGCAAATAAGTCAACTTCACAAAGATAACATCTTTCCTTAAAAAACGTGTTGCAATCTAACGGCATGCAACTGAAAATTAACATCTTATTAAGAAAATGCACGAATCCCCCCTCTGTTGCAAAGGTCCAGAGGAGGTTGAGGTCCTCACCTTCCCCTGGGACCAAACTTAGACAATAGGCAAGCTACACCCTGACACTGCCTCCTTCACTCTGGTTGTTCTCTGCAGCCCAAACATGTCTCACATGCCACAGAAAACTGCTGTTTTATTCTGGGTTGTGCTTAACTTTCTTTTCGAGCCCACCTCCTTACGCATCTGACACATCCAGTATTCACAGAGGGCCTGAATCAGTTCCGTCCCCTCTGAAAAGGTACAGTCTAAGGCAGCTGCTTATGACCGCCCTGTGATTCTCAGCCCTGTTGTCTGTCTCTGTCTGAGCATGGGAGGATCCAGGTAAACCTCTGGAAGGATTTTAATAACCAGACCTCAGGTGGCCATAACAACCGCCTCTCGGTGACGGGGACATAGCACGGGACTCCTAACCCATTACAAGGAAAATAAAAGCCCAAGGCCACAAAGGGCTGAGCATCATTTTGAGACATAATGAGAGTTATCTGTGCACAGGTCCCCAGGCAAACCTCATCCTATTCTTGTTCCCTCGCTGTCCTCTTCTCTAAAGAGTAGCTTAGGAGCCCAGCAGACTAGCCCGGAGCCTCAGCTCTTTCTCCTGTCCCTGTGTGACAAATGCTTCCAGCCCCACACTGACTTGCACCAGGGCACGGGGTGGATCCAGGTATGCCATACCCAAGCCTGTTTTGACTCTGCCCCCAGGCCCCCGGGGCTTCAGACACCTTACCAAAATAAAAAGACTCTCATAAATTCAAAAAGGGGAAAGCTGTCAAAACCTGCATGAGTTGTTTAAATACCATGAATAAGAACAAGCAACAATGGGGACATCAATGAAGATGTGTCTCCTTCAGACTTGGCCACGTGCCACCCGATGCAAGCTCCCCCACCAAGCACTGTGGCTTCGCCACAGCCCCTCCCCAGGAAAGAATTTCTGACAAGCCACTCAGCTAGCATTCCCCACCCCATCTCCTTTCATTTGCATCCTCATTAGAATAATACGATTTCACAAACTAGGTGGGGGTGTGAGCCGGCTCCATTTGGAAGAGGAAATGTTGAACTTCAGACTCCAGGGCAGGAACAGTCCCACAGGGAGCCAGCTCAGGTTTGGCACATACCGCACCTTCCACACTCGGCCAGAGCTTGGAGGACATTATAACTAGACAATCAGGACCATCTGAGGATCTTCAGCATTGACCCAAACCAGAAGAGGGCCTGTTTGCTTTTGTTTTCCAAAGGGACCTTGGCATCAGAAGAAGGGTTAAAAGAACATGTTTTCACAGAGGATGGGAAAATGGTGCCTTTTGCTTGGTTTTCTTAAAGATGCTGGCGCCTGGCTGAGAACTACCACATGCCAACTTTTGGAAGTCAGTCCAGAGTCGAGTGGGACTCTACAGCCAGTGCTTTCAGGGTGCCTGCTCCTGGTTTCCGTTATGTTTTATCTGCCGTTTGTTTTTAGAGTGTGCATCTATTGAATAATACCTTGTAAATATTTCTGGTCACTTAAGAGCAAGGGATAAATGAGGCAAAGCGAGTCTCCCCCATATCCCAAGCTGGTTTAGATTTGTCAACTCTGGGTGGGTGGGTTGGGTTTCTTTTATTTCTTAAAAACCTGGAAAATCCTATGAAGCCAACAACCGCCCCCCCCCCCAAAAACCCTCAGCATATTTTCTTGTATTTGCTTAGCTGGACTCTACATCAAGGGAGGTGGCTGCTATTCATTGTAAAGATGTAAAATAAACACTTCAGAATAAATTCAGGGAGGACAGACTTAGAGTTATGGAAGCAGAGATGCGGGGCAAAAAGACCGGCTTCTGCATGATTTTGAAATGAGTTAAGCTCCGCAGAACTTCCTTCTGGCACTTTCTAGCCTGTCTTTGTGAACTAGATCTTCAGAAGTTAAGAAGCCGAAAGGAGAGGTGGGGAATATGGATGAAAAAAACGTTCCCCAGTCTCATTTCTGGTTCGGGTGGCCTTGCCAGGCCAGAAAGGAGCTATGCTTGGGATGCTGACAGAAAAGGGGAAGAACGTGGCCTTCTGACAGGATTCCACTCTCACCCCAGGTCACCTGTTCCACATGCACTAAGGGCCTCCCCCACACAGTGTGGCTCTGGTGTTTTGCTGTCCTATGAGCACAGCTTATTTTTGTACACAGAATAACATTTCAATTTTTCATAGAAATGGCAAATCTGCTGAAGTGGCTGCTGGCAGGAGGGAGGCTAAGCCTCTTTAGAAAGTATCCTTTATACACCCAAGGAGCGTGAGCACAGCCCCCTTCTGGCATGGGCATCTGTCACTCACACAGAAG